>ML776979.1:339580-422818 GCA_009831015.1 Picea engelmannii
CAACCTTTGCTGAATTGAACTCTCCCTTGAGTCCAAGAGACTCTCAGACAGTCTCAATTTTTCATCCCTGCCCTCCAGGCAGCTTAGTATGCTTTTGTTTCCCTCTTGGCAGTCTTCAATGCTTTCACTTCCCTCCTGGCAGTCTTCGAGACCTCGCAGAGATCTCTGATCAACACCCAGTTGGTCGTTTGAAATTCCTTGGTTGTCCTCACGACAGTCTTTGAGATCCTCAACTGATCCCAATTCGTTGCCCTCCTGGCAAACTGGAATTTCTTCCTTTCTGCCCAACCGACAATATTTGAAACCATCAGCTGATTCCAATTCATTCCAATCATCATCATTATCGCCATCGAGACTTTGTCCTGTCTCTGGCCAACAGTAACAAATCATGTCTTCTTCTGTGGCCCTGAGGTTGTCAGCATACCTCAACCATCTTTTCAACAGCCTACGTTGTCTTATGACCATCAACTACTTGACTGGCCATTTCACTTTTGCCTTCTCCATTGGCAATTCGCGCAGTCGTCTCCTCCTCCTATCCTGCCGCATCCGCAGTTCCATCTTCTCTATGTCTGCTTTTAATTTATAGAGATTTCTAGTCTCTTCTTCTTCCTCTGCAAGCTTTTCAGCCTTTCTTTTCTTCCTATGGCCTTCAGTAGCCATTTTGCGGTGTCTATCTGTCCCCTCGACAGATCTGCTGTTGTCACTCCAGCAACCCTGAGTGCTCGGCTTCATCTTCTCATAGTCTCCAAATGACTGTCTACGGACTGCTACCTCCAGCAAGCAAGTCCCCACAGAGTTCTCAGCAACCATGTCTTCCTTCACCTGCAATATACAGATGAAATCCCTCTCTGATACCACTTGACAACAACGGTGGTCTAGAACCCTCACGGCTCCACCCTGCCCACACCAGGACCCTCTCTAACTCTGGCCCGAAGAGTCAATTGCTCTCACAACCCCTCTCGGGAGTCTTCGTCACCCACAGGATACTCCTCGGCGATCTCCTTTTCGCATATCGGGAGATCGGACTTCGCGATTTCGCGAATCCTATTGACACAATTCTCGGCAAATCAAAATCCCGAACCCCGATGGTCAACGGGTCAACCCTTTCTCGCTTCGGGGATTTCCCTATCGCGAAATCGGAGTATGCGATGTCACGAACCCTTGACACCACAAAGTCCCGAACCCCGAACTTCGATAGCACGTGCAGACTTGGACCTCCCACCTTCGAACTCCGGAATATTGCCACCTGTCTCCCACTCTGTCTCGCCCTCATGGCATGAAACCCCAAAGACCTCTCAAACCTGAAATCAAACCAAACCCCTGCAAAGGCATAATAAAAATACACAATTGCACCATATATTGAACATACACATACAGACATGCATATAATGACAGATTGGTGCAGGAAAAACTGCTCTGTATTAATAATGGCAAATGCCTGTATATTTTACAAGATGTTCCCTGAGCTCTCCCCAGCTCTACATACATTTTCTCTATATGTACTACTCTCTTTAAAATGAGACCTCCGTATCTCTTTTACCTGAGGGCTCACTGAGCGCTTCCCTCCAGGTACACCTACCCTATTCAATTACAATGAATGGGGCTGTCTAGTCCAGAATCGGACCTAGATCTCAGCCAATCTACAATAAAGGCCGATCCTATCTACAGCCTGCGCAAAGACATGGCATTCATGGCTCAACAACCTAAGCACATTAAATTAAATTCAATACAAATTCAAAATGAGGCTGCGCCTCCTTTTCAGCACATGAATGAGTGTGCGCTGACGTGGTTGACTGGCTGGCATGGAGAGATGATCCTGCATCACCAACTGTAATCTTGTGGCATCTGCATAGACCCTTGACTAGATTTACTGTGTGACACTTATCTGTAGTTTGTACAATGATTTTTTGGAATCTTGGGTACTGCCAAGTACATATGATATATATCCTTATGTGGCCTCTGTTTTGTAGCTTCATTTACCTACACTAACCCCTGGGTGATACAAAAATTTTCACTCCCCATAAATATGGTCTTCATTGTCTCTTATTCTTGAAGTATTGTTTCTTGAGAGGTTTGTTGTTGTTGTGCATGATATTTTTGTTGTGTTGTAGTAATCTGCAACTATTCTAATGCATATTTTACCTCTGTCAATTTCATCACTACTTCCTCCCAATGCTTCTCAGCATCATACAAGGCTTCTGTCATGCAATCCTGCACTTTTTCTGCTACTAAATGAGCATCATCCTTTGTAAGTGTAAGATGATGAATGTCCTTATGTTCCTTCATTTTATTGCATTGTCTTGGTGCCTACAACACTATTATTTTCCTTGGTAGTGTCTATGTCTACGCGGTTTGAGTTGGCATATCAAAATTTGGGAAATTTCCACCTCCTATTTCCTCCTGCATAGGAATATTATTATCGGTCTGCGTTCCTCCATTTATTTCTTCTGCGTGCTCCTTTTCCTGAGTTGAAGCCTTTGGTATAGTTTTTTTTTGTTTTGTCATTTTAGCTGTTGTGCTACCCCTTATTTCTTTTGTGCTCTTTGTAGATTTCCTTGTGTTTTTTTTTGGGTTGGTTGACTGCTATGAAGGTCCAGTCTCTACTTGTTTTTATATTTTTGTACTTTCTTTGAGATTACTAACACATTCCACTCTTCAAGACAATCCTTGATATCCCACTGTAATTCTTCCTCTATGACACAATATCTCAACTTAAATCATTCCATTTTAGGATCTTTCTTAGCCTGGATCCATATTTTGTGCCTTGAAGCTTGAAAATTGGTTATTCCTTGATTCTCTCTCACAACTTATGGTGGTATTTTCCATGTGTTTTCCAGCTTCTCCTTCATCTCATCATAGTACATGGAAAAAATGTTAGCATTCACTTTCCTTGTCTTTGGATATAATGTATTCCATAAGGTTGTTTATTTTGTTGCACGACATTTCCCCGTCCTCTGGTAAAATCCACTATACTTTGGTTCTCCCCATCCAACCATTGTTATGAATATGATTAGCCATGGATAATGAAATTCTAAACCGAGGTCTTGAAAATACTTGCAATCATCCAAATACAAGTTTACTATATATGGAGCCCAACTAAGTAGATTTCCCTTTTCACACTGCACAAATGTTTCTATTACACCTGCAAGGGATTCCTCTTTGTGACATTTTCTAAAGAGTTTGCATGCCATCAATTTTGTCACAAACCTAGTTGTTGGTTCATTTATTTGTTTAATATTCATTCCCCTAGAACCTATGTCAGTCCCATATTTGTTCTTTATATAGTCTGCTATGGATTTTTCTTTTTTTTTTGTCATCCAAGTACTGCTCTGGTTTTTCTCCATCTGTAGGTAATCCTCTAATTTCAAAAATTAGGTCCACATCTATGGATACAAGTCTATTCATCCATAATATGCCTCCATGTACCTGTTCCAGTAATTGTTTGACACATGCGTTCACATACTTTCCTTTCCCAAAGTGAGAAGTCTCCAACAGGTTCATAATTCTTGTGTTGTATAGCCATGTAATCCATTGTTGTGGCTCTAGTATGGGATCTCCTGATGGACCTTCTCCTTTACTTTCCATGTAAACTTGTTGCACAAACTTAGGAAACTTCTCCATGTCTACAACATCATGATCACCATATTTAATCTTATTAACAAATCCTAACATGTCATCAAGTATTTTAAGTCCTTCAGGTATCTACGACAATGACAGTGTGAGTTCCTTCTACTTGCTCGATGTTTTTAGTGTTGTAGTTGTTTCCCTATTGATGGCCCTGTTATTTACACTTAGTTATCTTCCTCATTGTCCTATTCTTCTTCAGTTTATGTGTTCTTCTAGTTTGTAATGTCTTCAACTTGCACTTGTTCCTCCGATTGTTGCACTTTCTCTACTATAATGTGTTACACTTCTTCTACCTATTTCTTGGGCCCATCGGATTCTGTCCATTTATCATCTTCCTCATTCATCTATTCTTATGGTTGTGTTTCTCCTAACCTAGTTTTTTTCATGTGGTTTTTCTTTTTGCTAGTGTTTTTCAGTTCGCTCCACAGGTCGATGTCCATTTCTTCTGTTGTCGGGTTTTTTCGGTCCTAATCTTCTACGATAGTCAGACTAACTAGTTCGATTAATGGGGATGTAATGGTGTCAACATACATGAATATTTGAGGTTGGTTTGGGTTTTCTCCATCAGTTGCTATGTCTTTTGCAGACCTTGTGGCACTTTGTGTTTTTCTTGCGAACCGGTTGGGATCTCCAAGCTTCGAGGGTGCCATTTTGCTAAATTTGGAATGGTTGCTTTGAATCATAAGTGAAAAAATCAGAATCAACCTCTCGAAATAAGTTTTCTCCCTTGGCTCTGGTTTTTATAAATTCACAATGATTCTTTGTAGTTCAAGTTTTCTACTTTTATAGGTCATGCCATAAATGCCCTATCGCGCAACAATTTTTTGATCACCACTTTTTCTTTTTCGGTTGTTTTATGTGTCGGCGTGATTCTTTTTATACCTTGCCACATTTCTCTAGTGCATAATGTATTCAAGTTATTTCATACCAATTACTATATGTTGCACGTTGTATTATCTAAATGCATGTTTAACACTTATCCATCTACTGCATATTTTTGTATTTTTCTTATTTTTCTTATTTTTTCATTTTTTTTACCTCCTACTATATACACTATGTAGAATTATAATTTTTTGCATTGCATCTACTAAGGGTTACTAGATTGATTGTAAATATATAGTTTCAGTCGACTACCATTAAGCAATCCTTAAATCTCTTTTCCTGCTAGATCCTCAACTGCATAACACCTCCATCTGTGATAGATTTTATCTCATATGGCCCTAGCCAATGCATCCTGAATTTTCCTGGATGTTGTAAGTATTTTATTTCATACAAAATACCCAGATATTCTTCCTTAAATTTTTTCATTTTAATGTTTCTATCATGCCAAGATTTGTCTTTGGATTTATGTACTTCCTGATGGAAACCAACCATAATCCTATCCTCTTCTAGTTCCATGAGTTGAGGCAATATTTCTTTTACTGCACCTCTTTCTATCATGTTTGTAATGGATGCAATGTACAGACTAGGTATCAAATATTCTAAAGGGACTACTCCTTCCTGACCATACACCAATCTAAAAGGTGTTTTCCCTGTGATTTTATTGCATGTGGTTATATAGGCCCATAATACTGTTGGTATCTTCAGATCTCAATCGTCCCTATTTACGTTGCAAATTTTAGTTAGGGAATTCTCCAATATTTTAATAAATGATTCCATTGTTCCATTAGCCTGAGGATAGTATGGAGTGCTCTTTTGATGGTGTATTTCAAATTATTCAGTAATTGCATGAATGGTATTATTGAGAAAATGAGTTCCCTGATCACTCATCACAATTCTAGGGCATTCAAATCTTGTAATTACTTGTTGAAACAAAAAGCGTGTCGCAGTTTCTGCGTTGAAATATTTCATTGTTGTTTCTTCAACCCATTTGGTTAGATATTATGTCGTTGTGATGATGTATCTTGCTCCTATTATTCTAGATGGTGGTTTGATTGGTCTTAGAAAGTCTATTGCCCATTTGTCAAACACTTTAAGCGTTACCTGAGGTTTTAGGGGAATATCATCCCTCCTAGATGGATTTCCTACCCTATGAAAGACATCACAAGTCAAACAATATTCCTTTGCATCTTTAGAAACAGTTGGCCACCATAGTCATGCGCGTAGTATTTTCTGTTCAATGGATTTTCCTGCATAATGTCCTCTAGTTATTCCTTCTTGTGCTTCTGCCAAGATGATAAGATGTTCATGTCCCATGACACATATCCTTAGAATATTATTTGAGCCTAGTTTATAGAAGCATCCTGCAATAAGTTGGTAATATGTAGCTCTAAGCACCAAATTATTCTTTTGCACAGTGTTGTATTTCTTTGCGTAAAATCTTGTACTAAAAAATTCAATGATATTAGAAAATGATTCATCAACAATCTGCACTAGAAAGAGTTGTGCATCAAGAAAATTTTCCTCCAACCTACTTGGTTCCTCTCCATTAGATATCCAATATAGATGATCTGGCCCTGCATTCAGTCTTCCAGGTTTCACTACTACTTCAAAATCAAATTCTTGAAATAACAACAACCATCTACATATTCTCCCCCCCCAACACTGGCTTGTTGACTAGGTATCTAAGAGCAGAGTGATCTATGAACATTTTAAAATGTTGGCCTGATAAATAATGTCTAGATTTTTTTAATGCATACACCATAGCCAAACCTTCTCTCCCTATTGTATTATAATTTTTTTTGAATCTGAGAATTTCCTACTTACAAATGTTATTGGGTGATCTATGCCACCTTCTCCTGGTGTGCTAGTATTGCTCCAAGTGATATTGAAGAGACATCCACATGAACATGGAACTCTTTTGACCAATCTGGAAACACCATAATTGGTGTTGTCACCATTTTCTCTTTTAATATGTCCAAACTTTGTTGTCACTCATCATTCCATTGAAACTTGATATCCTTCTTTAATTGTTTCTCCATGGGCGCAGAAATTTGTGTGTAACTCTTTATGAAATTTCTATAATATCATATATGACCTAGTATAGCTCTTAATTAGTGCATTAACTTAGGTGGTGGTAAATTAACAGTGACAACAATATTTGCAGGGTCAACCTGTAGAGCCTATTTGCAAACCACATGCCCTCGCAGAATTTCAAATGGTGCGTTGAATATGCATTTGTTAATGTTGAAATAAATTTGGCATTGTCTACACTTGTCTCGCATTAATATTAAAACTTCAATATGATCTTTAAGTAGAATATATGCTATCCAATCATCTAGATAAACCTAGAAAAAATTATGTATAAAATCTTTAAATGTAGCTACCACTACTCTTGAAAAAATAGCAGGGACATTTTTCAATCCAAAGGGCATCATTATGTATTGGTATGACCCCATTCTTTGTAAAATTATAATGATCCTCTAGTGATATTATGATTTGGTGATACCATGAAAATCCATCAGTAAATGAGTATGCTTCTTGTCCTCCTACATTTTCCAATACCTCATCTATAAATAGAGTAGGGAAGGGATCATGCAGACATGAATCATTAAACTTCTGCAAATCTACACAGATCCTTAATCCCCCATGTTTCTTCTCCTGAACTACCATAGGGCTAATCCACTCAAATTCTTCAACAAGTTCTATTATGCGAGCCTCTAACATTTTATCAATCTTTTCCCTAACTTTTTGTTTATATACCAGATTCAGCCTATAGGGTCTCTTTCTTATTGGTTTGGCATTTGGTCATAGAGTGATTTTCATTTCTTCAAGTTCTCCTGCCACCCCTTTCATTTCTGAAAACAATTTTGGAAATAGGTCACTATATTCGGGCAATAGTTATGTTATTATTTCCACTATCTGGTTATCCCAACAGTCACACTATCTGGTTGTCCCAACAGTCACCAATACTTACAATTTTTGGATTCTCTTCTATACCAATATTGACTTTTTTATCTAAGCATAGAGGGGCTTCCACAATGCAACATATTAGATATAATTTTCGAGATTAACTGCATAGTGTAAGTCATTAATCTATGACCCATATCCATGATTATTAGTCGCAACTGACCAATAATTCTCATGATTTGAATAGTCCATTTAGCACTCATTGCATCGGGTGATGCTCACATGGGTGAAGAAATGGGATTGAAACCAATGAAATGAATCACATAGCATCAATCATCACTTTCGAGGCTTGCACTCGGTAACCAGGACTTCCCAGGTGCTCACCCATCCCAAGATGCCTTTGGCTCAAGCACGCTTAACTGTGGAGTTTTTCCCACAATAAATCCCACTTAGATTGCTACCCCATTTGCAAAAACTTAGCAAGTATTGTGCCTTATGAACTATCCAGTTAGATCCCCCTTCACTCTTATTATTTAAGCATTGAGGGGCTTCCGCAGTGCAACATATTAGATATCATTTTGGGGATTAACTGTGTAGTGTAATTCATTAATCTATGACCCATATCCATGATTATTAGTCACAATTGACCAATAATTCTCATGATTTGAATAGTCCATTTATCACTCATTACATCGGGTGATGCTCACAGGGGTGAAGAAATGGGATTGAAACCAACAAAATGAATCACATAGCATCAATAATCACTTTCGGGGATTTCACTCGGTAACTAGGACTTCCCAGGTGATCACCCATCCCAAGACGCCTCTGTCTTAAGTGCGCTTAGCTTTGAATTTTTTCCCACAATAAATCCCACTTAGCTTGCTACCCCATTTGCAAAACCTTAGCAAGTATAGTGCCTTATGAAATATATAGTTAGAGCTCCCTTCACTCTTATTATTTAAGCATAGAGGGGCTTCCACAATGCACCATATTAGAAATTATTTTCGGGATTAACTGTGTAGTGTAAGTCATTAATCTATGACTCATATCCATGAGTATTAGTCGCAACTAACCAATAATTCTCATGA
This sequence comes from Picea engelmannii, assembly GCA_009831015.1. Lineage (NCBI taxonomy): Eukaryota > Viridiplantae > Streptophyta > Pinopsida > Pinales > Pinaceae > Picea > Picea engelmannii. The sequence continues at coordinate 348,085 of ML776979.1, forward strand.
TTTGAATAGTCCATTTAGCACTCATTGCATCGGGTGATGCTCACAAGGGTGAAGAAATGGGATTGAAACGAGCGAAATGAATCTCATAGCATCAATCATCACTTTCTGGGCTTGCACCCGGTAACCAGGACTTCTCAGGTGGTCACCCATCCCAAGATGCCTCTAGATCAAGCACGCTTAACTGTGGATTTTTACCCATAATAAAGCCCACTTAGCTTGCTACCCCATTTGCAAAACCTTAGCAAGTATTGTGCCTTATGAACTATCTCGTTAGAGCTCCCTTCACTCTTATTATTTAAGCATAGAGGGGCTTCCGCAATGCAACATATTAGATATCATTTTCAGGATTAACTGCGTAGTGTAAGTCATTAATCTATGACCCATGTCCATGAGTATTAGTCACAACTGACCAATAATTCTCATGATTTGAATAGTCCATTTAGCACTCATTGCATCGGGTGATGCTCACGGGGGTGAAGAAATGGGATTAAAACCAGGGAAATGAATCGCATAGCATCAATCATCACTTTCGAGGCTTGCACCTGGTAACCAGGATTTCCCAGGTGGTCACCCATCCTAAGACACCTATGGCTCAAGCGCTTTTAACTGTGGAGTTTTCCCCACAATAAATTCCACTTAGCTTGCTACCCCATTTGAAAAACCTTAGAAAGTATTGTGCCGTATCTTTATTGGTGTAGAAAATTCTTTTGACTGTAATTTTGGGCCTTCTGCTTCTCTTTCCCCTTGAACTTTTGTTATCTAAATATCACGCAAATTTTCTTCTGTTGAGTCATCTTCTGCGATGTGGTAACAATGTAACAAGTGTCTGACTGTTTGTCGATTGTGATTCTGATAATATGTTACAACTTCAACTTCAATTTCTTCAAAAATATTTTCTTTTATCAACTGCGGTGTTGCATCTATCATCGGATTCTCATGTTGAAATGAAAATGTGATTGCAAAGTTCTGTTGCGAATCTTTCCAATTTATAGTTCCTCTGTGTAGTTCCAGTTCTGTGTACCAATTTCTTGGTATGCCTTCTAATGTATGGATGAAGTGATGTGACCATTCCTATGGTGGTATCAGTCTCCATTGGGTTATGGCGCATATGTCTATATGTTCTCTTTGTTGTCCTCTTCCATCATATTTCTTCATATGTTTATTCTCCTGTTCTACGCCAAATCTTACGCACAATAATATTTTGCATTGATACCAATCATGGATCTTTTCTTTGTGAGTACCCCACCAACGTGCATGTGTTTCTTTCAAGGAAATATCTAAAACTAATAACCTTTGAATTTCTAGGACTTCTAACTCAAAATTTGTTAAGAATTCTTTCAAATTATTTTGACCATAAAAACTTGGAGGTTCTCTTACCTCTAAGCCAATCCATCTTAGTTTGTGCATCATTCTTGCACATATTCTGGTAGATATCTCATGTAAGCATTGTTTTCAGTTCTCTAGTCATGTGTCAGAATCGAAAGCACAAGAAATAATGCTTATCCAACTAATCATTCCATCTATTGTTGGGTTAATGTAATCTTCTTCGTGTGCGGTAGTTCTATATAACTGGTTTATCTCTTTTTTGATAAGGTTCTTTTTCACAGGTTCAACATATATTTCACCTTTTCAAGGATACAATGGTGCTATGACTCTATAATATCTTGATTCAAAAATCATTTTATGGGCCTTCAAGTTGATGATATCTTGATTGTCAAATTCCCAATCCAGTCCCAACATTGTTGGATAAGGTGTAGTATTATACACTATATCAATTACCTCTAAATGTTCGATAGTGTTCACAACATCTAAATCCACTAGTATGCCTTTCAATTGACCAATTGGTAGTACCCTATCTTGGATTTCTAGTTTTAGTTTAATAGGTGAATAACCTAGTGTAGGTTCCCAATGCATTCCCATGTTTTCTTAAGAATAGCAATTACCTCAAATCTCAAATCTAATACAATGTCACCCATGTCAAAGTCTCCAATATTTGCATTTTGTCTGAACTCTCTATTTTTTCTTGTTTTCCTTTGGACATAATTTACTGTCTTTTGTTCTAGTTTTATCTCTTCTTCAAGATTTCATTTTTCTATCAAACTTGGTAATACTTGTAGAGATGTTTGATCATTCAATAAATTCAATAAACACACCAATTTTTTTTTAAATTACTTACCTTTTCTGAACACTAACCTCTGTTGGTATAATCATATGGATAAAGCATATCATATACTATCCCATTATATATTGGCTATGTATTTGAAGTAGAAGCAATATTCTCCTGCAAAATTTCTTGTCTGGCCTGCTTGAATATTTATTTTTCCTTGTGTGCATCAAAATGTTGTTGTGGTGTTGCATTTTTTCTAACCCACTAGTGTTGGTTTTGATTCTGATTTACTGCATCTTCTCCTATTTTGTTTCCACCTCGAGTAACTACATTGATATTTTTCCCATCATCTCTAGTTTCCATGACAATCAATTGAGCATTTTGGTTATTTTGATTCCTTTTGTCCTGTATTTTTGTCAAAAATATAGGACAATCTTATGTAGTATGATCTGCTACATGAAAGTACATGCATGTTGATGATGGTTGTGGACAATCCCTTGCATCATGTCTAGGTTGTTGGCGATTGCGATAGGTTACTTTCCCTCTTCAAAATCCTCCTCTTCCATGCCCTCCTCCTCTGAATCCTCCTGTGTTTTCTTGATTTTTTGTGTGTGGTGTATTATATTGTGGTACTTGATTATATTGTAGTGGCGCTATAAACTGTTGCAAATTATTATACTACTATGCAGGTTTTCTTTTCATTAGTTCATCCTGCATCCTATAAGAATATGAGGTCATTTCCTTCATAAGCTCCAAGGTTCGAAAATCCTTATCATCATGTCCTACAGACTTGCAGAGATTGTAGAATGTACTTTTAGGCATTGTTTGATATTTTTCATCATTGGGCAATGATAGGGATCATGTCCAGGTGTTTTACAGAGTTCACACCATAATCCTCCTGAGGATAAGGGATTTGGTAGCCCTGCTCCCAAATACTATGAAAATGTTGGGCACTCATTTTTGTGATGTCTTTCTATTCTACATAAGGTAAAACAGACAACTTCCCTCTTCTCCTTGCCTTTGTTCTGATTCAACTAAAATGTCAGATTATTGAGATCCTCTCTCAACTTTTCTATAGTTGGATATGTATGTTTATATTGATTCTCCTCCATTTGTAGGGTTTCTTGTAGAGCCTTGGCCTGAGTCTGGAAATTATGTTTCCTAAATGGGTATTTAAAATGTGGCAATAATGAGTTTATGAATAGTTTCCTATGTTGCATGTCTATTATGGGATATTTCAACTTACCTTTCAATTACTTGAGCTTCTGATCGATTTCCCAAACCAAATATCCTTTCTTTTGTCTGATTTCTATCATCTCATTCATATATTAATGTTCTGAAATTGTTCACTCAAAATCATCGACTAAATCCTTTTTTACATTTACGATGGTGTTAGGTTCTCCTTGTGGAATGTTCACTGCTAAGCTCGTAAACCAGTCTAGTGCGCGGTTTCTGAATGTAATTGCGAGCTGAGCCACTTTGTGTTTTAATATGTGATCTATTTAGCTTCCCAAATATTTTCATAAATAAATATATTTTTCTTTGGGTTATATAACCCTTCTCCATGAAATTCTGGTAATCGAATGGTCGGATTTGTTCCTTCCATTGTAAAATTTGTGGTACTACTTCTGCGCGGTGTAGATAACTGACTACTGATATATGAACTCGTACTTCCACTTGAATTTACATTTCTCCCTTGACCTATTGGACTCCTTATTCTACTAATTACTGGTTGTCCATAAGATTCTTTATTTCATGACGTTTCAGTCGCACATGGGGTTGTGGGTTCAACACTAATTCTGATCTAGATTGTAGTTCCTTCTTCTGTGTCGGACCCTTGACCTATGGTTTTTATGTCATATGTGGCATGCATGATTTCCTCAATATTCTCCATAGTATGGATATCCTCTACCTCTTCTTTATCACTTTCCAAGCCTTCCCTCTCGGCTATTGCCTTCTTTTTCCTATTAAAATTATATTGGCAGGGTATTCCACTACGCACCATTCCCACTTTGTCCATTATTTCCTTTATGTTTTCTTCATCCATCATAATGGGGTCCGTCATTTAATTATTCTTACCTATATATAGATCCCTCTCCATGTCTCAGATCATTCTTATTTTTTCCCCCAGTCTTCCCATGTGCACAAAGCTATTTAGTTGTTAGGATCCATTGTCATCACACCTTTATCATGCAACAAAATATTGATTGATTTATAGAGTTATCTAATATACCTTCCTATTGGACCATTCAATAACTCGTGCTCTATAGCAGTGTATGATTTTTCACTATTGACTGCAAACTGGGTAATGAATCCTACAATGATGTTGTCTAGCCAAAAATCGACTGCAGACATGAATTTGTTGTTGAATTTTTGTAGATGTGCAATATTTTCAGTAGTCCATTCTATTGGTCTTATCCATTTAGTTGGGTGAGTTTATTTTAATCTCATTATCCACTCATTAATCAAGTGTAGAAATTCATAGAAAAATGTCTCATGAATATCAATGAATACTTACCTCTCCAAATATTGACGCAGTGTATACTTAGGGTTTCTATTGTCTTTTTGTGAAACTTTTAGCTTTTTTTTTGTCATCCATCGTTCAATATCCTACTTGGTTGGTTTCCATTGTCTGAACATCCCATTCTAATACTTCATTATCTTCACTATTCTTCTCAACAAGTCCCTTCCAATTTGTTCTTCTGGGTTTCAGCCAGCAACAGAACCATTTTTTGGAATGTTTTGGGATGACTTGGGTTCTACTTTAGGTTTACAAAAAAACCCTCCAAACCATTGACCCATATGAATACCAAAAGAAAACACTAAGCAAAGAGTGCACAATGCAATCTCACCTGAGATGGCTTATGGGTGACTGCAGGACCCAGATGTCTGAAGTCTTGGAAGGGAGTCTTATGTGGGTATGAGAGAAATTCTTTCTACCTCAAAACACATCATATTTATTATTATATTACATAAAAACATCATTATATCTTATATCAACCACTCAATAATTATTTGCATTCATTTAGGGTTTATTCTACAATAATTATCTTGGTTACTTCATTGTGCGCTGCATTTTACTACTGACATATTAATCCATTCATCATAACTATACAATTTAAAGAAATAACATAATAATTACACACAGAGACACAAAATTTACAGTGGTTCACGCCCCTTGGGCTACATCCACAAATATTTGGTTTTCGTGTCTCTTTTATTATTCTGCATCAAGGTTACAATCTTGCGTGCATTACATTTCTTTCTCCCACTTGGCAATTCTATGGAATAACCCTCATAGGTTGTATACTTCGACTCATAGACTGACAAGATCGCAGTAGGATCCATAACCCATGGCCTACGAACTTACCCTGGATTACAATTCTTGATCTAACATACCTTTGTTATTTGTAACTTTGATAGAGATAGACGTTCCTCTCACATTGCTTGGGGAGCGCTCGATGCCCCTACTCAAATTAATTTGAGATCATGCATTCAGAGAGCTGGATCTCTTGGATCTTCAATCTCGCTCTGATACCAACTTAGAATTAGGTGAAACAACACACAAGTGAGACTTCGTTCACAATCTATATTATTCAATGAAGACTGATTACATCATTATATAGAAAACAACTCTACTTGGTCGGTTACATCAAACCACATAAAACTAGAATCTACATTAAGTGAAGTATAGTTCAACTATGCAACTGACTCTTGCAATTGACTCTTTCTCCATTATTTCCAAGTTGTGTCACTACCATGTGTCTCTCCCAAGATTTCCTATCTTTTTCCTTGTATTTTTTATGATTTATTATTCCAAGCTCTACCAATGGGCACATGTTACATGTTTCCCATGCAAGTTGAACATACATGCAAGTCTTGGGGAAGGCATTCGTTCCACCTTCTGAGTAAAAAATAAGGGGATTAATTTCATCATTTTTGTATGTTAGGTATGCCAAGGTAGGTGTTAGTGTTGAGTGTGCATTAAGCTACCATAGTGTTGCTAGAGTTTGTAGTGATGAAGCTATGTGGAATTCATGATTGTGTTCATGGGTAATTACTAAGATTAAGAGGAATAAATTTACAAAAAAATTTCCTTGTTTTCCATTAGTAGATATTTTCCTAGCCAACCTATATTGAGCACTGAGGGGAAGTGTGATAGCTCGAGGGATTGTTTAGAAGTGAAATGGATCACATTCCTTTTTTTGTACATGGGTAAAGGGGGAAGAGAGGCTAGTGAGTGGGATGGTTGGGGTAAAAATGGTATAGGATGTTAATCCCTTGGTTCTATAATTGAAAATTGAGTTGGGTGAGGAAAACTAGAGCTCTAGTCAACGAATTAACTCTTTTATTTCATTAGCTAGCATTGGGGTGGCACCTACACAAGCTAGTACCTATGGTTGAGATGAAAAATGCTCCCATGAAGCATCGTCAAATGAAACTCATAATAGATAAGTAATTTGTTCTGTAATTGTTAAATGATGATTTTTTATTACTACTATAAATGGGTAATATCTAGTCTTGTTTGGGAAGTATACAATGATGAAACTTAACATTGTTCCAAGAATAATTGTGGGTTGATCCTTATATGCATATCTTTTAAGGGTTGTTACAATGATTGTTGTGATGCATAGGACATGCTTATTCCTCTATTCTATAAATTAAAGTTTAGTAAGGTCAATTGGCTCGAAATGGCCGTGTGAGTATCTCAAAAGAGGCCACAACCATGAAGGAAATATAATTAATGTAATAGGATATATTGTATATAAATTTTGTTGCAAATGTTCATGTATCAAATTTTATTATTCCACGAGTAAATAAAAAATTATGGTGTATGTGTTTAGATCATTAAATTCTTTCATGAATGAATATGTTATTTATAATGGATGAATATGTTATTGACAATGGACTTTACATTACTAATTGATATTTCTTTGTAAATTCTATGTCATAATTCTAATACAAGTTTAATTTGGATAACTTGTTATGTTATAACATAGTATCAAAGTAAATTGAATGGTTTATGGAGTTCCTTCTCACATCAATTGGTCTATAGATGGTTGGGTATGTTACAACAACATTACCTCACACTCACTACAAAATGTGGTATCTATAACCCTTGTTTGAACTATTTCAAACATAATTCATCAAAGTGAATAACACGACATTCTCCAAGTTATGTGTTCATTTAATCACCTAAAAACATCCACATACATGCTAGCCTCTATGTCCGAAGACAATCACAAAGTAAGTGTAATGCTTACATGGTAGTTATCTCTTAGAAGTTTTGAGTTGATGGTAATGATCCATGAGATTTGAGAAGATCTACATACATGAGGTTTAAGGTGTGGAAAGATCTAGGATTGAAAAGATCTACATACAAAGATCAAGTAAAGGAGAAATTTTATGGTATATCCAATGGGCACAACTCATGAATTATCCTATTGGTCTTTCAAGCACAGGTCGCTACAAGTAAGGCCATATGTCACTTTATTTCCTCTTTCTCTGAAGTATAGTGGTATTGTTATTTATCTTTCTTGGATTTTAATGCGGGATTAAACATATCATAAAAGAAAAGAAAGAATCAACTATTAGAAGTGCCATGATCCTATAGATCTATCGTTGTGTGGAGTAAATATCTCTTCAAGCGATTTAAACTGTCATCTTGTGTTTGTTTGCTTTGCGATTAAATATTCAATCTGATATGCAATTAAAATCTGCCATTGAGGGTTACATTTATTTGCTACTTCAAACCTCTTATCGACATACTTTTTCTGATCTTCCTTAATTTCCAATCCTGCAAGATTTTGTACTGCATCTTTTTATCTTGTGTCAAAGATCCTGCATCTTGCTGCATTTTAATTATTTCAAAGAACTCTATTTTGGTAGAAAATACCCATAAGATCCACGATCTCATCTTTCTTATCTAGCTCCAATTTTTCCTTCAAAAGGATCAGAGGACACAAACCTTAATCAGAAATACCAATACCATGCCCTTCATCCGAATCAGCATCCGTTTCTTACAAAGATATTGTCGAAAGCTGCCTTGAAAATCTGCTTTGCCTGAAAGGCTCCGATGACCCACGCTCCAAAGATTCGTTCATCTTTGAATCCTAATCACAGAAAAACTTTCGGTAGATATTCACTTGACCTAGCAAGAGCTAAAGCATGAGGGAATTAAAAATATTTTCCAATTCTATGGATGGAGCATGCTACGAACCTCTCTCACTTGATTTACGCCCAACCTTTTGTGTCCAGTACTTTCCCTGTATCTGGTTATTATGGTATCTACTCCAATTCTGCAATTGAGTAGCCGCCTCTAGGATTCGGTGTTGTGACGACGCCTCATCTCCCCTTGCGCAGTGAATGGTGTTTCCTATGTGCATCCCAGCACAAAATTGTAGCTTGCAGATTACTACAACATCATTGGAGTGTACACCCTGGGAGGCATCTTTTATATTCCCAACAAAAAATCTTCTTTTGGATACATGCAAACTGCTTTGTTGTTTGCAGATTACCGTGCTTTTCGGTGAGATCGTGTTCCAAAAGAGATGAACGTGCAGATTGGCGAATGGCAGTAAGAGTGGTCCAAGGAATAATGTTGCAATTGAATGCTGGATTCAACACGTCGAACTTGACTCATCGCTGCAAGAAAGGTGTTGAAGTGTGTGCAGCAGTGGAACCAAATGCAAATGCAGTGGAAATAGTGAACTCAATGGGATGAAAAAGACACCACTCATCTGCTGGAAAGAACACAACTCCAGACACAGCTGAAAATAACAATGATCCGACCCTTCTTGCAGCAACGCATCGCACATTCAAAGATTGTCACCTTCATTGTCAGCAAGGGATCATCACCTTCATTGTCCTTCTCATACCCTCGATCATCACCAGATCAGAGGACGAGTGTCACAGTCATCAAACTCCTTTTGATAGTGCGTCCCTCCTCCTCCTCCTCTGTTCACGGCCATTATACCATCGGTAAGGAAAATGTGGATCTGTTCCTGAATCAAATCGAATCTGGAAGCTGGCGAACAACTATACAAGCCTATGTTTCTTGGTCTTCTGCGCTATGGGAAGCAGTTTCCATGTATGTTGGCTATGCACATAGATCGTTTGATCTGTTGGACTCGGTTGTGTCGACTAAGTGCTTGCCTTGACCAGGAGTAAAAACAAATTGATGCATGTTCGAGTTGGTTTGCAAAATCTCCATCTCTACATATGGAAGAAACCATGCACCAAATCATCGAAGTGATGGTAATATTTTTATCCCACATGCAATGATTTTTTGTTATTACTTTTTTTATATTAAAATGTGTTAGAATTTGGCTGAAGTTGAAGTGGAACCGGAGTTGTTGGGACCTAGATTTAATATGTTGAATGTGGTTTATTGTTGAAAAGTAAAATGGTGAGATACTTATTTTTGGAAAGTATGGAGGATGGTGATCATTGGTACAAAATATATATTATTTTAAAGGATTGATGTTCCAGGCTGTAAATGAAACTATGTCGAGGAATATCAAGGACTAGATACATAGCCACTCTTAAAGCCATGTTGATTAACAACATAAATTATGAAAAAATTTGGCTAAATTTTTCTTTCTCTTATAAAACTCAAAGAATATCAAAATCAATATCAAGAAATTCAACCCAAAGACGTAAATTCAACCCAAAGACGTATGTGAACATAAATTATGCAAAAATTTGGCTAAATTTTTTCTCTCTCTTATAAAACTCAAAGAATATCAAAATTAATATCAAGACATTCAACCCAAAGACGTATGTGAACATAAATTATGCAAAAATTTGGCTAAATTTTTCTCTCTCTTATAAAACTCAAAGAATATCAAAATCAATATCAAGACATTCAACCCAAAGACGTATGTGTCGATRAGTGCATATAACATATGTTATATGTATTACATATAACATAACATATGTAATACATATAACATAACATATGTTATATGTATTACAGATAACATAACATATGTAATACATATAACATAACATATGTAATACATATAACATATGTTATATGTATTACATATAACATATGTTATATGTAGTGCTTCACACAATTTGATTTAAGTTTGAGAAGGGGAATATTTAGAAAGAAAATAAAATAGATATGTGAGATATCTTTAATTTGTGTTGATTAACAATACAAATTATGTAAAAAATTTATCTCATAAAACTCAAAGAATTCCAAAATCAATATCAAGACATTCCCCAAAGAGGTATGAGGTATGTGTAGATGAGTGCTTCACACAATTTGATTTAAGTTTGAGAAGGGGAATATTTAGAAAAAATACAAAATAGATATGTGAGACATCTTTAAGGTGAATCTCACGTCCTATGGACAGAATAATGTGCTGAGCAATTAAGAATTCAACAATTCTAACAACTATACCAATATCATAATAATGTGGTCATAATGTGGTCATACATTCAAAGGAAATCACTTCAGTATCATAAGCTAAACAACACACAATAACATTGTACATGTCATAAAATGTATTGCTCCATCTTTTATTAATAGGGATTTGATACACAAATCCATGAAATGAGAGGGATGATTTTTACAAGAGCACATACACATAAAAAGAAGCACATACTAAATCATAACACAGGGGATGAATCTCTTGCAACCTGTACGATTGAAAATCGGTCTACGTCTAAGGGGATCTTTGATCAAACAACTCGAGTATAAGATACTCTTAAATTACCCAAAGTACCAACCCGAAAAATGAGCTCCTTCTATTAATTTATAGATTCTCTTGCTTAAGAGAAAACAACTTGCTTGGACCAATACTACTTGAAAATTGATTTCATCTTGTTAGAATCTTGATACCACCTCTAATATTTTAACCACTTTCATCTTCTCAACTGATTTTGTTTGTTTTAACTGGGTAAAAGTAAATTTTTACCCCCAAAGATGACATGTTGGTGTTGTACAAGGTGTGTTCTATTCATTGGATTGAGCCTTCAGATGGGTCTTCTTAGCTGGCTCCATGAGGCCTTCGTATGCGGCGACGGGCCCGTTCAACCATGGAATAATTTGGGTTGTTGATTGGTTGAAAGGCCTCCCAACAACTTCCGCTCAAGCCCCATTACTTGCAGGTGCAAAGTATCAATGACCGAAGCTTTAAATCTCCTACCTCGGGCTGCTACCTCAAATCGGTCAATTGATACAACTGTATGTTAGGTTGGATTCCCAAATTCCCTTCTGATTTTGTGGTTGTGCTAATGATACCCGAGAAGTACATTCCTTTCACAACGACGCATAGAACAAGTTATCCCCACATATGTAGCCAGTATGGTTGATAATCCCCTCCTGTGAAAGAGGTTTGAACAAATGGATCATCCTCTTCTATATTGAGCATCATGATGGATGTATCAACAGACACTAGACTATTTGCAAATTGGTTTTGCCTTGGTCTCCCTGTTCTTTTCTTATAGGAGCTTTCCATGTGTCTCGTGAGACAGATGATGGAGCGACATGAATGGTCATCTCTAACTTGATCTGTTAATATCCGAGGCACATGTGAATGAGCACGTCGAGGAAATGATTGTTTTCCTCTGAAGGTTGGAGGCATGGGAGAGAGGCATGTGAGCAATGATGGGTGAAGGATGGAAAACATGATGTTAGATATCCTATTACATGTCACATATTTTCCAACCAATTTGGAAAACTGTCAGTGAATCCCCCCACTCTCCTAAAACATTCTCTCATATGCCCCTATTTGAATACATGTGTCCTTTTCCTTATGGTTTGGAGCCCTTTGAAATTTGGAAAATGCACCAAATTTGGGTAACACCATACTGGTGTCAGCATAGATCCGTGGAGACATGGCAGTTAGGGATTGGTCCATGTAGGCGCTGAAGTGTCTTCCAGGGCTTGGGATATATATGTATGGTTGAGTTCAATATGACAACCAAAAACTATGGTGGGCCTTCTCCTCATAGGTGTCAATATATGATAGGCTAAAAAATATGCATCCCTCACTTTTCAGGTCTCTCTTAGCTTCATTGGTGTCAAGGTGGATTGTTATGTTGGCTCTACGTGGCATTGTGTAAGGTACGAGATCTATTATAATAGCTTAAAAGGGAAATATTGTAGAGAATAACAACAAAAGAACACAATAGATGAAACCGCAACACCAAAATAATACCTTTATTGATAGAAAACAATGTTCACTTGCCTATTCGAGGGGGTAACCTCCAGCAGAGCAATGCTCTATTACAATAATTCTCAAGAAAAAACTTCTCATGCCCTTGACTTCTATTTATACTAAATCTATCAACCAAAAGAACAATCTAGAGGAAGATCTTCTAGAAGCGGAAGCTTCTATTAGGTCTTCTTACATTTGACTTATTCTTCCTTATTATTAGGTATTCTTAATATTGGCCTGTATTATATGGAAAATATATTATTCTACCTACATGAGGGGTTAGGGAGGGTAGGTCCCTAACATTCCCTCCCCCTTAAAAAAAAAAAACTTGTCCTCAAGGATTGAGATGAATAAATTTCTGCAGAATGGTAGTCGGCACCCGTGTGGCATTTGTTGGAGTTGTATCTTTCCATTGTACTAATACTTCCTTGATGGTGCGCTAAAAGAGACGATGCTCGTGTTGGTCCAAGATGGCTTGTGGTTGCAACCAGTTGAATCCTTCTTCATCCAAATCGGGAAGGATGGTTTGAGTTTGGCACTTAGTTCCAATCACCTTCTTTAAGCAAAAGACACAAAAAACATGATGGATCTTAGAATGAATAGGAAAAGATAACGAATAGGCCACCTATCCCATGTGCTTGAGAACTATATAAGGACCATAAAATTAGGGCACCAATTTCTGACAATGTTCGTCCTTGAGTGAAGTTTACTTATAAGGTTGCAGTCGAAGAAACACTCAGTCACCTTCAACAAATTGACATTCAAAGTGACCTTTATCTACTTGTTGCTTCATGTGATTCTGAGTCATGACCAAATTCTCTTTCAGGGTACAGAGAATAGTCTCACAAACTATAAGAGTTTGGTCAACCGTGTGGACCTTCGAGACACCGGGCATGTATGAGAGAACTGAAGGTGACTTTTGTCCTTATATTGCTTCAAAAGGATCCATGCAAGTAGATGTATGGTATGAAGTGTTGCACCACCATTCAATTAGTGGTAACCATTGAGCCCATTGATTTTGTCTTTCAGATGCAAAACACCTCAAATATATTTCCAAACACTTGTTGACAACTTCAGTTTGACCATCAGTCTGGGGATGATATGCGATGTTGAGATGCAATTGGGTGCCCTGAAGCCTGAACAGTTCTTTCCAAAAATTGTTGGTGAAAGTTGGATCTCAATAAAAAAAATAGAATGAGGCATGCCATGAAGCTTAAAGACATGATCCGTGAAAATTTGAGCCATAGTGGAGGTAGTAAATGGGTGTTGAAGAACATAGAAATGAGCATACGTGGAAATATCATCAACTACCACCATGATGATTGACTTACTTCCCAATTTAGGTAAGCCAACAATCAAATCCATAGAGATATCCCTCCAAATAGAGGGTGGAATTGAAAGAATTTGTAGTGTGCCAAGAGCTTTCATTGTTTCTCCCTTGTTGCGTTGAGAAATATCACATTCTGCCACAAAAGTGATAATGTCCTATATCATACCATCCCAGAAAAAAAGAATGTTTGACCCGATCATAGGTTTTGGAAAACCCTAAGTGCCTAGCTGTGGGGGGATCATGAAGCTCATAAAGCATCATGGATTTAATAAGTTGTGACTATTTACTTAAATACAGACGACCTAGTACTAGGACAGATAATTCCTGCGGCAAGCAATTCTTGAACAGTTTTCTTAATTTCATTTTTCTGGGTAAAAGGGTGACAATAGGGAAGAACATTGGGAGGAAGGATGTTGGGAGAGAGGGGAATGGAATGATCATGAACACCACGGGAAGGAGGAAATCCCTAGAGAGTGGAAAAAACAACTTGATGTTTGGAGAGGATGGATTGAAGATCATGAGTCACAGAGGGTGTCTCAGTGGCATGAATGGAATGGAGTTGTGCAATAATGTAGAAATGACCTTTTTCAAAGAGATTCTCCATGAAATGGGAACTCATGATCTCAGGGGAACTTGTTGTGATGCCTTGGAACTTATACTATTGTCCCTCTTGGTTTAATTGTATGGTTAATTCCTTAAATTCCATGAGAATGGGGCCCAAAGTCCTTATCCATTCAACACCCAACACAATTTCACAACCACCCATGTCGATAGAAAACATATGATAGTTCATGTGGTACTTGTTGGACACACCGACCACACTTATAGGGGGGGGGTGAATGAGTGTGGGGCTCTTTTTCAAACTTCCCTTTTACAAAACTCCTTAGTTAGCAATCACCATTTATTCATCACTTGTTACTATCATTTATAACCAGTCAAATGTGAACATATATCAGCAACAGATAACAACAAAATATAAAATCAAAAATTCATCACCACGAGGAACAAAAAGAACAGAAGTTGTATGTACAATTTTATTTTTATTACGGACTACAATCCTTGGGTTATCAACAACATCTGAATATAGTTACAACTCCACAAGAGCGCCAACTCTATACTGCAAGATTCAACTTACACAACTCAACACCAACTGAGAAGAGCAATCAATCCTCAATAGATACCAATCTATCAACAGCTTCATGACCTGTCAGTAGTGCAACACGCATATGTATGCACACTACCAGTAGTACGACTCGTGTGTGTACACAACCAATCTGTACTACAACCTGCATATCACTTCTGAGTTACTTAGGGTTTTCTCTTCAAGATAAACTCAAATCCTCTGTAGCCTTTAGTCACATTCACTTATGTCTTTCACTATCCAATCTAAACCATAAACAATCACAATACACCCAAGATCTCCAACAACTTACTCATGCTCCTCAACCATACAATATGAATGCTACTTAATCATGTATAAGCAATCAGTATACTATGTCAATCATATTAGTACTAAACCATAAGAGTGTTTCTCACTCTATCAATCAACCAACACAACCATATCACAAAAACCATACCAAGAATGCCTTAAGCATTCACCATACAATATGCAAGAGTATCCATCAAGACAACCATATAACCATACCAAAGTTTCTATGGCAGATCTGAGCCCATAGAGTGCAGACTTGGAACTTGCTTCAGCCTTTAAGAACCTGATAATCAACTTACATCCAAGTCTTCATGACTTCTTTACTATACACACTATGTCCTCCTTTAGCCCGCGTATGTACGCACTCTGGCTCACTGTAGCCCGCCTATGTATGCCCTCCGATCCACCGTTGCTCGCGTACTCCTTCAAAAACTAGGGTTTCTGAACTTCCAAAACTTTCACCATCAAGATCTCAGACTTACAGAAACTTTTATGCATCCATGATATCCTCCAGACTCTCTCTCTCTCAGAATAGATCTTCAATTATATACACAACAGATTCACCTTACAAGATACCCTTGCCTCTTATTTATACTCTCCAAGTAGCTTCCATAGAAACATATGCTAGGTCACTTTGTCCACATAGTCACTTATGTTCAACTTTTCCCAATTTGTCACTTGTCCATGTATCTAGTAGCCACTTGACCACTTAGCCCTCTTTCCTCATTTTAGGGTTAACCTTCTCACAACTACTTTC
This sequence comes from Picea engelmannii, assembly GCA_009831015.1. Classification (NCBI taxonomy): domain Eukaryota; kingdom Viridiplantae; phylum Streptophyta; class Pinopsida; order Pinales; family Pinaceae; genus Picea; species Picea engelmannii. Next base: position 363,883 of record ML776979.1, read on the forward strand.
CATAAATAGATAGTTTTCCATTTACTTTATTATTTAAATAATCCTTCTTGACTTTGTCACTTCCCTTTATTTAAATAATATCTTCTTAATAATAATTTTGACTTCTTTGACCTTTTGGGGCTTCATTCCATCATATGAGGGTCCTCTAACTTCATAAGTCCATAACTCTCAAACCATGAGGAGTTATGTGGTGTTCCACATACCATCGGAAATGGAATGACAAGCACTATCCAACTAGGATAGTTTCACTAACAAATTCGTTGATATTCATCTCATTATTCCATAATTGAGCATGGGTTCTCTAACAATACTTCTAGGATAAATCAACCGCAAAGAGTCTTCCCATGAGGGATTTCACCATAAGGGGACCACTTTGGAGTTCATCTATTTGTACTCCTTATCAACAATGATAATACAATAATGAGTCATCTTTACATCAATCCAACTCTGCATCATATATAAATGACAATGCATTGATCCATCTTCATCTATGCATCATATATCAATGAAAACTCATTGATCCATCTTCATCTATGCATGACATCCTATGACTGTGATTCCACTTGACATCAATCCATTCATATCAAGGACAATACATACTTCATCAATATACTATTACAAGACATTGTTCATTTGACATCAATCAACATCAATCATTTGACATCAAACCTTTGACCTTTCACATCAATCAATCATCCTTTAGCATCAATCAATTCCTTGACATCAATCCTTTGACATCAACCAATCAATCATCATTTTTCATTAATGACAACATGATCCAACAATATCCCCCTTTGGAATTGATGGAAATACCAACATTGATGTCAACACCAAATATTGATGGCAACATGTAGACAAGGAATTTCTCTACATCAATAATCATCTCAAACACATCAATGTGACTATCTCTTCCCCTTTGACATCAATGGAAAATGATCATTCTCTCCTTGGGGCTGCTCCCCCTGCCTGAAATCTCATTGGGGTTGCTCCACCTACTTGAATGTCTTTGATCTTTCTATGAATAATCTCTCCCCTTTTGAACAAGGGATATCACTCTGATGTAATGTTGAATATATATCGCTTATGCTCCCCCTGTGACCAATTCTCCCCTTGGCACTATGCCTTTGTGCTTTTTCTCCAAGTATAGGGCTATTTTACCAAGTATGCATCTGATAAATATTTCCTCCTAGATTCATGGGAATAAGAATGACTCCCCTTATCGGTATGTCACTTCTTATCTTCTCTGCTATATGAACATTATTCTACCACTACAATATGCTTCTGCTGCAAATGTTATTGCTCAACCGGAACATAGATCACCCACTCTTTCTATGAAGATCCTTGGACCTATCCATGCATCAAACTCGTGCGATACCATACATCGTGAAGAAAAAGATATCTCAACAATGAAATAGATAATCATGAACAAACATCAATTGAGTACATCATGTACCACATTTTGTACTAACCATGCACAACACCCATGTACATAAACATCATAGAATATGCCATAAGATATCATTAATGGAGTGTATCAACCATATACCTTTACCAACATGTCAACTGTGTGCCACAAACAAGTGTCATATCACTCATGATATGCGTCCACCACAAACTAAGTGCCACAATCATGTATCTCAATCAATCAAATGTCTCAACTATATCATCCCATATGTCATGTACCAATGTATATGCTAAACAAGTAATATAAATGGTGTACTTTTAGCCAAGTACTATCATCCACATACATATAACATCTATGAGTGCATCAACATAGAACTAATCATGTATCACAACTTTTACCAAGCAAGTATATCAACCATGCACCAATACAACTACATGTCCTAATATGTAGCCCATGCATGCATCGAGATATCCAACAAATATGCTTCCAATAGTACATCATAAGATATATCAATGAAACTCAAATATGTACCAGCCCTGTACCCTAATAGATCAGCCTCAACTTCCATTCACTACAACAAATACTAAGCATCCAATACATACTATATGTGTTCCTCAATAGATCAATGAAATATTCTAGCTAGCATCATCATGATATCTCATAACCAAAGTGCCATAACTTCACTGTCACAACCAGCATTGTTCTTCAATAGAAAATTCCTCAATCCATATTCAAGGGTTAGTACCATGCATCCAAGATATTCTTTTAACACTCAACCATATGTCATCATCATACATACATCAATTATGTATTCCAACAAGTAATCATGAAAACCTGCAGCAAACAATGTCAAACCCTGCAACAAACCATGTCAGACCCTACAACACAGAGTTATATCATCATACCATGTTGCAACCCATGTGCATAGCCATTTTCCCAAGGATTTACCACATATATGTGGCCTGCTACATAGAATTATCACATGTGTATGCGACCTATTCATAGGTCAGCCTGCGTATGTACGTGATTGCTACCATTGTAACATGTGTATGCTTCTGAGGATGAAAAACTTGAGCTTCCTTTAAGGCTTCCATTATGCTCTGGTTTTTCAGTCTTCTTTACCCACTTCTGAAGATGTCCCTGCTTCTCAGAACTTGAACTCCGAGCTTCCATATTTTCAAAAATATCTCCCTTCCTAACTTCATGTTTTCTTCTAGTCATGCTATATGAAGCTCTTCTCATGCACTGTCTTCTTGTGTTCCAGCAATCCTGGTATGTGTGGCCAAACCCACTATAGTTGTAGCATATCATGATGTGAAAATCAACATCAATGTGTCCTACTTGATTACACCTCCAACACCTTAGGGTGTTATGAGATCTTTCATTGTCTCTCGTTGCATAAAATCTGCATTCAAAATCTTTGTGACCATAATCATTACATGAGTAACATTGACCATTAAAAACATTTTCATACCTTTGCTTTGGTGTCCATCTTGGAGATGTCTCTCTTATTTGAGGTGTAAATATGGCTTCTTGATGTCTTCCTTGCTTTGTTCTTTTGAAAGTTTCATTTCCTTGTGTAGATGGTTGACTTGCAAAATTGTTTCCATCTTTTGAGAATGAGGAACTTTCCTCATGCTTCTTTGAGGTACTTGCTTCAACATGTGTAGCTTCTTTGTAGTATACAAGACTTGATTTATCATTTGGTGATATTTGAATATCCAAGATCTCATTCAAGATTGTTGAGCTATTCAAGAATTTTTTTGACTTCTCTACTTTCTTTCTAAGATCAACAACTTCAGCTTCCAACTTATGACATGACTCTTCCTTTTCAATTATTTGATTCCTTAATAGTTCCTCTACCCTTTTGGCTTCTTCAATTTGGGTCTTGATATGGACAATAAATTCAATTCTTTTTCTATTCTCATCATCTACTTTCTTATTTTCTTCTATTTCATTCTTTATCCTTTTGATCTCTTCTTCTTTTTCTTCTAATTGAGATTTTTGACTTTCTTCTTGTTCTTTGAGCATTTCCTTCAATTTCAAGATATGACTTTGATTCCTTTCAAGAAATGTTTTGGTGTTGTTTGAAAGATAGCTATAGTATATAGTAATGATCATAGTTGTATTCAAATAGACCCCATTCAATTTTCCTTTTAAGCTCAGATAGTTCTTCATCTACTTTTTCCATGGGATAACTATCATTAAACTCTACAAAAACTATTTCTAGATTTTCTTCTTCACTTGTAGAGAAATATTCAACATCATCACATTTTGAAATATTGCAATCAAGGGTTTTTGGAGATTCTTTACCTTCATTGGAGTTCTCTTCAATATCTTCCTTTTTGACAATATCATCACATTTAGAATCATTGCAAATAGAGGATTTTGGAGATTCTTCACCTTCATTTGAATTTTCTTCAAGGTCTTCCTTTTTGCCAACATCATCATCACTTTTAGAATCATTTCAATCAAATAATTTTGGAGATTCTTTACCTTCATTGATCTTGATGGAGTTGTCTTTAGTGTCTTCCTTCTTGCTTTGGTATGTCTCCTCTAGCTTTACCCATAGATCCTTGGCAGAGGTGCATTGTCCCATGCTCTCTTTGATAGAACTTGAGAGTCCACTGATAATGGTCTTGAGAGCCAATGCATCATTCTTCTTTCCTTCCCTTTCAATTGTAAACTTTGAATTGTTCTTCAAAGGAACTTATCCACCAACAACTTCCTTCCAAATAATCACTCGTATTTCCTTCAAGTGAATTTTCATTTCTATTGTCCATGTAGAATAATTTTCCTCATCAAGGATTGGAACTTTATCATCCATTTGTGTGTCCATGGATCTCCTCCAAGCTTGTTAAGTATTATAGTGAAGGCCTTCTCTGAAACCAATTGTTGGACACACCGACCACACTCAAAGGGGGGGCGTGAATGAGTGTGGGGCTCTTTTTCAAAGTTCCCTTTTACAAAACTCCATAGTTAGAAATCACCATTTATTCATCACTTATTACTGTCATTTATAACGAGTCAAATGTGAACATATATCAACAAAAGATAAAAACAACATATATCATTAACAAGTCATCATCACAAGGAACACAAAGAACAGAATATGAATGTACAATTTTATTTTTGTTACAGAATACAATCCTTAGGTTATCAACAACAATTGAATAGAGTTACAACTCCACAAGAGAACCAACTCTATAATGAAAGACTCAACTTACACAACTCAGCACCAACTGAGAAGAGGAATCAATCCTCAACAGATGAAAATCTGTCAATAGGTACGTGACCTGTTAGTAGTGCAGCACGTGTATGTACGCGCCCTACCAGTAGTACAACTCGTGTATGTACGCAGACAGTCTGTACTATAGTCTGCGTATCACTTCTGAGTTACTTATGGTTTTCTCTTCAATATAAACCCAGATATTCTGCAACCTTCAGTCACATTCACTTATGTCTTTCATTGTCCAATTTGAACCATAACTAATCACAATACATCCAATATCTCCAACAACTTACTCATGCTCCTCAACCATACAATATGAATGCTACTTAATCACGTATAAGCAATCAATATACTATGGAAATCATATCAATACTGAACCATAAGAGTGTTGCTCACTCTATCAATCAACCACCACAACCATATTACAACAACCATACCAAGAATTCCTTAAGCATTCACCATAAAATATGGAAGAGTATCCATCAAGACAACCATGTAACCATACCAGATTTTCTATGGCAGATATGAGCCTATAAAGTGTAGATCTGGAGCTTGCTTTAGCCTTCAAGAACCTGATCATCATCTTACATCCAAGTCTTCATGACTTATTTATTGCACATGCTTTGTCCTCCTTTAGCCTGCGTATGTACACGCTCTGGCAAACTGCAGTCCACGTATGTACATGCTCTAATCCATTGTTGCTCGCATACTCCTTCATAAACTAGGGTTTTTGAACTTTCGAAACTTTCTCTGTCAATATCTTAGACTTGCAGAAACTTTGATGTGTCCATGATATCCTCCAAACTCTCTCTCTCCCTCAAAATATATCTTCAATTACATACACAAGAGATTCATCTTACAAGAGACTCTTTCCTCTTATTTATACTCTTCAAGTAGCTTCCATAGAAGCATCTTCTAGGTTACTTTGTCCACATAGCCACTTTGTTCACATAGTCACTTATGTTCAACTTTTCCCAATTTTCCACTTGTCCATGTATCCAATAGCCACTTGACTACTTAACCATCTTTCCTCATTTTAGGGTTAACCTTCTCATAACTACTTTCCATAAATACAAAGTTTTCCATTTACTTTATTATTTAAATAATCCTTCTTGACTTTGTCACTTCACTCTATTATTTAAATAATCACTTCACTTTATTTAAATAATATCTTCTTAACAACCATTTTGACTTCTTTGACCTTTTGGGGCTTCAAGCCATCATATGAGGGTCATCCAACTTCATAAGGCCATAACTCTTAAACTGTGAGGAGTTATGTGGCATTCCACATACCAGCAGAAATGGTATGACAAGCATTATCCAACTAGGATAGTTTCACTAACAAATTCATGGATCTTCATCTCATTATTCCACAATTGAACATGGGTTCTCTAACCATAGTTCTAGGATAACTCAACCGCAAAGCGTCTTCTCGTGAGGGATTTCACCATAAGGGGACCACTTTGGAGTTCATCCATTTGTACTCCATATCAACCATGATAATACAACAATGAGTCATCTTTACATCAATCCAAACCTCCATCATATATCAATGACAACTCAATGATCCATATTCATCTATGCATCATCTATCAATGATAACTCATTGATCCATATTCATCTATGCATGACATCATATGAATGTGATTCCACTTGAAATCAATCCATTCATATCAAGGATAATACATACTCCATTAATATACTATGAAAAGACATTGTTCATTTGGAATCAATCATCATCAATCATTCGACATCAAACCTTTGACCTTTGACATCAATCAATCATCCTTTGGCATCAATCAATTCCTTGAAATCAATCCTTTGAGATGAATCAATCAATCATCCTTTTTAATCAACTAAAGCATGATCCAACAATTTCCCCCTTTGGCATTGATGGAAATACCAACATTGATGTCAACACAAAATATTGATGGCAACATGTAGACAAGGCATTGCTCTACATCAATAGTCATATAAAACACATCAATGTGACTATCTTTCCCCCTTTGACAACAATGTGACTATCTCTCCCCCTTTGACATCAATGGAAAAGGGTCATTCTCTCCTTGGGGTTGCTCCCCTTACATGAACTCTTTTTGGGGTTGCTCCCCCTGCTTGAATGTCTTTGATATTTCTTTGAATAATCTCTCCCCTTTTGAACAAGGGATATCACTCTGATGTAATGCTGAAGATATATCGCTCATGCTCCCCTTGTGACCAATGCTCCCCCTGGAACTATGCCTCTGTGCTTTTTATCCAAGTATAGGAATATTTTACCAAGTATGCATCTGATAAATATTTCCTCCTATAATCATGGGAAGAAGAATGACTCCCCCTATGGGTATGTCTTTCCATATCTTCTCTGCAATATGAACAATATGCTACCACTGCAATATGCTTATGTTGCAAATACTATTTCTCAACTGGAACATAAATCACCCTCTCATTCTATGACGATCCTTGGACCTGTCCATGCATCAAACTCGTGCCATACCATACATCATGAAGAAAACGATATGTCAACAATGAAATAGAGAATCATGAAGAAACATCAACCAAGTAAATCATGTATCACATTGTGTGCTAACCATGCACAACACCCATGTACATCAACATCATGGAATTTTCCATAAGATATCATCAATGGAGTGTATAAACCATATGTCTCTACCAACATGCCAACCGTGTGCCATAAAAAAGTGCCATATCACTCATTATATGCCTCCACCATGAACCAAGTTCCACAATCATGTATCTCAATCAATCAAGTGTCTCAACTATACCATCCCATATGTCATGTGCCAAATTATATGCTAAATAAGTAATATCAATGGTGTACCTTTATCCAAGTACTATCATCCACATACATATACCATCTATGAGTGCATCAACATACCAGTAATCATGTATCACCACTTGTACCAAGCAAGTACATCAACCATGCACCAATAAAACTACATGTCCCAATATATAGCCCATGCATGCACCGAGATATCCAACAAATATGATTCCAATAATACATCATAAGATATATCAATGAAACTCAAATATGTACCATCCTTGTACCCCAACATATCAGCCTCAACTTCTGTTCACTACAACAAATACTAAGAATTCAATATGTACTAGATGTGTGCCTTGATAGATCATTGACATCTTCTAGCTAGCATCATCATGATATCATATAACCAAAGTGTCATAAATTCATTGTCACAACCAACATTGTTCTTCAACAGAAAATGCCTCAATCCATATTCAAGGGTTAGTACCATGCATCCAAGATAGTCTTTTAACACTCAACGATATTTCATCATCATACATACATCAATTATGTATGCCAACAAGTAATCATGAAAACCTACATCAAACAATGTCAGACCCTGCAACAAACCATGTCAGACCTTGCAACACAGAGTTATATCATCATACCATGTTGCAACCCATGTGCATAGCCATTTTCCCAAGGCTTTACCACATATACGTGCCTGTTGCATAGACAGATCGCGTATGTACACGACCTATTCATAGGTCAGCCTGCATATGTATGTTACTGCTACCATTGCAACCCACGTATGCTTCTTAGGATGACAAACTTGAGCTTTATTTAAGGCTTGCATTCTACTATGGTTGTTCAATATTCTTTACCCACTTTTGAAGATGTCCCTGCTTCTTAGAACTTGAACTCTGAGCATCCATATTTTCAAAACTTTCTCCCTTCCTAACTTCATGTTTTCTTCTAGTCATGCTATATGAAGCTCTTCTCATGGACTGTCTTCTTGTGTTCCAACAATCCTGGGATTTGTGGCCAAACCCACTATAGTTGTAGCATCTCATGATGTGACAATGAACAAAAATGTCTGTTACTTTATTACATCTCCAACACCTTGGGGTGTTATGAGATCTTTCGTTGTCTCTCCTTGCATAAAATCTGCATTCTAAATCTTTGTGACCATATTCATTACATGAGTAACATTGGCCATGAAACAAAAAGCCATACCTTGGCTTTGGTGTCCATCTTGAAGATGTCTCTCTTATTTGAGGTGTAAATATGGTTTCTTGACGTTTTCCTTGTTTTTTTCTTTTGAAAGTTTCATTTCCTTGTGTAGATGGTTGACTTGCAAAATTGTTTCCATCTTTTGAGAATGAGGCCTTTCCTCATGCTTCTTTGAGGTACTTGCCTCAAAATGTGTAGTTTCTTTGTAGTATCCAAGACCTGATTTATCATTTGGTTATCTTTGATTATCCAAGATCTCATTCAATATTGTTGAGCTATTCAAGAATTTGTTTGACTCCTCTAATTTCTTTCTAAGATCAACAACTTCAACTTCCAACTTATGACATGACTCTTCCTTTTAAATTATTTGATTCCTTAATAGTTCCTCTACCCTTTTGGCTTCTTCAATTTGGGTCTTGAGATGGAAAATAACTTCAAGACTTTTGTTATTCTCATCATATACTTTCTTATTTTCTTGTATTTCATTCTTTAGCCTTTTGATCTCTTCTTCTTTTTCTTCTAATTGAGATTTTTGGCTTTCTTCTTGTTCTTTGAGCATTTCCTTCAATTTCAAGATATGACTTTGATTCCTTTCAAGAAAAATTTTGGTGTTGTTGGAAAGATAGTTATCGTATATATAGTAATGATCATAGTTTTATTCAAATAGACCCCATTCAAATTTCATTTTAAGCTCGGATTCTTCTACTTTTTTCCATGGGATAACTATCATTAAACTCTACACAAACTATTTCTATATTTTCTTCTTCACTTGTAAAGAAATATTCAACATCATCACATTTTGAAATATTGCAATCAAGGATTTTTGGAGATTATTTACCTTCATTGGAGTTGTCTTCAATGTCTTCCTTTTTTCCAACATCATCACATTTAAAATCATTGCCAATAGAGGATTTTGGAGATTCTTCACCTTCATTTGAATTTTATTCAAGATCTTCCTTTTTGCCAACATCATCATCACTTTTAGAATCATTGCAATCAAAGAATTTTGGAGATTCTTTACCTTCATTGATCTTGATGGAGTTGTCTTTAGTGTCTTCCTTCTTGCTTTGGTATGTCTCCTCTATATTTATCCATAGATCCTTGGCGGAGGTGCATTTTCCCATGCTCTCTTTGATAGAACTTGAGAGTCCACTAATAATGGTCTTGAGAGCCAATGCATCATTCTTCTTTCCTTCCCTTTCAACTGTAAACTTTGAATTGTTCTTCAAAGGAACTGATCCACCAATAGCTTCCTTCCAAATACTCGCTCCTATTTCCTTCAAGTGAATTTTCATTTCTATTCTCCATGTAGAATAATTTTCCTCATCAAGGATTGGAACTTCATCATCCATTTGTGTGTCCATGGATCTCCTCCAAGATTGTTAAGTATTTATTTGATTGTTTGAAAATATTCTCTGGCCTCAAGAGTCCACTTCACATGATTTTTATTTAACATATTAGTGATATGCCTAATCATCTCAACAAAGTTGGGGAAAAATCTCCTCGGGAAGTTGATTATGCCCATAAAATATTGCACCTCTTTCATGTTTATAGGTACAACTATATTGTTTATTGCTTCCACTCTCTCTGGATCTATCTTTACTCCTTATTTTGACACTATATGACCAAAGAGTTTTCCCTCAGTCATAGAAAAGTAGTATTTCTTTGGATTCATGGATGGGCCAAATTTCCTAGACTTCACAAATTTTTTCCTTAAGTGCTTGATGTGTTCTTCATTTTTCTTGGAGAAGAAAGTCATATCATCCATATATATGACAATGAATATATCCTTCTCCCCCACGAAGTCTATATCCATGGCTCACTAGAACGTAGCTCCTACATTTATCAGACCAAAAGGAATTTTATCATACATTAAATCTCCCCATGGGGTTGTGAAGGATGTTTTTCCCTATCATTAGGATGCATTTATACTTAATTATATCTTGATAAACCATCCATCAGGGAAATCATATTCACTCTCACCACTTTCTAAAGTATATTATCCATCTTGGGAAAAGGATACTTGTCTTTTAGTGAGCATTTGTGTAGTTTTCTAAATTCCACACAAATCCTTTTCTCTCTACTCTTCTTCCTAACTGGGATTAAATTTGTAACCCATTTGGAATATCCAAGGGGAATGATGATTTGAGAATCAAGTAACTTCCTTACCTCCTTCTCAATTGTTGGTAGCAACATCAGGTTAACTTTCTTTAACTTTTTCCTGAAAGGCTTAGTACTAGGCTTGAGAGGTATCCTATGTTGTATGATGTTGGTATCATAAGTCTTCAGGTCTTCATACTTCCAAGGAAAGAAATCCATATATTCTTTGAACAATTGAAAGTATTCTACCTTGTGCTTGGGGGATATTTCTTTGGAAGACTTTATGAATTTGGGCTCTTTTTTTGTCCCAATGTTGCATTCTTCAACATTGTCATCTTTGGGTAAGACTGTAGGCTTTATGGGCACATTGTTCCTATCAAAAAGTTGCTCGAGGGGCACCGATCCTTTATATATAAAGTTGGTTTTTTAGTTGGAGGACCTTATTCCCAACCATGTACTCACTAAACTTGAAGGTCATTTGTATCTATGTTTCAGCCATAGTTTCCCCATTTTCCACATCATCTAAATATTCATATGCACAGGAAAATAATCTATGACCTCCATGAACGTTTTGATCTGTTGGTCATGTTCAAACACTTTCCAATATTTTATATAATCAGGGATGGAAGGTCAATATCTCATATCCATTTCATGTATCATTTGAGGAACAATATGTGTTTTAAAGGTGCTAGTTTCTATTGCTAAGTAATCAACTTGCTGATTAAATTCTCTTGAAATAGAAGTGATATTAAAATCTTCTTAAAAATTTTCAATTAAATCCCATACCTGATTCTTATAGAGTCTCATCCTGGGATGCCTTGTCTAATATCAACCTTTGATTTGTTGAACCAAAAGTTATGAGTCTCTAAAGGCTACCAACTTGGTGATATGCATCTTCTATGTTTCCTCCAAACCAAGAATCAGGGCTTTATACTCAACTACATTGTTAGTAGCCTTTAACTCCAATTTGTAGGACAAATGAATTTCTTCTTTTTATGGGAGATGAGGACTATTCTAGCTCCCACTCCTTCCTTTGAATATGATCCATCTAAATACATCTTCCATATACCATGGAATTCTTTGGAAGGGCACACAATAGGACCTACATGAGTCAGTATCTCTTTGTATTCTTCATTTACTATGAGGATGCAATAACCTAGGTCTTCACTAACAACATATATGGGATGATTTAAAGAATTGTTTTGGTCACTGACCACATAATAAAATTTTGTTTCTATTAACAATATTATATTTTCTCCTCCAAAGACTAGCACATTAGCATAGGTCATGTCCATCTACATCAGACCTCCTAGCTTTCTTGCCTAATTTATGGATATCAACATCCCATAGTTTGTAGGTACATCAGCTACCACCACATCCATCATGATACTCTTAACATGTATTTTAGCCAAGGTAACCACCATGTCTTTGATCATCCCATCACGTTTCACCATTCTGTTGGACATGGTGTTATGTTGCCATTGATTTCAATAAGGGTTAATATGGATTTATCATCCAAAAAAGTATCTGACTATACTACTTGCATAAATAAACATTAAAGAACAAAGAACAATGGTGATCGTTGGATCAAAATAAGAGAGTGATCGGACGGTAAAGAACGGAGAAATGATGTTGATCATTGGATCAAAATGAAATCATGATCAGATGGCTCAGATCTCTTTCCATGAGTCCACTGAGCAACCAAAAAATGGCTAAGTATAATATTCTATCGATATCACTTAAAAATTTCTAAGTATGATTCATTATGGAGGTAATAAAAGTTGGGCATGCATTTTGATGAAATCCGAGAAGAAATATGAGTATGTGAGTCTGAGATTCCGCGAACCCGAGAAATACCACTTAAATTGTTTTCTAAGTATAGGTTCATATTGGAGGCTGCAGAGTTGGGCATACATTTTTATGAAACCTGAGATGACATGTGAGTCTGCAAGTCCAAGAGTCTGTGAACCCATCACATAAAAAGTTTAAGTAAAATTCCATGTTTAAAATAAATGAGAACCTTCCTCTCAACGATCGATTAAATCATAACCATCGATATCCAAGGTATGAAAATGTTGAAAGTCTGTCGGAGTTGCATGAAAGTGAATACCTAACCATCTGTTGAGGACAAATATCCATGATGGAGGAGAAATCACGGACCACAAGTTGCACGATAGTTAATTCTAAGGAGGTGTTGCACTATTAATTTGGACCGTCGATAAAATTTATAATGTGTCGCTCTAGGATTAAAAGTGCACAGTGGGAAAGTGTTAACGCTCCACTATGTTGAAAAAGCACGGACCGTAGATCTCACTATTATATTAATTCATGATTGTTGATCCAAGATAATGTTGAAGTCATCAGATAAGCACATGTTTGGAATTGTGTTTGGTCATGGGTTTTGGTCACATAGAAGAAAGGGGTTCACACCTAGAGACTTAGCACCAAAGGTCGAACAAGCACCTTTTGTAATAGAGAATTAATCATAACCCAAGGTCACATAAAGGAAAGATAAAGAGCCTGGGGCTTAACTTTGTTTCCTGTAGGAAACCTGAGAAGAACACCATTACTATAATTGATAGAGACTAAGAAGCGTGTTCACCATTACGGTCACAAAGACACTAAGAGCATGATAGAGGCATATGGAAGAGTAGGATCAATTTATATTCATGAAAAACTCATAAACCTATAAAAGTAGAAGATAAAGAGCCTACCTACCAATACCATTTGAGACTTTGATTATTAATATAGTTTCCTATTAAAAAGATATTGAGGAAAAATCAAAGTCATCTGATTACTTAAAATTAATAAAATAAGAAATTAAAATAAATTTATGTTAATGAAAGGGCACAATGGTTCATTATTAAAAGACACAATGGTTCACTGATGCACATCATTTGGAAGGATATATAAACTCATAAGAATGAATAATGAAAGCATGACTCAAGGAGATATATGAGTATATGCTACCTAAGGCAGAGTCACAGTAATAAGATTGCAGAGTAAAATTGTGCATTGAGGGTGGAAGGGAGGAGCTCAGGAGGATTGTAGTCCTCTATAGGTTGAAGCCTGAACAACAGGGAGTTGCAACTTCCTTTCAAGTTGGTGCTTGAATAAAATAGGGGGTCGATGCCTCCTTTCAAGTTGGTTCTTGAATAATATAGGGGGTTGGAGCCTCCTTTCAATTTGGTTCTTGGAAAATAAGGGAGTTGTAGCTTCCTTCAGTAGGTGCTCAAAAAATAAGATGATTTGTGTCTCCAAGAGTTGGTGCTCTAAATAAGATTGGTGTCCTTCACAATCATAAATTATTCTTTATAAACTTTGTAATTCTTGTTAATTATATTTATATAATTTATTTTAAATACAATTCCATTGTTGATCTATTGTGGTGATTAATAAAATAACAATGTAATTACTAATTTTTTAAAAAGGTAATATTGATTCACCACGCGCCCCCCCCCCCCGCCCTCTCAGTATTTCCAATGATTGGTATCAAAGTCAATGCCTTTAGCACAATCTAATAAATGGAAGGTATATTCTGCATAATCCAATGGATCAATAAGAAGGAATGTCTTCCACCAAAGAACTTTTTTTCAAAGGGAATGATTATGCACTTTGCAGTGTGAGGATGAAAGGCTATATAATGTCCCTGGGTTGTGATATTTGGAAATTTGTAGAAGATGGGTACACTGCACCTGCTACTCCTCCCACAGACATAACTAGAAAGAATATTTGCAATGAAAATGCAAGAACATCCAATTCCATCCTAGGTGGATTAGCCAATCCTATATTTGTGAAAGTAATGCATTGTAAGTTAGAAAAAAAAAATCTAGAACAAACTAAAGGTCATATATGAAGGAGATAAAAAATTCATAAAGGAAACTACAAACCTACATAACACAATTTCAAAACCTAAAAATGAATGAAGAAGAGAACATATCAGAATATCTTCAAAGAGTATATGAAGTGGTAAAATCAATCAGAGAATTAGGAGAACTCAATGATCAACCTATTGTCCAAAAGATATTGAGATCATTACCCATGAGATATGATGCCAAGATTTCTACTCTCGAAGATAGACCATACCTTAATAATCTCATAATGTATGAACTGCATGGGATCCTCATAGCATATGAGATGAGAACATGGCAAGATAGACCAACAAAAGGAGAAATGACTTTCAAAGAATCACAAGAAAAAAAATAAACATGAGCAGGTGTCTAAAGAATATCAGTCAGAGATATTCGATGAAGAAATAGCTAACTTCATGAAGAAACTCAAGAAAGAAACTGGTAGATACAACAAAAAGTTTCATCTAATATGATTTAATGGTGGAAAGATTGGACATTTTGCTTCCAAGTGTCCCTATCCAAAACAAGAAGAAAATGATGATGAAAAAACTTTCAAAGAACAGAAGAAGATCCAAACCAAATACAAAATTAAGGTCTACAAAAAGAAGAAGACCTTTTACATTGAAGAGATCAACAACTCATCTGAAAAAAGTGAAGAAGAAGAGGAATTTGAGCACCTATTTATGGGTATAGAAACTCAAAATAATCACACTAAAAATACCTCTGAGATTGAAGAAGAAAAATCTAAGGTTTAAAGAGAAGTAGATATTGAAGAAGAACTAATCCGTGCCCTAGATGAACTCAGAAAGTATAAAAATAAGAACAAATTGTTAAGAGGACAACTACTAGAATTTGAACAAGCACAACAAGCAAGAGAAAAGGATGTTTCAAAAATCATAAAAGAATCAAAGAAAGTCATCATTGACATGAAAAATCAGCTTCAAGAAATCAAAATAAATAAATAAATCTTGAATGAACAATTCAAGGAAAAAAAATAAGTTTGTAAAAAGCTAGAGGATGAAATTAGTCAGCTGAAAAGAGAACTAGAAATAGGAAACCACTAGTCAAAGTTTGAGAACAATTCAAAGATTTTGAATTATATTCTTAACAGCCAAAACTTAACCAAATGATAAAGAGGGATTTGGATTTGATCAAAACTCAACCTCTACTGCACATAAATTTGATAAAAGGTCAATTAGGTATGCAAATGCTCTTAGAAGTTCCTTAAAAAGAGAAGATAACAAGATGAATATGACACCATTAAACATTATTTTTAATAGACAAGAACCTCCTCCAAAAGGAAAAGGAAATAAAGTGATTAGAAGGATGGTATCAGAAGAAAAAGGAAATATAGTGATTAGGAGGACTCCACCTAGTAGATATCAACATATATTCCTTGGATATTTCCATTCATGCAACAACTTTGGACAAAAAGAAGTACATTGTAAATCCTATAGAAACTACAAATCAAGAAATGTCCAAAGATATAAGAACAAAAAGAATAATCTAGAGAAAACAAACTATTATTAATTCTCTCCTTTACAAGAGTACAATGTTTAATTCCACAAGTGCAACAACTATGGCCATAAAACCAGTGAACGTAGATGTTGGACATATCGACCACACTGAGAGGGGGGGTGAATCAGTGTAGGGATTTTTTTACACTTCTTTCAAAAATTTAGTTAGAAACCACTTCAAACATATTATTCATTCATACTTAGCTAATTGCATGTATCAACACATTCATCAATAATAAAGAATTATAAACCATCACCATAATCAACACGAAGAAAACCAGATATATGTGTAAGTTTTTTGTATTATGTTGTTACATGAGACTACAATCTTTGGGGTTTTATCATCAACAACCGAAAAGAGCACTAGATCAAAGAGAGCACCAACTCTCAATGCAAGACCCAACTTGCATATCTCAACATCAACTGAAATGTGAGGAAACCAACCCTCAAGTACAAGACCCAGCTTGTAGATAGAAACCAATATGCCAATAGATATGTGACCTGTCTATATTGTAGCACATGTATGTATGCAACCTATCTATACTGCAGCACGCATATGTAGGCAACCTTCCTATCATGAAATGCAAGGAACTTACACACTAATCCTAGCAAAAGAGAAGAATAATTTAATTAAGAAAGAAAATGACACAATCAATCACACAGTACATCGTGATTTTACTCTAGAAACCCTTAACCAGGAAAACCAACATTCCTTTGAGCGTTCTTCTCTCTTGTTGTCTTATTCATTCATAATAAAAGGTTACATGTCTATCCTTGGTCCACACCTAAGACACAATTTACATCATACCTTCCTGCACAGGAAAGAACAACCCTGCAGCCAATTCGTCTTAGATATGCATGACCGACAACCTACACTTACACATGGATTAACCTGCAAAAGTGCATTCTAAGATTACCTAACAACATCATCCTTTATGGATTTACAACATGCCTATTTATAATCTTTACGACAGGAAATACCCTAAATATTGGCTCCCAAAAACAGTTATATATCCATGCATATCATTATCTACAAATCCCGTAAATCTAGGGATTTTGTTACAGTCGACTCCAAGTTGGGTTTAGCAATAAAACTCCATTTGGTCTCTAGTCAGTCATCTCACGCTCACACTTCGACCTCTTTTTATTTGACTTGTCGTTGATATATTTGTCTTTGAATTTACCCGATCGACTCCCTTGACATTTGACTTGTTGTTGATCTACCTTGACTTCGACCTGTTGTCAATCTACCTTGACTTCGACTGTCAGTCGATTCACCTCGACTAGAATTTCACTGCAAAGAATATAACAACCCAACATTCTCCCACTTGTTGTCTTCTTTGTTGAAATAAGAGATTCCTGAAATTTTGTTCACAGACTTAAGGCAGGAATACCTATTGCCTATCTGGACCAAGAGAACTTCACAACACTCACAGACTTGGTCAACAAGTCTGCTATGTTTTCCAACATGTCTAGTTTCTCCAGTAGGACCTTGTTACTTTCCACCACGTCTCTTACAAAATGTTATTGTACATCAATTCACTTAGTCTTTGAATGATAAGAATGGTTCTTTGCCAGAAATATTGTGTTTTGACTATCGCAACTTACCTTTGTAGCTCTCTACTCAAACCTGATTCCTGAACACAACATTTGAAGCCATACCACTTCTTTGCTTCTATGAGTGGCCACCATGTATTCATATTCTATTGTTGATAAGGATATGATTGCTTGTCACTTACTTATCCAACTTATTTATCCACCAAACATCTTGAAGACATATCCGTTGGTCGACCTCCATTAATCCAGATATCTAACCCAGTTGGCATTGGCAAATCTATGTACATATAATTTACCACTATCACCTCCAGGTTTTCCTTGGTATCATATACCATAGTCCTTCGTGCCACACAAATACCTGAATATTCTCTTGACAGTTGTTCAGTGCTCCTTTCTAGGTGTCGACATGTACCTTCTCAACACTCCCACTACATGGGAAATGTCTGGTCAAGTGCAGACGATCACATACATCAGACTACCAACTACACTTGCATAGGGAACATGTTACATGTCCTCTACCTCTTCCTGTGTCTTTGGACACTATTCAACATTAAGCCTTGCTTCCATAAGAATTGTCACCTTCACTGGTTTTCAATCATGCATGTTGAATCGTTTCATAATTGTTTCAATATACTTCATTTGATTCAACCAAATCTTTTTGGTGGCTCTCTATCTCTTAATCTTCATTCCTGGAATGAATTTAGTTGCACCGAGATCCTTCTTATCAAACTTGGAGGATAGATGATTCTTCACATCCTTTATTGCATCCATGTTGTTTCCAATCAACAACATGTCATCGACATACAAAGCTACATATATGAAACACCCACATTCTTCCTTGGAATATATGCAATGATCAGATTTTCTTCTCACAAATCCCAAACTAAGGATGTATGTGTCAAAATTCTGGTACCACATCCTTGGTGATTTCTTTAGACCATAAATGTATCTTTTGAGTTTTCACACCAACTCTTGCTTTCCCTTTACTACAAATCCTTTAGGTTGTTTCATGTAGATTTATTCTTCCAGGTCCCCATGTAAGAATGTTTTCTTTACATCCATTTGTTCTATCTCCAGATCAAATGCTACAGCCAGAGACATTAATACTCTAATGGAAGTTAGTTTTGCAACAAGGTAAAAAATCTCACCGAAGTCGACTCCCTCGACTTGGGAATATCCTTTCGCTACCAGTCAAGATTTGAACTTCTCCACTTGTCCTACAACATTCATATTCTTCTTGAACACTCACTTTCTAATAACATGCCTTATTCCACTATGTAAATTGACTAAATCCCATGTCTCATTCTTGTACAAGGATTCCATCTCTTCGACCATGGAATCCTTCCAGAGTTTACCCTTTGTCAAGTCAACTACCTCACCGACCGACTTGGGCTCATCATCGATGGAAACTAAAATGAATGTGGAATGGAAGTCATGAAACTATACCTTTTGACTAGTTTTCTTGCTCTTTCTAACCTCCTTATTGCCGTACTCAAGTTTTCAACCTCTTCCTCAGGCTAAGATTTACCTCTGACTTCTCTGAAGACCACATCTTGACGTTGGACTTTTCTCCTTGATGTAGGATCCCAAAGATTATATCCTTTCATCCCTTCTTTGTAACCAATGAAAATACATTTAACCTCCTTCGTGTCCAACTTGCTCCTCTTTTCCTTGGGAACATGCATAAATGCATCACAACCAAATACTTTGATATGTGACACCAAACGATTCTTACCCAACCATACCTCATTTGGAGTTGTGTCGACTAGAGCCCTTGAATGAGACATATTCACCATATATCTTGCAGTCTCGACTTCCTCTGCCTAGAATTCTTATGCGATCCCAACACCACTAAGCATGCTCCTTGCCTATCCAACAACATTTTTTTCATTCTCTCAGAAACTCCTTTTTATATGGGGTATATGGTGTGGTCATTTGGCGTTCTATGCCACACTGCTTACAGAACCGATCAAATTACTTTCCACATAATTCACCACCATTTTCAGTCCTTAGCACTTTAATCCTATTCTCTGTCTAGTTTTCCACAGGAGCTTTAATCTCCTTAAATCTCTCAAAAACCTTTGATTTCTTCCTTAGGAAATGTATCCATGTATTCTTGGAAAAATCATCTATGAAGGAGACATATTATAGGGATCCACCAAGTGAAGGCACTATAACCAGGCCAAAAACATCACTATGCACCAGTTATAGAATCCCATTTTCCCTTATCGCTCTAGATGGGAACCTCATCCAACTTTGTTTCCCATATATCTAATGTTCGCAAAATTTGACTTCTAAACCACATTTAGTAAAACCTTTGACCATACCTTTGATTTGCATAGCTCGGAGTCCTTTTCCTCCAATGTGTCACATCCTCTCGTGCCCTAGCTTGGTCGGGTTGATTTCATCATGTCTTGTTGAGTTGATTTGAACTGACTTAGCTCAATTATAGTCGATTTGTGTTGACATCGAGTCGAGCTGAGTCACAGTCGAGTCGATTTCAGGAGCAATGATGATGTTTCATCCATTCCAGTTGACATTCCCTAACAACTTGTACAGGGTACCAATCTGAACTCCTCTCATTAAGACCATCACACCTCTTACCATCTTGCATGAATCCTTATGAAACAAAGTATGCACACCTGCATCATTCATCTTGCTGACAGATATCACGTTTCTTGTCAAACCCAGAATTTGAAGCACACCCGCATCATTAATCTTGTTGATAGATATCAAGCTTATTTCCAAACCTAGAATGTGTATCACACTTGGAAGGGTCCTTTTCCTCCCATCTTCTAGTGTCAGTCAGAATATTCACCATCCAACAATTCTAGTTTTTGAGTCATCCCCCAACAACACATTACCCCCATCATATGATTCATATTCACATAACCATTCTTTATGTGGTTTCATATGATGGGATTTTCTTGATTTGATCAACTAAACATCTTGATATGACTATGTACTAGTTGACACGAGGTCCACATCACCTCCCTTGTTCGAGGTTTTCTTTCTCTTAGTCGACTACTTCTCGTTGGATTTGGCACTAAATTTTGTTTCCTTCGATTTACAGTCATTTTTATAATTCCCATGTTTACCGCATTTCTAGCATCTTCACGTAGACTGAACTGGGGATTTATATCTTCCCTTCGACTTAAACTTTCTACCGAAAAATATGCCTTTATCTCTGTCTTTCGGTCGAACTCTCACTACCATAGAATCTTTGGTAGATCCTTCCATGTTCTTTCTTCTCACTTATTTCGACAACAAAGAAGAAACCATGTCCTCTAGAATTAGTGTGGTTATATTACTCCCAATAGCCACGACTAATCTATCCCAAGAGTCTTAAAAATAACATAATAGGATGATACACTTCTCCTCATCAGTGATGTTTATATACACAAATGATAATTGGGTTAACAAGGTATTAAACACATTTAAATGCTCAGTAAGAGAACTACCATCACTCATCCTCAGAAGATATAGTTTATTTCTGAGAAACATCTTAATTACCAGATATTTCGACTGGTATAAGCTTCCTAGCTTGTCCCACAGTTTCTTGGCTGAATATTCACCTGAGACATTCAACAATATTGAATCTGCAAGACAAATCCAAATTGTACTTCTTTCTCTTCTTTCGAGTTTCTCCCATTCTTTCGTCGAAGTTCCTTTCGACTGAGTACCTGGAGAGACCATTGTCCATTGTTCTCGATCTACAAGAATATATTCCATTTTAATCTTCCAAATATCAAAATTATGGCCATTGAATATTTCTATCTCTATTATGGAACTGCTCGTCATTCTTTACCACAATCTTTAACACAATTATTACTTACGACTCTCACTGTAACTAGGGTTTAGTTCTCATATTCAATATTTTCAAATCAAGATCTGATATACTCGTCAAAGCATTACACCTCTATGATAACTTAATTGTCAGGGAATACCTAAGCTCTGATACCACATGTTAGGAAATACAAGGCACTTCCACACTAATCCTAGCAGGAGAGAAGAAGAATTTAATCGAGAAAGCAAATGACACAAGAAATCACATAGTACACCAAGATTTTACCCTGGAAACCCTTCATCGAGAAAACCAACATTCCTTTGAGCATTATGCTCTCTTGTTGTATTATTCATTCAAAATAAAAGGTTACGTGTCTAAACTTCATCCACACCTAAGACACAATCGACATCATACCTTCTTTCACAAGAAAGAACAACTCTGTAGCTAATTTGGCTTACATATGCATGACTAACAACCTACAATTACACATGCATTAACCTACAAAAGTGCATTCTAATATTACCTAACAACAACAACCTTTATGACATTACAACAGACAAAACCCTAAAAATTGGTGCCCACAAACGGTTACAGATCCATGCATATCATTGGCTACAAATACCACAAATCCAAGTATTTTGTTACAGTCAACTCCAAGTCTAGTTTATCAGTCGACTACTAATCAGCCTCCATTTAGTCTCTAGTCAGTCATCTCACACATGCAATTCAACCTCTTGTCGGTTGACTTGTCTTCGATATCTTCGATTTCAACTTTACCCAGTCGACTCCCTGAACCTTTGACTTGTTGTCGATCTACCTCGACTTTGACCTATTGTCGATCTACCTTGACTTCAACCGTCAATCGATTAACCACAACTAGAATTTCACTGCAAAATATATAACAACCTAACACTTCCCTCTGTCATCCTATGTACACCTTCAAAAAACTAGGGTTTTCCATCTTTCTGCAACTTTTAAATGTTTGTTCCTTTAGACCTTCACTGCCTCTGTCACATGCAACTGCAAACAATCTGTGTCATCTGTACCATGTCATCAATGAGGCATATCCAACAACCTATGCATGTCCCTCATGCATACATCATCATACAATATAGATATCCCTCAACCATATCAAAACTATACCATACATAAGAGTGATTCTCACTCATCCAACCACCCAAAATATACCATATCCATATCTCACAGCAACCATACCAACAATGCTTCAATAATTCATCATACCATAAGTATATCTAAACATGAAATCAAACTTGTAACCATACTAGAAATTTTGTAGCTGATATGAACCTGTAGAATGTTGATCTGGGAACTTGCTTCAAACTTCAGGGACCTGGAACCAACATCTATTTTCATGACCCTTTCAGTTTACACACCCTGTCCTTATACAACCTACATATGTATTCTACCTTAGCCACGGAAACCCTCGTTTGTATGCGATCAGGCCTTCTATAGTCCACATACAACTTCAGAAAACTAGGGTTTTTTGAAACTCTGCAACTCCGAAACATTTTGTCACTCCTCCTTAGACTTGCGTAACTTCAGATGTATCAACGAGTACTTGGAACCAACTTTTCACCAAAATAATGGATATTCAATATGCTCAAAATCCATCATCATAAGAGACCCTTTCTCTCTTATTTATACTTCTCCAAGTAGTTTCTTACAAGGATTATATTCTAACCAAATTCCTTCATCTAGGGCTAACCCACTTCTAACCACTTTGTCCACTTACAACCACTTTATCCACAAATATTAAATTCTCCACTTCTAGTTGCAAATACTTTATTTTTAATTATTTTCTTATTGGAACCACTTAATCCATGATTAACTCCTAGTTCCAACCACTTTGACTAGTCAACTTCTTCTAGGAGCTTATAGAAAAAATTGACTTCTTTGACCTTCTAGGGGCTTCTAGACAACTCATGAGGGTTCTGCAACTTCACAAAGCCATAACTCCCTAACCGTGAGGAACTGTTTGATGTACAACATATCACCGAAAATGGCATGACATGTATTATCCATTCATGATAGTATCACCTTCAAATTCACTGATATTCATTACATTATTCCTCAACCAAAATTGGGTTCCCTAAACACACTGCTAGGACTACTCAACCACTTAACCATTTGAACTTCTCAAAGCATATTCCCATGAGGGATTTCACCATAAGGGGGCCACTTTGGAGTTCATCCATTTGGTACTTCCTATCAAACATGATATGACATCAATGATACAACTTCCTTTTATATCAACCTTGACATCAATGACAACAAATCACTATGACACCACTTGAAATCAATCATTTTACATCAATGACAACATAGTACAACAGTATCCCCCTTTGGCATTGATGGAAACACCAACATTGATGCCAAAACCAATCATTGATGGAAACACTTGGACATGGAAATGCTCAGGCTCCCTCTGTGATTATCACTCCTCATCAATGTTTCTATATCTCCCCCTTTGACATCAATGGAAAAGGGTATATCTCTTTGGGTCTACTCCCCTTGACTGAACTGTCCCTGAGGTTACTCCCCATATATACATTGTCCTTTGGGATGCTCTCCATGCATCGAATGAATCTCTCCCCCTTTGACAAATGATATCACTCAGATGCAATGTTAATGGCATGGTTGTCAATGCTACCTCTATCTCTATCATCTCTCCTCCTGGAATCATACATGTGTAACCAATCACGGGGAAAATAATAACTCCCCTGTGGTTATGTCTCCACCTATCATCTATGCAATATCTTGGGTAATCACTGTAAACAATATGTTACCACTGTAATCTTCTTCTGTTGTGGATGTTGTTTATCAACAATATTGAACCATGATCTATTTTTCCTTTTGATGATCCTTGGACCTGTCCATGCATCATACAATGATACATCAATATGTACCTCAACCTATACCATCAACCAGTACATCAACCATGCAAAAAACCTATATCACAAACCAGTGCATCAACCATGCACCAAACCAACCTATCACAACAATCTCATTAACCACATCAGATCTATTCACCAAGATAACTCTCAACCATATGCACAATGTCACCAATATGTGCATGAACCAAGACTACTTATGTACCACTATGAAGATGTGCTAAAAGTAAATCCATACATATATGCCACATCATCCATGTGTCAACTAGAAAGTTGTAACATCCCGCTCTCCCGCACTGAGAAACTTATTCTTTGACACTTGCTCACAAGTGATCTGGACTTTTATGATGTCAAAACATTTATAGTTGATTATGATGCGTTATGATAGATGACATGATGTTTTACTATTTGATGTAGATAGGTTCTATTGACTCAGTTTTATTGAGTGTGCAGGGTTTCAGACCTTGAGGATGCAGAGGCATCGGTGGAACCCCTTCGACTCCAGATTGAGTCAGGGAGTGTTCTTTTTGGGTTGATTTATTTACTATGATATTTCCTTGATTTGATGATATGATGTTGACACGTTCTGACACGATTGTTGATGATGAAGGCTGACGATATCTTGCCGACCAGACTCACATATGGAGTAAAGGGGCCACACACGATTTCCATAGAGGTTGAGGGAGAGGCGTGGACAACAGCCCTGCCATAGCCTACTAGCACTCTCGCTGTGGCTCGAACTGTAGGTTAACGATTACCTAGTTCGAGAGGATCCACGATGCAGTGAGGGTAGACTGTGACAATCTCTCACGATGATTCTAAGGGGCGCGCAATAAGGCAGGGGCCTTATTCCTTAGAGCCCTTAGTCTCCCACAAGTTCACCTGGTGGAGTGTTGACTCCAGGGGTTATAGATGTCTACCAATCAGTCAAGTTGGCGAGTGGCACCTTTGGAGCACGTGGTGCATCCTGAAGGGCACGTTGTGCAAAAGAAACGAACGAGGTGAGTGGCACCCTTGGAGCACGTAGTGCGTTCTAAAGGGCACGTCACACTGATGATGAGGAAGAAATAAACCTAGACGACCCTAAGACATTAACGCCTTAAGAAATCCTTAAACAACTTCCCTAACCGATTGTCGCCTAGCTCAGAATCTAATTCCTAACCCTAAGACTTTTCTAGGGTAAAAATTTTAGTGTAATCTTAAAGAAAAAGGCCCTAGCATAAAAATAAAAATTCAAACAAAAACCCACTTAAGTAATAGTTAGGTCTTCATAAAATTCTTGGGGTAAATAATGAGAGTAAGAATTAAATTAAAACTAATGGTTTTAAAATTTTGCAAAGAAGAAATTATTTCCTAACCTGTGAAAGGACAAAAGATAATTAAATAAATAATAAATGAAAAGATTAATTAGCGCATTTACCTTTTAGGTTTAAAAAAAAAAAAAAAAAAAAGGGAGTAATAAAAATAGGGAAATGAGCCTTTTAATAAATTTAAAGAAAATAATTTTGGAGAAACGTGGGGGATGAGTGACACTTGTAAGACAGATAATGTTTAGGGGTTTTCATTAAAACTTAAATTAAATGTGATTTCGGGCAAGGGTGGGTCTCAAAAATTCTATAAAAGAAAGGTAGATGAGGAATATGGGGGATGGGTGATTAGCGTAACGTTACGCTGTCGGATTTGGACTTGACTGTTTGCTTGTGAGGAGTTGGGATTTTCCATCTTGGTTAGGAGTGGTAGCTCAGCCTTGCGAGGCGATCTTGGAAGCTAGATCTATCTTATGGATTGGTGTGGCCCCTTTGCGGCTCGGGGGGCTAAGGGGGAAGCAAAGTACCCCTAGCGATTGGCTCGGAGGTACTGGTGAGTTTTTGACGGTCGACGAGAAGGAGCGGCACAAAGTGCGGACATCATTCGACATGGGCGATCAGGCAAGGTACGCTCATTGATTTTTAGATTAGAATGCATGAGGATGTAGATTGGGATCTTGTTGATTTAAATGGTTTAATATTTCGGCAAATTACTTGTGTATCGAGTGTACATTATTAACTTTACTTTTGTATTTAGGTACTAGTTAAACAAAGAAAAACTCCTAGGACTTCGGCGATTGTGTTAGATGATCGTTGTAAACCCCAAAAAAATCTAACCCCAAATTGTTCAACAAGGGAGAACCTATGCCTTGCGCTCCTCTCACTGTTACTTGCGCTGCCCTGTGGCCTTACTGTTTATTATTTTCAACCTTCGGCATTTATGGAGTTGACCCTTACCCTTTAGTGACCTTACTATCTGCGTTGGTTAATTTTTCAATCTACCTTTTAGCAGTCAGTGATTTACCCCTATTGGGAGGCATCCTTGACACGGCTCAGAAAGCGAAACTACCCTTCTGGACTGCAGTTGTGTATTTTTTTATTTTATTTTTTTATCAGTTGGTTACCTAGATGCTAGATCTTGATGGCAGCGTTGTTAGACCTGGGCAGTGTTAACCTTAATCCCTGCACTTCCAAGGTTAAGGTTTTATAAAAAGGGGAAATAATAAAATCCCTGCACCTACCGTGATGAGTTTGTTCCGAACGATATCTGAACCCCTGCGGTTACCCAATCTAACCTCTGCGTTGAGGTTACTCAGCCTCTATATTTTCATTGAGACTTTCCTTTCTGTGGGTTGGGGCCAATTTGGCTTGATTGGGTCGTACTGCTACCGGGGTAGTTCCCAGGTTACCCTTATTGCAAATCTTCTTTTTTTTACTTGCCTGCTGGGCTGGAAGGGCGTTTTTCACATGTGACTGTGGGCATTGACTATGACTGTGGGCGTTTGATTGTAATGTGGGCGTTCTCATTTTCCCTTGCCTGGAGGTTATCGATGCAACACCTCTGCATTATCCTTTGTTAATTGCCTGCCAGTGTTCTTAGGCGAGGAGGCATTGTTTACATCAAACAGTGTGTGCAAATTTTGATAGAAGCCATAGATGCTCATGTTATCGTTTACAATCCTGCGTGAGTGTGCAAATTTGGGGATATGCCGCAGATGCTAGAGGGCGGTATATGTTCTTGGTATCGCTTTTCATTCGAATATGGGACACCAACTGTGATGGGAGGTTCCTCAGATGATCTCTTATATCGACTGTCCTTCTCCATGTTGACTGGGGAAGCCTCTCAAAGTGCAACCTGAAATTGCTCGCGTGCATGGGATTACCCGTGCGTAGTCCAGTAGTAGTTGGGTGCGCCCTCCTCTGCCAGATGTCGTCGACTTGCCTAGCCTTCGCCCCTCCCTGTCCTGGACGTGTTGAGCCTGTCAGGTGGACAACGCGTATTTAATTCTGAGTGCCTCTGACGGAGGGGGACAGGTCGCTACTGTCGCGCTATGATCCTGCAGTGCACCCAGATTTATTAAAGCCTTATGCAATTTCCTGGTTGACAGTACTCCGTGTAACCTCCAGACCTCATCCACCTATGCCCTTCCTTCCTTACCCTTTTCTGACAGCTCTGCAGTCATATCAGTTGTGTTTACAAGGCAAAGTTATTGTTATTAATTGCCAGCGAATGATTTACATATATCTAATCAAAACTTGTCCTCTATTTAATTGTTGGAATTTCAATGAATCGATTTCTTCATTATTTTTTATTGTGTAGCCAGTGCGCAGGGATTTCCTGGACATAGTAATCATTCGACTACCGTGGGACAAATGTCGTTTGTTCATTCAAAACCAGAAACTATATTACACTATTATTTTTGACACCTGTGCAGCTGTAACTCAATTACCAAACCCTTTGTTAAAAGGCCTGCCTTTTATTAAAAAAAGGAATTATTCTTTTTATTCATTAAAGAAGGAAATCATTGAAGTAAAACATTTAATGCAGGAGAATGTCATGTTTTGGATCATAGATGTAGTTTATTAAAGGTAATGTCTTTATGATGTATTTTTCAACTTGAAACCAAATACATTAGTACATCAGGAGAGTATCATATATGTCAACGCATTGAGATGGTTTAACGTTAAATTAGTAATTTATCAAACGTTATTGGATTGCTCAACATGAACCCTGGTCTACCATTCTATTACGTAGTATTGACTTTTAATATTCTCCTCCAGATCACATGATCTCACTATTTCAACCTTAGGTATTTTGAAAATCCAAAAGAGTACATGTCACTAGAGTAGCAGTAACATAAATCAATATTGTAATATTAATATATATATATTTTTTAATATATAAACCAACTAAGTAATTAAAATTGAATTTGAAGTATTTATATTTATAAAAATATGTGATAATATGTTATATATATTCTTTATTAAATATTGAAAGAATTTAAAAATAATATATATATATATATATATATATATATATATATATTTCTTATAATGTGATGCAATATGTGTACGATGGGTTGATATAAAATAATACTAAATAACTTTTCCTCATATTCCTTTTTTTCAATTATTGATATCGTTTGTCTTTAATATGTTAGAGTAATGTCCTAGGAATGTGAATTAATAGGTAATGTTAAGGTTAGAAGCATATCCATTCATTTTGGGGTTATTCTAAGATACTAAGTTATTGCGATAATGTGAAATGGCATGTACCTTACCGCAATCTCTTGTTAGTATAATATGTGAGTATTGTAATAGGTGTGGATAATTGGCATTATAATTTATCGTTGAATGATATGGTTATTCAATTTCTCATTAATTGTTATTTATTGATTGTTATAAAGGTGCAATGCTGTCTAAATTGCAGTAATAATTAGTTTAATTGCAAGCTTGTAGTATCAATATAAGTATGGTAGCATGTATGATACATAGGAACGTAAGGATATTGTTTACAATGAGGTGGTAGTATAAATGTAATGATGAGGTTAAATCATTGTAAGGACATTTAATTCTTTTCATTTTCAACACCAAGGGTAAGGTCCTTAAACTCAAGGCAATAATTTAATTAGATTTGCCTTATGCTAATGCACTCGGAGTTTAATAAAATTAAATGGAAAAGTGGGCTAATAACCAATCACTGTTGAGTCATAGACTTTCATTGTCATAAATGTTAGTGGTTGTTGTCTGAATCCTTGTCTTGCGCCTTCCGTAGAAGACGTGGCTTCTTTTTGTCTATTGTTGCGCGGGGTCGTAATAATTTGTTGCCTGGTCTACTGCATCGGGCGGAATGTGGACACCTCCATGTAGCCTTAGTATATAAGTCTGTGTGTGTGGTTATTTTTGTGTAAAGAATCCAGTGTCGTATCAAGAGTCTCGGGCCCTTTAAAGGCAGGGTTTCCACTCTTGCGACACAACGGACGGAGTTCACTAGTTTCTGCCTGAGAAGTCGGCCAAGAGCCTATCTGACCTTCTCTATTTCCGGAGCAAAGAACTAAGATTAAACGCCCTGCTTTCCTGTGCAGAATAGTAAAATATACTACCATGGATTCTTCCTTCTGTGTTTGTACTGTGCATAACCCAGTATGTCATTAAATGTTTGTGGTTACCTGTTGTGCACTGTATGTCTATGGTCGTTCATGCTTGCAGTTACTTGTTGTGCGCCTTATGTCTTCTTGTTGTGATCATCGTGGTTGAGTCTTGTTATTCGTCGGGTGGCGACGTAGAGTCAAGTATGTATGTTCCCTTTTTTTACACGTGTGCACACCCTTTTAAAAAAAAAATAAAAAAAATTGCACCTATCATAGAGTTGTTGACGTGACGAACAAGGAGGTCGTTACATATGGTATCAGAGCTGGTTCGACCCGTGACTTGGGAGTTTCTACGGCTTCCGTGACATGATTTGATTGAGTATACTATCGTTGATCTAGTTGATTGTGTGCATACAGGTAATCATGGTTAGAGGACGTCGCGGAGGCAAACGATGGGGTGATAGGGGAGGAGGTGTGACTACTCTAGTAGCATCCACGCCTGAGGGGTCTAACCCTGAGGGAGGCGAGCAGGTACTCGAACAGGAGCAGATAGGAGTTGGAGACGTGGTCGAGATGATGAGGTCCTTTCAGCGCATGTTTGAGGCTCTGATCAGCCGATTGGACAAAGACGAGGCCAGGGCGTCGACACCCGCTAAGGTTCCGCTGCGTGCACCGACCGTTACAGGTAGCATTCACCGTGAACTCGAGAAGGTAAAATTTCCCGAGTTATTTGGTGCCCCGGATGGCGCCACCGCCAAGGCATGGTTGGAGAATATGGCGATGTGCTTCGCACTTTGCGATTATACCTCTAACATGAAGGTTCGCATGGCGGTATTTCAACTGAAGGGGAACGCTCTTCTATGGTGGAAGACACTCTTGCCGCAGTTGAACATGGTCGTTGAAGACGTGTCATGGGAACTGTTTGAGGAACGGTTCCGAGAGAGGTACCTTTCAGAGGAATTCATTGAGAGTCATCTCAATGAGTTCAACGCATTACGACAAGGAGGTCGTACGGTGCCCGAGTACGAGGCACGTTTTATGGAGCTACTTCGGTATGCTCCGCACCTTAACACTGAGAAGCTCAAGGTCAACAAGTTCGTTTTTGGACTTAACGGCAGCCTGCGTGCAAAGGTTAGGATCTTGATGCCTCAAACCTTGCACAACGCTATCCAGAAGACCCTCATAGCAGAGGAGGAGCTTATCAATGGGGGTCAGACCAGGACTCCAGCGAGACCAGCCGGGTAGGGTTCATCTGGTACACCGCAACTTCAGACACCAGCGAGACATATGTCGGGATATCGTGGCTTCCAGAGGGGATCCACTCTTGCTACACCCCGACGACCACCACCTCAACAGCGGACACCTTATCAAGGACCACAGCACTAGCACTAGCGTCGCCCGTAGCAGTAGCAGTTTAGGCCTGTTCAGCAGAACAGACAAGGGTTTTAGGACGGTGGGCAGTCATCTTCTACATCGGGTGCCAGGACTACTGGACCGAAGAAGGGGTGTTGGACGTGTGGGGAGCCACACTACCAGCGCGACTGTCCTGTGGAGAGGAACAGGGCATCCGGATAAGCCAGACCCACTACAGTGGGAGATATGGGCAAGGCCCATCAGATTTATGCAGTAGTGAATAACCGCCAGGCAGAGAACCAGTCGACTGTGCTCAAGATGACAAGTACTGTCGTTGACTAGACCCTCAGTATTTTGATACACCCAGGTGCTACTGAGAGTTTCATTTCTGGTGCAGCGCTAAAAAGGATTAAGGTAAAGGCAGTTGAACAGGATGAGTTTAGCTTCGTGGAGATGGCTTCGGGAGCCAAACAGAAGGTTGGAGGAAAGGTTACGGGCTGTGCCCTTAACCTGGGAGAGTTTGTCACGAGGGTCAACTTGTACGTCACAATCTTAGGATCTTATGATGTCGTGATCGGTATGGATTGGTTGGAATCGCATGAGGTGATACTGAACTGTAAGATGAAATGATTGATCTTGGTTGAAGACGAAGGATAGAGACATGTGATTGTAGGATGGAACCAGGGAGTTTCCCTGTGGTTCGTCTCTTCCTTACAGTTACGGAAGAGTATGCGCAAGGGGTGCAAACTTTATGCAATCCTCGCGCTAAACGAGAAGGGAGTAGTGGAAGGTCTAGAAGACCTTTCGGTGGTGAAGGAGTTTGCGGACATATTTCCAGAGGAGTTGCCTGGAATGCCGTCGGAAAGGGAACTGGAGTTTACCATAGACCTGAAACCGGGGACCGAACCGATAGCAAGAACTCCTTATCAGATGTCAACCCCAGAGTTGCAAGAGATGAAAATGAAACTGAAGGAGTTGTTGGACCTGGGACTGATACTCCCTAGTGTGTCACTGTGGGATGCACCAGTTATTTTCATACGAAAGAAGGACGGATCATGGAGGCTTTGCATTTATTACCATCAACTGAACAAGGCTACGATCAAGAATCAGTATCCCTTACCTAGAATTGATGATTTGTTCGATCAAATGAAGGGTGCGACTGTGTTCTCCAAGATCGATTTGAGATCAGGGTATCACCAGTTACAGATCAAGGAGGATGAAGTCCCTAAGACCGCCTTTAAGATGAGATTTGGACATTACAAGTTTATTGTTTTATCGTTGGGACTGACAAACGCCCCAGGGGTGTTCATGAGTTTGATGAACGAGGTGTTCCGCGAGTACTTGGACAAGTTCGTTCAAGTATTCATTGACGATATTTTGATCTACTGTAGGACGACGGAGGAGCATGATGATCACTTGCGCTTGGTACTACAGTGTTTGTGAGAGCACAAATTGTATGGGAAGTTGTCCAAATGCTCTTTTTACCAATCGAGGATTCACTACTTAGGGCATGTCATCTCCGGCGAAGGTATCATCATGGATCCAACCTAGGTTGAGGCTATTATGGAATGGCATGCGCTGACGAATGTCACAGAAGTGTGTAGTTTTATGGGTTTAGAAGGATATTATCGACGGTTTGTCGAGGGATTTTCGAAGATAGAAAATCCGATCACGAAATTGCAGAAGAAAAACAAGAAGTTTGTTTGGACGGAGAAATGCGCAGAATCATTTCGGAGGCTTAAAGATTTGTTGACAATAGTGCTGATACTAAAGGTCCCTGAAATGGACGCAGACTTCTTGGTATGCACTGACGCATCCAAGGAAGGTTTAGGTGGAGTCTTGATGTAAGACGGACGAGTGATTGCTTACATTTCGAGGAAGCTGAGAAGGCATAAGGAGAACTACGCGACGCACGATTTGGAGTTATTAGCCATCGTATATGCCTTAAAGGTTTGGAGACACTACCTTGTTGGATGAAAATTTAAATTAAAGACTGATCATTGTGGGCTGCAACACATTTTCACGCAAAGCGACCTGAACACGCGACAACGACGTTGGTCGGAATCGCTTAGCAAGCACGACTTCAAGATTACCTACATAAAGGGAACAGTGAACCGAGTGGCTGACGCTTTGAGTCGGAGACCACGCATCTTTTCGGTGTTTCCTCTTCATACAAATCTACATGAGAAGATTCTCACCTTACAACGTGATGATGACTGGTACAAGGAAGTTGAGGATTTTATCGGACAAAACACAATGATGGTACCATGATATGAGGGATTTTCTTGTAATAGCGATGGGTTATTGAGGTTTAGGGGTCGGATTTACATACCGCAAAACGTCGAGTTGAGGATGTTGATCCTGAGTGAGTCTCATAGAGCAATTTACATGGCTCACCCAGGAGTCACGAAGATGAGGGCAGACCTTAAACCCTTATTCTTATGGAAGGGAATGAAGGCCAACATAGTCAACTTTGTGGCTAGATGTCTAGAGTTTCAGCAGGTAAAGGATGAACATGGACACTCGACAGGATTACTTCAACCACATGCCATTCCGGAATCGAAATGGAAAGTCATTTCGATGGATTTTATTGTTGGATTCCCACTGACGGCAAGGAGACACGACTCGATTTTTGTAGTAGTAGATACTCTGACGAAGAGTGCTCACTTTATTCCTATGCGTACGACATATCAGGCACCTGACATAGAGAGAGTGTTCATCAGTGAGATTGTGAGGCTGCATGGCGTGCCTAAAAAGATTATATCCGATCGAGGATCGGTGTTTACTGGACGATTTTAGATGAGTTTCCAAGAGGCCTTGGGAAATCAACTAAATTTTAGTACTGCATATCACCCAGAGAATGATGGACAGACTGAACGAAAAAACCAAAACTTTGAAGACATGTTGCGCATGTATGTGATGGACCAAAAAAAGCGTTGGGAGGAATTCTTGCCTCTAGTAGAGTTCGCTTACAACAACAGTTACCAGAGCACCATTATGATGGAACCTTTTGAGTTTCTTTATGGGCGACTGTGTCGGACGCCCTTGAGTTGGGATCGACTTGAGGATAGGGTCCTGGTGGGAACAGAAGCGATCCAAGAAATGGAAGAACAAATGCAAATGATAAGACAAAGGATAAAGGGAGCGCAGGATCGACAGAAGAGTTATGCCGATGCGCACCGAGTCGACCATAGTTACAAGGTCGGCGATCGAGTCTTCTTGCAGGTTAAACCGCATAAGAGTTCGATCAAGTTTGGAAAGGGAGCTAAACTCTCTCCTAGGTTCGTAAGACCTTTCGAGATCATGGAGAGAAAGGGGCCCGTGGCCTATCGACTAGCCTTGCCTGATTCTTTGAGGCGTATGCACGATGTTTTTCATGTATTTGTTTTGAGACATTATATTAGTGATCCTACACACGTGATTGACATGAGTTCATTGAAGGTATCAGACGAGGGAGCGCTCACGGCTGAGCCAGTCCGCATTTTAGATCATCGCATTCAACAGTTACGACGTCGAACGGTAGATCAGGTCAAGGTCCAGTGGGACAGTTATAGTCCGCACTCGGTGACCTGGGAGGACGCATATGATATGCGCAAGCAGTTTCCATTTTTGTTTGATAGATAGACTTATGATAATGTGGTACATTTATTTCGGCATTTATACTGAGAAACTTCAGGATGAATTTTAGACCAAGAGGGGGTGTATGTAACATCCCGCTCTGGTGCACTGAGAAACTTATTCTTTGAGGACTCTTGCTCACAAGTGATCTAGACTTTTATGATGTCAAAAAATTTATACTTGATTATGATGCGTTATGATAGACGACATGATGTTTTACTATTTGATGTAGACAGGTGCTATTGACTCAGTTTTATTGAGTGTGCAGGGTTTCGGACCTTGAGGATGCAGAGGCATCGGTGGAACCCCTTGGACTCTGGATTGAGTCAGAGAGTGTGTTTTTTGGGTTGATTTATTTACTATGATATTTCCTTGATTTGATGATATGATGTTGACACGTTGTGACATGATTTTTGATGATGCAGGCTGACGATAGCTTGTCGACCAGACTCACATATGGAGTAAAGGGGCCACACACGATTTCCAGAGAGGTTGAGGGAGAGGCGTGGACAACAGCCCTGCCATAGCCTACTAGCACTCCCGCTGTGGCTCGAACTGTAGGTTAACGATTACCTAGTTCGAGAGTATCCACGATGCTGTGAGGGAAGACTGTGACAGTCGCTCACGATGATTCTAAGGGGCATGCAATAAGGCAGGGGCCTTATTCCTTAGAGACCTTAGTCTCCCACAAGTTTACCTGGCGAAGTGTTGAGTCCAGGGGTTATAGATGTCTACCAAGCAGTCAAGTCGGCGAGTGGCACCCTTGGAGCACGTGGTGCATCTTGAAGGGAACGCCACGCAAAAGAAACACAAGAAGCGAGTGACACCCTTGGAGCACGTGGTGCATCCTGAAGGGCACGTTGCGCAAAAGAAATGAACGAGGCGAGTGGCACCCTTGGAGCACGTAGTGCGTCCTGAAGGGCACGTCGCACTGATGATGAGGAAGAAATAAACCTAGATGGCCCTAAGACATTAACGCCTTAAGAAATCCTTAAACAACTTCCCTAACCGATTTTCGCCTAGCTCAGAATCTAAGTCTTAAGCCTAAGACTTTTCTATGGTAAAAATTTTAGTGTAATCTTAAAGAAAAAGGCCCTAGCATAAAAATAAAAATTCAAACAAAAACCCACTTAAGTAATAGTTAGGTCTTCATAAAATTCTTGGGGTAAATAATGAGAGTAAGAATTAAATTAAAACTAATGGTTTTAAAATTTTGCAAAGAAGAAATTATTTCCTAACTTGTTAAAGGACAAAAGATAATTAAATAAATAATAAATGAAAAGATTAATTAGCGCATTTACCTTTTAGGTTTTAAAAAAGGAAAAAAAAGAAAGGGAATAATAAAAATAGGGAAATGAGCCTTATAAATTTAAAGAAAATAATTTTGGAGAAACGTGGGGGATGTGTGACACTTGTAAGACATAGTATTTTTAGGGATTTTCATTAAAACTTAAATTAAATGTGATTTCGGGAAAGGGTGGGTCTCAAAAATTCTATAAAAGAAAGGTAGATGAGGAATATGGGTGATTAGCGTAACGTTACGCTGTCGGATTTGGACTTGATTGTTTGCTTGTGAGGAGTTGGGATTTTCCAGCTTGGTTAAGAGTGGTAGCTCAGCCTTGCGAGGCGAGCTGGGAAGCTAGATCTATCTTCTGAATTGGTGTGGCCCCTTTGCGACTCGGGGGGCTAAGGGGGAAGCAGAGTACCCCTAGCGATTGGTTGGGAGGTACCGGTGAGTTCTTGACGGTCGAAGAGCAGGAGTGGCACAGAGCACGGACATCATTCGACACGGGTGATCAGGCAAGATACGCTCATTGATTTTTATATTAGAATTCATGAGGATGTAGGTTGGCATCTTGTTGATTTAAATGGTTTAATATTTCGGCAAATTACTTGTGTATCGAGTGTACATTATTAACTTTACTGTTGTATTTTGGTACTGGTTAAACAAAGAAAAACTCCTAGGACTTCCGCGATTGTGTTAGATGATCGTTGTAAACCCCAAAAAAATCTAACCCCAAATTGTTCAACAAGGGAGAACATATGCCTTGCGCTCCTCTCACTATTACTTGCGCTGCCCTGTGGCCTTACTGTTTTTTATTTTCACCCTTCGGCATTTCTGGAGTTGACCCTTAACCTTCAGCGACCTTAGTATCTGCGTTGGTTAATTTTTCAATCTACCTTTTAGCGGTCAGTGATTTACCCCTATTGGGAGGCGTCCTTGACACGACTCAAAAAGAGAAACTACCCTTCTGGACTGCAATTGTGTATTTTTTTTTATTTTTTTTTTATCAGTTGGTTACCTAGATGCTAGATCTTGATGGAAGCATTGTTAGACTTGGGCAGTGTTAACCTTAATCCCTGCACTTCCAAGGTTAAGGTTTTATAAAAAGGGGAAATAATAAAATCCTTGCACCTACCATGATGAGTTTGTTCCGAACGATATCTGAACCCCTGCGGCTACCCAATCTAACCTCTGCGTTGAGGTTACTCAACCTTTGTATTTGCGTTAAGACTTTCCTTTCTGTGGGTTGGGGCCAATTCGGCTTGATTGGTCGTACTGCTGCCGGGGCAGTTCCCAGGTTACCCTTATTGCAAATCTTCTTTTTTTTACTTGCCTGCTGGGCTGGAAGGGTGTTTTTCACATGTGAATATGGGCATTGACTGTGACTCTGGATGTTTGATTGTAATGTGGGCATTCTCGTTTTCCCTTGCCTGGAGGTTGCCGATGCAACACCTCTGCGTTATCCTTTGTTGATTGCCTGCCAGTGTTTTTAGGCGAGGAGGCATTGTTTACATCAAACAGTGTGTGCAAATTTTGATAGAAGCCGTAGATGCTCATGTTATCGTTTACAATCCTGCGCGAGTGTGAAAATTTAAGGATATGCCACAGATGTTGGCAGGCGGTATATGTTCTTGTTATCGCTTTTCATTCGAATATGGGACACCAACTATGATGGGAGGTTCCTCGGATGATCGCTTCTATCGACTGTCCTTCTCCATGTTGACTGGGGAAGCCTCTCAAAGTGCAACTTGACCTTGCTCGCGCGCATGGGATTACCCATGCGTAGTCCAGTAGTAGCTGGGTGTGCCCTCCTCTTCCATATGTCATCGAACCGCCTAGCCTTCACCCCTCCCTGGCCTGGACGTGCTGAGCTTGTCAGGTCGACAACGCGGATTTAATTATGAGTGCCTCTGACGGAGGGGGACAGGTCACTATTGTCGCACTGTGATCCTGCAGTGCGCCCAGATTTATTAAAGCCTTATGCAATTTCCTGGTTGATAGTACTCCGTGTAACCTCTAGACCTCATCCACCTATGCCCTTCCTTCCTTACCCTTTTCTGACAGCTTTGTAGTCATAGCAGTTGTGTTTACAAGGTGAAGTTATTGTTATTAATTTCCAGCAAATGATTTACAGATATCTAATCAAAGCTTGTCCTCTATTTAACTGTTGGAATTTCAATGAATCGATTTCTTCACTATTTTTTATTGTGTAGCCAATGCGCAGGGATTTCCTGGACATAGTAATCATTCGACTACCGTGGGACAAATGACGTTTGTTCATTCAAAACCAGAAACTATATTACACTATTATTTTCGACACATATGCAACTGTAACTCAATCACCAAACCCTTTGTTAAAAGGCCTGCCTTTTATTAAACAAAGGAATTATTCTTTTTATTCATTAAAGAAGGAAATCGTTGAAGTAAAACATTTAATCCAAGAGACTGTCATATTTTGGATCATAGATGTAGTTTATTAAAGGTAATGTCTTTATGATGTATTTTTCAACTTGCAACCTAATACATTAGTACATCAGGAGAGTATCATATCTATCAACGCATTGAGATGGTTTAACGTTAAATTAGTAATTTATCAAACATTATTGGATTGCTCAACATGAACCCTGGTCTACCATTCTATTATGTAGTATTGACTTTTAATATTCTCCTCCAGATCACATGATCTCACTGTTTCAACTTTAGGTCTTTTGAAAATCCAAAAGAGTACATGTCACTAGAGTAGCAGTAACATAAATCAATATTGTAATATTAATATTTTTTTTTTAATATATAAACCAACTAAGTAATTAAAATTGAATTTGAAGTATTTATATTTATAAAAATATGTGATAATATGTTATATATATTCTTTGTTAAATATTGAAAGCATTTAAAAATAATATATATATATATATATATATATCTTATAATGTGATGCAATATGTGTACGATGGGTTGATATAAAATAATACTAAATAACTTTTCATCATATTCCTCTTTTTCAATTATTGATATTGTTTGTCTTTAATATGTTAGAGTAATGTCCTAGGAACGTGAATTAACAGGTAATGTTAAGGTTAGAAGCATATCCATTCATTTTGGGGTTATTCTAAGATACTAAGTTATTGCGATAATGTGAAATGGCATGTACCTTACCGCAATCTCTTGTTAGTATAATATGTGAGTATTGTAATAGGTGTGGATATTTGGAATTATAATTTATTGTTGAATGATATGGTTATTCAATTTCTCATTAATTGTTATTTATTGATTGTTATAAAGGTGCAATGTTGTCTAAATTGCAGTAATAACTAGTTTAATTGCAAGCTTGTAGTATCAATATAAGTATGGTAGCATGTATGATACATAGGAACGTAAGGATATTGTTTACAATGAGGTGGTAGTATAAATGTAATGATGAGGTTAAATCATTGTAAGGACATTTAATTATTTTCATTTTCAACACCAAGGGTAAGGCCCTTAAACTCAGGGCAATAATTTAATTAGATTTGCCTTATGCTAATGCACTCGGAGTTTAATAAAATTAAATGGAAAAGTGGGCTAATAACCAATCACTGTCGAGTGATAGAATTTCCTTGTCATAAATGTTAGTGGTCGTTGTCTGAGTCCTTKTCTTGCGCCTTCCGTAGAAGACGTGGYTGCGTTTTGTCTATTGTTGCGCGGGGTCGTAATAATTTGTTGCCTGGTCTACTGCATCGGGCGGAATGTGGACACCTCCATGTAGCCTTAGTATATAAGTCTGTGTGTGTGGTTATTTTTGTGTAAAGAATCCAGTGTCGTATCAAGAGTCTCAGGCCCTTTAAAGGCAGGGTTTCCACTCATGCGACACACCAGACAGAGTTCACTAGTTTCTGCCTGAGAAGTCGGCCAGGAGCCTATCTGACCTTCTCTCTCTCCAGAGCAGAGAACTAAGATTAAACACCCTGCTTTCCTGTGCAAAATAGTAAAATCTACTACCATGGATTCTTCCTTCTGTGTTCATACTATGCATAACCCAATATGTCATTAAATGTTTGTGGTTACCTGTTGTGCGTTGTATGTCTATGGTCGTTCATGCTTGCAGTTACTTGTTGTGCACCTTATGTCTTCTTGTTGTGATAATTTTGGTTGCGTCTTGTTAGTCGTCGGGTGGCGACGTAGAGTCAAGTATGTTTGTTCCCTTTTTTTACACGCATGCACACCCTTTTAAAAACAAAAACAAAAAATGTTGCACCTGTCATAGAGTTGTTGACGTGACAAACAGGGAGGTCGTTACAAAAGTGCCTCTAACAATGTACCAATTATGCATCATCCATATATCAAGTTATGACTCATCAGTATGTACAAACATCACCATAACACATTCCAACCATGCACATCAACCATACATCATATACCATGAAATGGTTCTCAACCATATGCCAAGAATATGTGCCAAATGTGTACCAAGCATGTATATAAATCACCAACAAGTTCCTCTTACAAATGCACCAATAAAATTATCAACCATACAACATGCCAACCATGTACCTCAAAAAAGTGTCATATCACTCATGATATGATTAAACCAAGTACCATAAATCATGTGCCAATGTATCCAAGAGATGTACTCTGAATGTATCACAACAAGTAGACCTCAACCAACATGCAACATACATCTAATGATGTGCCTCAAGTCATATACCAAGACCTTGAAACAAATCCCTCAATCATGCTCCTCTATGTCACCAAGATACAATATACCAAGCCTTGAGTACGTACCAATCATATATCAATAGAGCTCACATATGTACCAACCATGTACTACAACAAATCTTCCTATAAAACAATTTACTATAGCAAGTATAATGCAACAGTAATACCTCTAGACATGTGCCAAGAATATTCCTTAATATACCAATGAAGTATCTCTATCTAGTATCACATTACCCATGCTATACCCCATAAACAAAGTGCCATAAACTTACTGATAAATATTCAACATAGTCATCAATGTTCCCTAACATAAATGACTCAATCCATACACTAGGATTTGTATTATGCACTTATGATATGCCTCAATATTATACTTGAAAACTAACCATAAATTATTACCATACATTCATCAAATGCACATACAAGTATACATGTAGCTTTGTTGTTGACCTGTAACATTAGATCTCAGATGACGTGGGCTTACTTACCTTCTGTAGTCTGTTCCAACCCCCTTTTTCAAGGCTTTACCACAGGTATGTGGCCTTTTCTTCAGATATATTGTGTATGTACGTGACCTTTCTATAGGCCACCTCACATATGTACCTGACTGCTTCCATAAGAACCCACGTATGGCTCGAAAAATGTAAATCTTTCCCCATTCTTTATGCCTTCATTCATGTCTAGTTGTTCAGTCTTCTTCATCCACTTTTGAGAGTGTCATGTTCTTTGAGTACTTGCTCTTTCAGCTTTCATCCTTTCAACATTGTCCTTATTCCATTCTGTTCTTGTCATTTTGTATGAATCATTCCTCATTGACTGTCTTCTTGTATTCTAGCAATCCTGGGATTTGTGGCCAAACCCACTCCAGTTGTAACATCTCATGGTATGCCAATGTGCAACAATGTGTCTCACAATATTACATCTCCAACATCTTAAGATGTTATTGAATCTCCCAACCTCTTTCCTTGCACAATGTATACAATCCAAAGCTTCGTGTCCATATTCATTACATGAGAAACAATGACCATTGAAAATATTTTCATACCTTTTCTTTTGTGTCCACCTTGAAGGAGTCTCTCTTCTGAACTTGCTTTGAGGTGTAGGATTGGATTCTTGGTGTCTTCCTTATTCCAATCTTATGAATATTTTCTTTCTTTTTGTAGGTGCTTGACATGTAGCTTGACTTCTGTTAGGGTCCTATAATTATAAGAGATATGATGATTCAGATATCATTTGTGGGTCTCATGATGAAGTTCCTGGCTTGTTGGTCTCTCGGTTGTTTCCATTTTCCTCTCCATCCATTTCGCCCGATACTCCGTCACCCTACTTCATCTTTCATCCACCATTGTGCCCTTTAGTCCCTCACCCTT
The DNA here is from genome assembly GCA_009831015.1 of Picea engelmannii. Classification (NCBI taxonomy): domain Eukaryota; kingdom Viridiplantae; phylum Streptophyta; class Pinopsida; order Pinales; family Pinaceae; genus Picea; species Picea engelmannii. The sequence goes on from ML776979.1 coordinate 405,957, forward strand.
CATTTCTTCGCCAATTTTATCCCTGCACGAATAAACAAACTTAGGTTAAAAGAAAATTCAATTGGTTAATAATGTTAGTAATAACTTTAGTATAGTTAGAATAAATAAGACTAATTAATAATCAATTAATGAATTAATAATTTAGTTAATTAGTACTTAGGTTAGTATTTATTAATCAAAATACTAATTAAAGATTTAAAATAAAACAATAATAAAAAATATATATATTAAACAAAATTAAAAAAAAAAAACATAATATACAACAAAAACTTATAATATATAAATTAAAATAAAATAAAAACTAAACTAAACCACACATAATAAATAAAACATATAAAATAAAAATATAACAAATAAAACATAAAAAACATATTAAAACAAAACTAAAATAAAATAAACAAAAACAAAACAAAACGTAAACATATAATATAATAAAACATAAACGAAATAAACAAAAACAAAGTAAACATAAAACAAATAAATAAAAACAATAAAATAAACATAAACTAAATAAACAAAAACAAAGTAAACATAAAACAAATAATTAAAAAACAAATAAAAAAAAAACAATAAAATAAATGTCAAATAATTTTCCCCCACCCGCAACTTCACATTCACACCTCCCCAAAAATAAATCAATGCTCATGAACTAAATCGGACCCCCCCGTGCTTTTCGAGCTTTGACATAGGGGGGGGGTCCAATATAAGTGGTATTGGAGGGACACTTTTCACCTCTAGGTGAAATCGGACCCCCCCTCCAAATACCACTTACCACCTCAGGGGGGTCCGGAATACCACTTACCTCTCCAAAACCTCCCTCCCCGATTTTCACAAAATCACTTTTTTTACCATTATTATTCCGAAGAAGATTCCAGGCAAAATAAAACGAATTTTGAAAACCCAAGAGAGTTTTTTCTCCATAACAGGATGAAGAACAAAAACCTCTCTCAGTTTTTTCACAGGTTCCACGAGAAGGGAGAATCAAAGCCATCTTTGAGCCCCATTTTTCCATAATTCCGATTTTTCCTGTTACAGTCCCAATTTTGCGGGAGATGTTTCGGAGAACTGGAAACAAATTTAGAAAAACTGAAGGAGGTTTGTGTTCAGAACTAGTTGATCTACAAAAAAATCCCCCAGTGTTTACACATAACTCTCAGATTGGGAGAATCGAAGACTCATTGGGACCCCTTTTTTCAGAATTTGAGGAGGGAAAATTTTCCACAGGATGACATCTAGCGAAGGAAACATCGAATGGAGATCCGATGTCCAATCAGGGGTGGCCATATCATCACCAAAGGCTATCAAAAATATTTTATCGGTGACTGATAATTGACACAAAGTTGAAGAAATCTGTGTAGTGCTGGAGAAATCCCATTTTTTTTGTAGTAAAATATTGTTAGCTTAGATTTGATTGAATGAAATCGTAGTCATTTGATGACACAATAATTGTAATAATGGGTATAAATACTTCATGTTTTGAAAGAATATGGGTTTGACCTGTGTGAAAGAAGCTCCCTGGGCCCTGTAAATTTTGGGTGTGGGGAAATCCCAGCAGATGTAAGAAAGACCATGTTCATTTCTTTGTTAATTTAACACAACAAGCCTACGTATGACTAGAGATTCATCACGACACTTCTTCTCAACAATGTCCCTTCTTTGTTTACTTTTATCTTACAGCTTATTTCTAAGAGTAGTATGATTGGAATTCATCCTTTGGTGCTTATTTCATCATAGAATATGCTCGTCATGTATTTTTTATGTCCTTTTACAAAATCCATCCATATCTGGATGCTCTATTTCAGCCATCAGATTTGTATGTTGATTCTTCTGGAGCTGCATGTAGAGATTCACCCAAGCTAGGTGCCTCTTATGTAGTTGAAAATTGTTATGTGTCTATGGTTTTCCTTCTAGGATTCATCCTTGGTTAGATGCCTTGTTTGGTGGCCTACCTCTTGTTTTATTTCTTCTAAATATGCCATAAGAGATTCATCCTTTATCTGATGCCCCTTACAACAGTGAACTCTTTTCTTTTTCAGACTACCTTTACATCACTTTATACCTGCTGAACAAGGTTCCTATTTTACCTCAGTGTTTGAGGGAGTTCGTTAGCCTGTGTTGAACTATAAACCATTGAATTTCATGACCTTACTCCATTATGCCCAGTGGTCCTTTATTATGTCTCAACCAAACCAATTCAAAATCCATAAACAAACCTATGTTCTGCATAACTAGCCTAATATCCTTTTCCAAACAAATCTATATCAAACAGAGAGATCCCTCTCTAAGTCTTGGAGGGCTAGATCCGAGACTCAAAGTGTTTTTGAGGTTGCCTCTGTGACTGCCCCCACAACCTTGGGAAAATTATAGAGTGATAACAGAATGGCGACCATACTGGGGAACTTCCCCAGTAGTACACTTCAAAGTTTCAGATCTGATCACTAATGGTGGACAGTGACCAGACACAAGAAGGCTGAGATCATTAACCTAGCGACTCCAATATCCATATTAGTTCCAATTCAAGGACTCCACTGGAGGAAAGACCTAAAACATGGCAAGGCAACCTAGAAAGATCAGGTATTCAAGTCCTAATTGTATTCAATATGTTATAGGATTTTTCTGTAATTATCTTCTCTCTTATTTTGATCCTAGTCAAGAGTACAATGTTGAAGTTTACATTGATCATTTGAAAATTAATGAACTTCCAGATATTAAGCCCCAAATTGTGGATCATGTACATACTCATACACATGTGCACATCCCAGATGCACCTGTAGAAATCCTAGTGAGACATAATCCTCCTTCTTTATCAACTACTCTTGCTAAACCTATGGATGGTTGTAAGCCTCTTTCTTCACCTCCTGTACCTGGAAAAATCCCAGATAGATACAAGCCCCTAGATTTACCTCCTATACTCCATGACCTCCCTGTCAATTACATCAAAAATCATCCCAGTTTTGATGGGGAAAATGTGAATATCACTGCTGAAAAACACATCCAGAGGTTTGAAGATTTCCTTGACCTTTATGAGGTTGAATATGTCGATGTCTATATCAGGATTTTTTCCTTGTATTTGCAAGGCAAAGTTAAAAATTGGTTTAAAAACCTTCCAGCTGCAAACATCATAAATTTTCATCAATTCATGCAAGTTTTATTAGATAGGTGGGTGATCATGAGAAATGTCTTTCTCATCCTAGAAGAATATGACCATTTGAAAAGACAGCCAAGGGAAACAATACAATAGTTTTCAGCAAGGTTCAATAAGGTATATCATGCAATTCCTGTTGATATAAGGCCACCCCCAGGATTAGCTCACTTTTATTTCCCAGATTCCTTTGATCCTGAGATGGAATTCCAATTAAGAGAAAGGAACACTGCAACTCTCAAAGAAATGTGAACATTGCAGTTGATGTGGAGGCTAACTTGCTGATCAAAAGGTCAAAGGTAAAGAACAAAGAAAAGGAGCAACTAAAATATTCAGAAGCCAAACTGGACATTTTGGCCAGCATCGTGGAAGAAATGTTGCACAGGATTAACATAAGAGAAAAAATCGATGTTCAAAGACATTATGTTCCATTGATTTCAGAGAAATAAAAGGTCACAGTTCCAAAAACGTTTGCAGCTCACCCTTGGTACCATGGTTTGGATAATGATTCTTTCATGTATTCAATTCACAATATAGTCAAAGATGAAGTTCAAAATGAGAATATGGAGGAATATTCTCTTGATATGATATGCATGTTCAATGGAATTTCATCCATGGATGATTCACCCAAGCTTGATTGGTACAATGATGATTGTACCACATTGGATTTTTCAAAGAAATCAGCCACATATGATTAGGAGGAAGAAGATCATTTGCAATCTCAACAGGACAATCAATATGTACATTGAAATTATGACAGCAATGATCAAAATGCAAAAACAATTCAAGAAAGTGAAAACTGCATGCCCTTATGCTTTTCCTCGCTCCTGAGAAAACATTACAAGAAGATTGCACATAGAAAGGAAGAGGAATTTTCTAATGCATCAGTTGAGGAAAATAAGGGAGATACAGAAGTTGATCCAGAGGTGCAACCCTTGAGCCTTTTTGAAGGTCAAACCTCATATGAAATCATGAAGCCCGAAATAGGTGATGAGTTGATCCATCTTGATTCATTGCCTCTGTGATTTAATTCATTTCAAATTTTGAGAGGGAATCTTGGTCAGATTCTAGTCGGAAGTCACAGTATAAGCCATGAAGTACCAGTAGAGCCAATGCCACCATTATCTAAAGCATTTCTGACCCTATAGATGATATTCTGGGTAATGTGTGTTTTCAAAGTCAGTTTTCATTTACTCCCAATGATTTCAAAAATTGTTATGATATGGATATGATCAAACAGTTAGCTATAAGGGTGTGTTCAGTAGAAGCATCATTTTAGAACCCATCAAAAAAGTTGCAACCATGTCAAGAAGTGCATGAGGATGCAAATAGCATAACTACAACATCAAATCATGAAGTTGAGTTGGTTAAATTTGAATATATAGTAATAGGTCAATTTTATCTTTATCCAGTGGCTATTTATATGGAGAAATTGTTCATCAYAGAGCCACAATGCATTCCTAGTATTTCTGTTATGTGTCATGTTTATCAATCCCCTTGTGATGAAGATCAGGATGGAAATCATTTCATGATGCCTATGCAAGTTTTGTTTCTGATATCGTTTGAAAACATTGAAAGAGYAGAGTTGTTAGAGAAATTGCTCGACTAGATGCACTGGCATTATTGTATCATTTAGAATAACCAAATTATCAGTAGTGTAGGGTAGGTAGGAGAATTTGAATAAGCTCAACATTTCGAGCATCTCTTTTTCAGCAGTGTTCATTTTGATTTGGTTTCAGTTGAAAGATCAAAACAAGTACAGGTTGTAGAATAAGATTTTGGGATCAACCCAATGAATAAAGCATCGGTCTGCATGTTCAGATTTCGGTGGTTCTTGACACCTCCTGAAAGAGCTTCCATCCCTAGGTGGAGCCTATGTTAGGGTCCTATAATTATAGGAGATCTGATGATTCAAATATCATTTGTGGGTCTCATGATGAAGTTCCTGGCTTGCTGGTCTTTCGGTTGTTTCCATTTCCCCCTCCATCCATTTTGCCCGATACTGCATCACCATACTGCATCTTTCATCCACCACTGCGCCCTTCAGTCCCTCGCCCTTCATTCTTTCACCCCTTCGCCAATTTTATCCCTACACGAATAAACAAACTTAGGTTAAAAGAAAAATCAATTGGTTAATAATGTTAGTAATAAGTTTAGTATAGTTAGAATATGTTAGACTAATTAATAATCAATCAATTAATTAATTAATTAATTAATTAATAATTAAGCTAGTTAGTTAGTACTCAGGTTAGTATTTTATTAATCAAAATACTAATTAAAGATTTAAAATAAAACAATAATAAAAAATATATATATTAAAGAAAATTAAAAAAAACACATAATATACAACAAAAACTTATAATATATAAATTAAAATAAAATAAAAACTAAACTAAACCACACATAATAAATAAAACATATAAAATAAAAATATAACAAATAAAACATAAAAAAACATATTAAAACAAAACTAAACTAAAATAAACAAAAACAAAACAAAATGTAAACATATAATATAATAAAACATAAATTAAATAAACAAAAAAAAAATAAACATAAAACAAATAATTAAAAAACAAATTAAAAAAAGCAATAAAATAAATGTGAAATCGGACCCCCCCCCCTCCAAATACCACTTCCCACCTTAGGGGGGCTCCAGAATACCGCTTACCTCTCCAAAACCTCCCTCCCACATTTTCACAAAACCATTGTTTTCCAGTTTTTGACCAGTCTTCTCCCAAAGAGGATTTCGGCAAATGAAAACGAATTTTGAAACACTGAGAGAGGTTTGTCTCCGTAACGTAATGAAGAAAAAAAACCTCTCTCAGTTTTTTCACATGTACCATGATCAGGGAGCATCAAATCCATTTTCGATCCCCATTTTTCCAGAATTCCGATTTTTGCTGTTACAGTCCTGATTTTGCGGGAGATGGTTCGGAGAACTGGAAACAAATTTAGAAAAATGGAAGGAGGTTTGTGTTCATAACTAGTTTATATACAAAAAACTACCATGTTGTTTACACAAACCTCTCATATTTGGAGAATCGAAGACTCATTGGGACCCCTTTTTTCAGAATTTGAGGAGGGACAATTTTCCACAGGATGACATCTGGCGAAGGAAAAATCAACTGGATCTCCACGAAATCCTACCGTCTCCTGATCTAAATATCTGATGTCCACTCAGGGGCAGACACATTATCATTAAAGTCTATCAAAAATATGTTACCAGTGACTGATAATTGACACACAGTTAAATAAATTCATGCAGTGCTGACAAAACCTCAATTTTTCTATAGTGCAATATTGTTAGTTTAGATTTGATTGAATGAAATCGTAGTCCTTTGATGACACGATAATTTTAATAATGGGTATAAATACTTCATGTTTTTAGATAAGAGGGGTTCGACCTGTGTGAAAGAAGCTCCCTAGGCCCTGTAAATTTTGGGTGTGGGGAAATCCCAACAAATGTAAGAAAGACCATGTTCGTTTCTTTGTTAATTTAACAGAGGTAGTGTACTTATGACTTGAGATTCATCATGGCGCTTCTGCTCAACAATGTCTCTTCTTTGTTTATTTGTATCTTACATCTTATTTCTAAGAGTAGTATGATTGGAATTCATCCTTTGGTGCTCCTTTCATCAAAGAATATGCTCATCATGTATTTTTGATGTCTTGTTACAAAATCCATCCATAGATAGATGTTCTATTTCAGCCATCATATTTGTATGTTGATTCTTCTGTTGCTGCATGTAGAGATCCACCCAAGTTAGGTGCCTTTTATGTAGTTGAAAATTTCTATGTTTCTATGGTTTTCATTCCAGGATTCATCCTTGGTCAGATGCCCTATTTGGTGGCCTACCTCTTGTTTTCTTTATTCTAAATCTACCATAAGAGATTCATCCTTTGTTTGATGCCCCTTATAACAGTGAACTCTTTTATTTTTCAGAATAACTTTACATCACTTTATACTTGTTGAACAAGGTTCCTATTTTTCCTCAGTGTTTGAGGGAGGTCATCAGCCTGTGTTGAACTGTAAACCATTGAATTTCATGACCTGACATCATTCTTCCCAATGTTCCTTTATTATGTCTCAACCAAAACAATTCAAAATCCATAAACAAACCTATGTTCTGCATAAACAGCCTAATATCCTTTTTCAAACAAATCTATATCAAACAGAGAGATCCCTCTCTGAGTCTTGGAGGGCTATATCTGAGACTCGAAGTGGTTTTGATGTTGCCTCTGTGACTGCCCCCACAACCTTGGGAAAATTACAGAGTGATAACAACTTCCACCTTTTGAAAATGAAGGACCTACATCATGCTTCTTAGAAGTTCTAGCTTCAGAGTGTGTTTCTTCCTTGTTGTATCCAAGACCAAAATCAGCATTTGGTGATGATTATTTGACTATCCAAGATTGTTGAGTTGTTCATGAATTTGATATGAGTGTTTGAATTCTCTTATTCACTTTTAAGATCAACAACGTTTTCTTCTAGCTTATGACATGATTCTTATTTTTCATTTACTTGATTCTTCAATAGTTCCTCTATCCTTTTGGCTTCTTCAGTTTGGGTCTTCAGAGTGACATTAAATTCAAGGATTTTGCTAAGCTCATCATCTACCTTCTTCTTTTCTTATGCTTGACTAATTATTTCATTCTTTAGTCTCTTGATCTCTTCTTCTTTTTCTTCTAATTGAGTCTTTTCACTTTCTTCTTGTTTCTTGAGCATTTTCTTTAGTGCCATGGTATGCCTTGGGTACTTTTCTAGGAATTCCTTAGTGTATTTTTCAATATACTAAAAAACAGTTGAATAATGTCATATTTCCATGTTAACATCGTACAACTCAAATAAAAAAATTCTTTTAAATTTCAACAAATATTCCTCTTCATCTATAAGATAATTGTTAATTGATTCTACACAAAACATTTCTATATCTTTTTCTTTATTTGCAGGAGAGCATTCAAAATCATCACAATTAGATTTATTGAAATCAGAAGATTTCGGAGAGACTTTACCTTCATTGTCCTTGATGGAATTTTCCTCTGTCTTTTATTTTATCTTGATATACCTTCTCTAGCTTCAGCCATAGGTCCTTGGTGGAGGAATATTTTCCTATGCTATGTTTGAAAGATACTAAGAGTCCATTGTAGAGGGTCTTGAGTTCCAGTGCATTGTTCTTCTTTGCTTCCTTTTGGGATGTAATTTTTTACTGATTCTTCGAGGGACTTGATCCAACAACCACTGTGTCCCAAACATCTTCTCCTTTTGATTTTAAATGTATTTTTATTTTTACTCTCCATGCTGAGTAATATGTCTTATCAAACAGGGGAACTTCATCCATTTTTGTGTCTATGGATCTCCTTCAAGCATGTAAGACTAATAGTGAAGGACCGCTATGATACCAATTGTTGGACACGCCGACAACACTAAGAGGGCGGGGGGTGAATTAGTGTAGGGATATTTTTACACTTATTTCAAAACTTTAGTTAGCAACCACTACAAACATATTATTCATTCATACTTAGATACTTGCATGTATCAACACATTCATCAATAATAGAGATTTATAAACTATCACCATAATCAACATGAAGAACATCAGATATATGAGTAAGTTTTTTGTATTATGTTGTTACATGAGACTACAATATCTGGGGTTTTATCAGTACCAACTGAAAATAGAACCAACTCCAAGAGAGCACCAAATATCAATGCAAGACCTAGCTTATAGATCTCAACACCAGCTAAGATGCGAGGAATCCAACCATCAAGTACAACACCCAACTTGTAGACACAAACCAATCTACCAACAGATGTGTGACATGTCTATACTACAACACGCATATGTACACAACATGTCTATACTGTAGCACGTGTATGTACACGACCTTCCCTCTGTCATCCTATGAACACCTTTAGAAAAATAGGGTTTTCTAGCTTTCTGCAACTCTAAAAATTTTGGTCCTTCAGACCTTCACTACCTATGTCACATCCACTGACAACTTGTCACTGCAAAAACCATGTGCAATCTTTACCATGTCATCAATGAAGAATCTCCAACAACCTATTCTTGTCCCTCATGCATAAATAATCATAAAACATAGATATCCCTAAACCATATCAGAATTGTACCATACATAAGAGTGTTTCTCACTCATCCAACCACCCAACATATATCATATCTAGATCTCACAACAACCATACCAATAATGCTTCAAGAATTCATCATATCATCAATAGATCTAAACATCAAATCAAACATGTAAACATACCAGAACTTTTGTACCTGATTTGAACCTGTAGAATGTTGACTTGGGAACTTGCTTCAAACTTCAAAGACCTGGCTCCAACATCTATTTTCATTACCTTTTCATTGTACATTCCTTGTCCTTCTATAACTCATGTATGTACACTACCTCATCACGGCTGCCCATGTATGTATGCGACCTGGCCTTCTACAACTCACGTACAACTTCATAAAACTAGGTTTTTTTGAAACTCTACAACTCTAAAACTTTTTCCATCACTCCTCCTTAGACTTGCGTAAATTCAAATGTATCAATGCGTACCTGCAACCAACTTTTCACCAAAATAATAGATATTCAATATGCTCAAACTCCATCATCATAAGAGACCCTTTCTCTCTTATTTATACTTCTCCAAGTAGCTTCTTCTAGGGGTTATCTTATAACCAGCTTCCTTCATTTAGGGATAACCCACTTCTAACCACTTTGTCCACTTACAACCATTTTATCCACAAATAGTAAATTCTTCACTTCTAGTTGCAACTACTTTATTTTTAATTATTTTTTTATTCAACCACTTAACCCATACTTAACTCCTAGTTGCAACCACTTTGACTAGTCAACTTCTTCTAGGAGCTTCTAGAATAATTTAACTTATTTAAACTTATAGGTGCTTCTAGAAAACTCATAAGGGTTCTCCAACTTCACAAAACCATAACTCCCTAACCGTGAGAAACTGTGTGACGTACCACATATCACCGGAAATGGAACAACATGTACTATCCATCCATGATAGTATCACCTACAAATTCAATGATCTTCATTACATTATTCATCAACCAAAATTTGGTTCCCTAACCACACTGCTAGGACTACTCAACCAGTTAACCATTTGGACTTCACAAAGCATCTTCCCATGAGATATTTTACCATAAGGGGATGACTTTCGAGTTCATCCATTTGGTACTTCCTATAAAAAATAACATGAAATCAATGATACAAATTCCTTTGATATCAACCTTAACATCAATGACAACACATCACTATGACACCACTTGAAATCAATTAAAACATAGTACAATAGTAGATTAGCATTTCAATCCTTGAAGAAAAGAAACCCTAACAAACAGGATAAGATGATATGGAAAGAAAATCATATAGAAGAAAAAGTAACTGAATGTAAAGTGGCCTTGTATGCAAAGAAGAAAAAGTGTCAGTGGTACATTGATAGTGGATGCTCAAAACATATGACAAGAGATAAAGGAAAATTTCTCACTCTGACAACTTGAAGGATAAAGGTAAAGTCGATTTTGGAGATAATGTATCTGCCAAAATACTAGGAAAAGGCACAGTTTCCTTGGGAAACAAGAAAAATAATGCAGAAAATGTGCTCCTAGTAGAAAATTTAAAACCTAATCTACTTAGTGTAAGCCAAACCTATTATCAGAGACATATACTCATTTTTGACTCCCAAAAATGTGAAATAAGAGAAGAACAACCAGGAAAATTAGTTGTTATTGCACCAAGAGCCTCAAGCAATGTGTATATCTTAGATATTGAGGAAGAAGAAGAATTCCATATGAGTCAAGTAGATGAAAGTTGTATATGACAAAAAAGTATGGGACACTTGAGCTTTGATAACTTGATCAAAGATAGTAAAAAGTGAGTTGTAAAAGACATTCCAAAATTCATCAAGCCCTAAGGTCCTGTTTGCAAACATTATCAATTAGGAAAGTAGACAAGAGTCAGATTCAAGACAAAAGAACATTCTACATCAAAACCCTTGGATATTGTTCACAGTGATCTCTGTGGGCACTCTAGGACTAGAAGAATACAAGGGGAACACTACTTCACGTTGATCATTGATGACTACATAAGGATGACCTGGGTATATTTTCTCAAAAAAAAATCTAAAGAATATGAAAAGTTTAAAGAATTCAAGACTTATGTAGAGAATGAAACAGATCTCAAAATCAAAATTTTAAGATCACATAATGGAGGGTAATTTACCTCTAAAGAATTCAATAAGTTTTGTGAATATCATGGAATCAAGAGACAATTCTCAACTCCAAGAACTCCTCAATGGAATGGAATTGTGGAGAGGAAAACTATAACTATTCAAGAGGCTGCAAGAACTATGTTGAATGAAGCTAAGATTACATAAAAAATTTGGAGAGATGCAATATATATAAAAATCCACATACTTAACCGAGCACAACTTAGAGGTAACCATGAAAAAACACTTTATGAATTGTGGTTTGGAAGACCAACATCTATGAAATATTTTAGAATCTTTGGAAGTAAGTGTTACATAAAGAGGGATGAAGTTAATCTAGGGAAATTTGACTCTAGATCAGATGAAGGTATATTTTTTTGATATTCACCTAACAAAAAGGCCTCAAGTGCTATAATCTAAGATTGCACAAAATAGTGGAAAGTGAAAATGTGAAAATAGATGATCTAAAATTGAGAAAAATCAAATCTCAAGATGAAACAAAAATTGATGAATGAATAAGAACCAGTGATGATGATGAAGATAGTGAATCACAAAATGAAGAATGTATTTAATAACTACAAGAGAATGAACCACAAATTGATGATGAGAAGGATGAAGAAGAAACACCCTTGCCAAAAGCACCATAAAAAAGAGTTCAAAAGAATCACCATGAAAATCAGATTATAGAGGATAAAGATTCAAGTGTAGAAACAAGAAGGAAACTCAAATTTGACTCTGAACATGCAATTCTTTTAATAATAGAACCAAAAAAAAATGTAGAAGACAACAAGAGTGAATACTGGATAAAATCAATGAACGAGGAACTTGATCAAATTTAGAAAAATCGTACATGGGAACTTGTCCCTAGACCCAAGGAAAAGAATGTGGTAGGAACCAAGTGGATATTCAAAACAAAACTCAATGAAAATGGATAGATCATGAAGAACAAAACTAAATTAATATGCAAGTGATATGCTCAAGTGGAAGGTATTGACTTTGAAGAGACTTTTTCCCCAATAACAAGACTAGAGGCCATCAGAATGTTCCTAGCATTTGCATGCTTCAGAAACTTCAAAATTTATCAAATGGATGTCAAGTCAACATTTTTGAATGGAACATTAGAAGAAGAAGTATATATTGAGCAACCAAAATGATTCATATTAACAAAAAATAAGAACTATGTGTGAAAACTAAAGAAGGCTCTATATAATGGTCTTAAACAAGCCCCTAGAGCATGGTTCTTAAGACTTGATTAGTATCTACAAAAATAAGGATATAAGAGAGGGACTACTGACAACAACCTATATATCAAAATTGAGGATCAATATATGATTGTTGTGGTGATATATGTAGATGGTATCATATTTGGTAGTAATCTTATTATACTAAGAAAAATGTTTGCTACAAAAATGCAGAAAGAATTTGAAATGTCTATGCTAGGAGAACTGACTTTCTCCCTAGGTTTACAAGTCACTCAAATAGATAAAGGAATATTTAGTTCCCAAACTAAATATATCAAAGAAATACTAAATAAATTCCAAACGGAAGATATTAAGCCCATGTGCACTCCCATGGTCACATAATGAAAACTAAGCCTAGATGATGATTCACTAAGAGTAGACCAAACCATGTGCAAATCAATGGTTGGTAGTTTGTTATATGAAACAACAACAAAACCACATATCTTGCAAGTTGTAGGAGTAGTAGGTAGATTTCAATCTGCACCTACAAAAACTCACATAAAGGCAGTAAAAAGAATATTAACATATATTAAAGGAACCCTAAAGTTTTGTTTATGGTTTCCAAGAATAAAAGATTTTACATTGACTGCATATACTGATGTAGATTGGGTTGGTAATGTAGATGACAAGAAAAGTACTAGTGGAGGATTATTCTACCTGGGAAAATGTTTGGTATCATGGTTAAGTAAAAAGAAGACATCTATATCACTATATATAGAAAACACAGAGTACGTTTTTGTTGCATCTTGATGCACACAAGTAATCTGGATGAAACATACCCTAAAAGATGTACAAGTGAAATATGATCATCCAATCACTATTAAATGTGACAACACCAGTGCCATAAATATGTCTAAGAATCTTGTTATGCATTCTAACACCAAGCATGTCCCAATTAAATATGATTTTATGAGAGATCAGGTTTCTCAAAAAGATGTTAAATTGGAATATGTGGATACTAAAGAACAAATTGCAGATATATTCACAAAACCTTTACTCATAAGTACTTTTGAATACCTTAGACAAAAATTGGGGGTAATCTCCATATCTAATTAAAATTGTGCAATCTTCATAAAAAAAAGGGGGAGTACATGGACAGAGGGAGTATAATCTCAGGGGGAACAAAGAGATGTCTCTTCTGTCATTTTTGTCAAAGGGGAAGAATACATAGTGAAACTGAGTTAAAATAAAGAGTTTTTACTTTGTTGTCATGAATGTCAAAGGGAGAGAATGTTGGACATGGTGTTATGTTGTCATTCATTTCAACAAGGGTTAATATGTATTTATCATCTAGACAAGTATCTGGCTATACCGGTTGCAGAAATTGACAGTAAAGAAAGAAGAACAATGTTGATTATTGGATCAAAATAAGAGCACAATCAAACGATAAAGAACGAAGAAACGATGTTGATCGTTGGATCAAAATGAAATCATGATCAGATGGCTTGGATCTATTTCCACGAGTCCGTTGAGCAACCAAAACATGGATAAGTATCATATTCTATTGATATCACTTAAAAATTTCTAAGTGTGTTTCATTATGGAGGTAAGAAAGTTGGGTGTGCATTTTGATGACATCTAAAAAGAGATATGAGTCCATGAGTCTGAGATTCCACGAACCCGAGAAAAATCACTTAAATTTTTTTCTAAGTATAGGTTTATCTTGGAGGTTGCAGAAGTTGGGTGTGCATTTTGATGACACCCGAGAAAACATGTGAGTCCACAAGTCCGAGAGTCTGCGAGCTTGTCACATAAAAATTCTAAGTAAAAGTCCATGTTTAAAATAAATTTATAATCGTTCATTCAATGATTGATTAAATCATAATCGTCGATCTCCAAGGTATGAAAAGGCTCAAAATTTGTCGGAGGTGCGAGAAAGTGAAGATATAACCATCCATTGAGGACAAATATCCATGACGAAGGGGAAATCATGCACTACAAGTTGCATGATAGTTAATTCTAAGTAGGTGTTGCGCTATTAATCTAGACCATCGATAAAATTGATGACATGTCGCTCTCGGATTAAAACATAGCTACCCACTTAATGAGAGCTCTACAGAGTTCTCATTTTTTTAGGGGTCAAGTTTTTAACCTCATTTTTAAAAATGATGCTACCAGTAGCACCCCCCTCCCTTTTTAGGTGGTTTTTTGAAATTTTAAATTTTTTGATACATAATGTTTCCACTTTTTTTTAAATGCTTGTTTTTTCATCTATTTTCAAACTTTTCAATTTTTATTTTTTTTTGTTCAATGATGTTTTTAGTCATGTTTTCATGCTTCATCCAATGTTAAAAATGTTGTACACCATTTGTTTTTTTAAATTAAGATTTTTTATACAATTATGTGTCCTTAATTAATTTATGGTTCCATACCTTTTAAATATAGCGGAAAATGTCATTTTTAATAAAAAAATTTACCTTTACTTCAATACATAGAAAATAGTTCCCCGTATGGGGTGTTAGTGGGTTCCTCGTGGTGATGGATGGGAGAGGACACAGTCTGACGCGACACGAAGCCATGTGATGGGCTCGTGCCGCAGGCTGGTGTCGTCCCGGGTGATTAAATTGCATTTAAGGCATGGTTATGGTCGAGGTAAGGACCATTTACGCCACCCTTTGCTCCTCCACTGTTTATTCTATGGCTTGGCTCGTCGTTTTGATCATTACACCCTATATGCGATCTGAGGGGCTCCTCCCTTCACGGCGCAAACAGGACCAGGTCCACTCAGCTGTTGTCTCCATAGTCTTTCTACACCTCTGGTTCAAACTTGTTCGGACCCGCCCACCTGCACACATGAAAGAACGGATTAGAGGAAGGCCGAAGAGGGGCTCCCCCTGGAAGCCCCGTCGACCTCTGGTCTTGCCTTCAGTCTCCCCTTCGACCTGTTCATCTTCCCCTCCTCAAATTCCACCCACCGCTGCCACCCCGCCACCTTCGCAGTCTATGCTTCGTCGCTCCACGGCCACTCCACCTCCTTCACAGACTATGCTTCTTCACTCCATGGCCACTATTCCACAAGGGTCGGCCCATATTTTGCATTGCCCTCAGGACCCCCGAATTCATTTCACAGCGACAATGACTTTCCCAGGACCCTCGAGCAATTTGAGTAGTGCACCACCGGCTTACAATGACTCTAACCGGGCCTGCCTCCAACCCACGGCCCACCTCGACAGCGAGCACTTCAAAGAATGACTGGTAATCCTGTATGACTTAGTCTTTGAGCTAAGGAAGGAGGTCGCGGACCTCAAGTATCGTTTGCAGACCACAGAAGAAAATGTAGCGACTTTCCTTCATCTCCTCTCGACTATGCACTCTGAGCTCTCCTCGGGCCCAGCTGACCTTGCTCCAAGGGAGGCACCAGATGCTGTTACAGGCGAAGGAAGGGATAGAGGGATGCGACTAGTAGAAGCGAAGCAGAAGGAAGCAGAAAGCAGTGGCCAAGCTGAGGATCCAGAGCGTGACAAGAAAAAGGAAAAGCGTTGGGACGACCAACCGACGTATATCGAAGACGAACCATGGACAAAGGACCTCTGCACCACGTGGATAGGCTATTCGCCAGGTGTTTAGCTCCTCAGTGTTATTTGTCAAAGTTTTCTTAGATTCATAGTTAAGATGATAGTCAGCATGAACTTAGTTTTTCTACTAGTCCAGTGACAATCTTAAACTTGAGACATGGGGGCTGGTTGGACTGGTTTCCCCTCTGTTGGGGCAGTCCAGTAACTGCAGCCAGTATGATGCTGTATTTTGTCACTCTTACCAACTTTAGCAGGAACTTAATATAATACTTACTCTTATTTACAAAAAAAAAAAAAACATAGAAAATAGTTGTAGTTAAATAACACTATTTTTAAATATTTAGAAAAAAAATATAATTCTTTTTTTTTGGATCAATTATAAACTAAAACAAGCTAAGAAAACAAAAAGAATTGAAATTAAAAAAAAAAAACATTAAAAAAAATAATTATATTAAAAAAAAATTGAAGAAAAGCTTAAAAAACTAAAGAGGAAAACAAATTAAGAAAAAAGGTAAAAAAAATAATTATAACTCAAAACAACTTTAAAAATGTAAAAATAACAAAAAAAAATTAAAAACAAATTAAAAAACCTAAAATAAAAACGTTAATACAAAATTTAAAAACAATTAACAAAATTACTTAAAAAAACATTAAAATTATATATATATATATATATATATATATATATATATATATATATATATATATATATATATATAAAA
>ML776979.1:423349-441791 GCA_009831015.1 Picea engelmannii
ATTTGGGTTTTCAATACATTTTTTTTAAGGTGTTTTTGTCTTCATTAAAAAAAAAAATTGTGAAGATTTTCTCCTTTCTATTTATTTATTTTTTTAATGTAAATTTAAGAAAAAAAAAGTTAGTAAATAAATTTTCAAGTGACCATTTAGGAACCAGTTTTTTTTTTTTAAATTTGCAGAGATATTTGTTGTCGAGGCCACAGTTTCAATTAGATCATAATTAACTTCAATTTTAACGGTTAGAAAAAACATTTTTCTTTAGGTAGCATCACATTTTTATTTAGGTGTCGATTTTAAGGTTTTTCTAAGCAACTATTTTATGTTTTAAGACCATGCTTGAAAAAAGTTGTAATTTTGACCTGGTTAGAAAAAGTGGTGCTACCAGTAGCACCAGTTTTTGATCTAGGGGTTGATTTTAAATTTTTTTTTGAGCAACCATTTGATCCTTTAAGCCCATGCTTGAAAAAAATTGTAATTTTGACCTAGTTACAAAAAATGGTTCTACATATAGCACCACTTTTTGATTTGGAGATTGATTTTCATGTTTTTTATGCAAAAATATGGGTTTTAAGGGATAGAGTTGTCGTTTTGAGGTCATAGTTCTCATTAAGTTGGTAACTTTGTTTTAAAAGTTCACACTGGCCAAGTGTTAATGCTCCACTATGTTGAAGGTGTGGATCGTAGATCTCACCATTAGATTAATTCCTGACCTTGATCCAAGATAATGTTGAAATCATCGAATAAGAACCTATTTGGAATTGGGTTTAGTCACAGGTTTTGGTCACATAAAAGAAAGGGCTTCACACCTGGAGACTTAGCGCCAAAGTTAGAACAAGCACCTTTTGTAATAGAGACTTAATCATAACCTGAGGTCACATAAAGGAAAGATAAAACACATGGGGCTTAACTCCGTTTCCTGTAGGAAACCCGAGAAGAACACCATTCATGTAATCAATATATGCTAAGAAACTTGTTCACCGTTGTGGTCACAAAGATACTAAGAGCATGATAGAGGCATATGGATGCATAGGATCAATTATATATCCATGCAAAACTCATAAACCTGTAAAAGTAGAAGATAAAGAGTCTTCCTACTCGTACCATTTGAGAATCTAATTCTTAATATAGTTTTCTATTAAAGGAATATTGAGGAAAAATCAAATTCATCTTATTACATAAAATAAATAAAGGAAGAAATTAAAAAAAATTATGTTAATGAAATGGTACAATGGTTCATTATTAAAAGACAAAATGGTTCAATGATGCACACCGTTTGGAAGGATATATAAACTCATAAGAATAAAGAATGAAAGCATGAATCAGGGAGATATCTAAGTATATGCTACCTAAGGCAAAGTCACAAGAATAGTATTCCAGAGTAAAATTGTGCAGTGAGGCTAGAAGTGAGGAGTTCAGGAGGATTATAGTCCTCTACAAGTTGAAGCTTGAAAAACAAGGAGTTGCATCTTCCTTTCAAGTCGGTGTTTGAAGAATATAGGGAATTGGATCCTCCTTTCAAGTTGGTTCTTGGAGAAGTAGGGAGTTGTATCTTCCTTGAGTAGGTTCTCATAAAAGAAGTGGATTTATGTCTCCAAGAGTTGGTTCTCTAAAGAGGATTGGTGTCCTTCACAATCACAAATTATTCTTTATAAACTTTGTAATCCTTGTTAATTATATTTATATAATTGATTTTAAATACAATTTCATTATTGATCTATTGTGATGATTAATAAAATAACAAAGTAATTACTAATTGTTTAAAAATGTAATACTAATTCACCCCCCCCCTCCCTCTCTCAGTATTTCCAACACTTTCTGGCATCAAAAGAGTAGAGGTCATTGTAAGGCCTAGTTATTTTTAACCCCAACTTCTCCATTACTACCTTTCGCATAAGATTATGAGATGCTCTAGAGTCAAGAATACACTTGTGTACCATTTTGTCTTGGATATTTAGGGTCACATAAAAAGGTGAAACTAACTCTTTTTTCTCATCTATGTGAGTACAAAAAACTATAGTGGTGGACTCATCTTGAAAATTTATAGCATCAGGAGGACTTACTGGGATCTTCCCCTATATGAATTTTACAATCTGCTTGTTGTTTGATGGATTTTTTTCCAGTTCATCCAATGGGACCGGGATATTTATTTTGGAAATCACTTTCTCAATATTGAAGGGTGGAACTAATTATTCAATTTCCTTTACCTCTTTCTCTGTCTTTGAAGTTTCACCAGCTTCTTTAGTCTTGATAATATGTTTTTTTTTTCTTTGACTTTATCCATAGAAAGACTTGGGCTAAGATTCTTAGGTTGTGGTTGAGTGTCTTGGTTAACAAATTTATTCCTAGCTCTAAGAGAATACTTATTATGCATCTCAGCCTACAATGCATCACCAAACATCCAATACTAAGCATAAAACAATACTTCTTCACTAGATCCACTTTTGGGGATTTTCTTCTTAATGTTGAGGGAGTCTTCATAATCATTCTGAGTTAGGTGCATGGTATTATTTCCCTCCTGCAATAGATGTATATCTTCTGGTTTATCAACATATCCTTCATATGTTTCTTCCTCCACCAAGTTATTCTGATCATTAGTTCATACATGAGGTTGAATGGGATGCACGTCATTTATTCTTTCTCTCCTCATGAGTTGAGGATTAAAAGGCCTCTTAAACTAATTGGGGTTCCTCACCCCTCTTTATTGAGGGCCTTTTTTAGAACTTCCATTCTCCATATCAAATATAGACATTTTATTTGTCATATTTCTTATCAGTCTGTACATTTCATCCATTCCAGCTTCATGAGCACTTTTGGTTGGATCTAAAGGATCACATTCTTCTTTAATTTTTTTATTGTCTATTTGATCATAATTTGTCTTCATCTTTCCTAATGCAATCATATTTCCCTCAATATATATTACATCATCTTGCATTATAAACAAAATGAGGGCTCTTCTTTCTCTTAATGCCATGGAAAAATCTACATCAAAATCCCTGACATATGTGACTTTGGCTATTTGTTGCAAAGGCTTTATTTCTGTTGGAATCTTGTTGTAAAGATTATTAAACCTTCTGCTAAAATCAAGAATAGACACTTTTTCTTTCTTTTTGAGGGAGCCAAACTCAGTCAGGTACTATAGGTTGTCCCTCGTCTCCCCCCATTTTTTCATAAACACATACTCAAGAGTCTGCCAACTATCGATAAAGGTCGTGTGGAGTTCTTTGAATCATTTACGAACATTTCCCTCTAGGGTTTCAACAAAAAATATCACGAATAAATCGTCATGCTCCACGAAAAGGTTATCAGTGAAATCATAGAAGTTCGTTAGGTGTTCTTCAATAGATAAGGTTGTCTCACAATTGTACTTGGGAAACAACTTCAAGTAATTTTTAGGTAGATCATGGACATGAGGAGGGATATTTAAAGGGATGAATCGAGCCATGACCCAAAGGGTTTAAAGGTGGTAGGGGAGGTTGATTTCCACCAGATCTTCCTCCTCCTAAATTATCCATGAGGTTCTGCAAGATATTGTTATGGGATTCAACTGATGGAGGGTTAATAGGGATTTCAAGAAGGTCTTAAAGGAAGATCTCCCTTCTTGACATAATCCTAAAGGATAATTCTATAGATATAAGGGTTTAGGAGGTATATTAGCGATAGAAGTGGAAATAAAAGATATATCAATTAGATCCAAAGATTCACTACCTACATGAACAACAGAAGAAGAAGTTTCCAAATTAGGGTTACCTAGAGGCAAAGAGATTTGAGGTTCTCTGAAATTTCTCTAGGTCATGAGATTTTGGGGGTCTGAGTATACTAGAGTACGCTTAGAATTTGGGTTTCTTCCGGTATATCCCCTATTGGATGCCAGATATTATTTCTATGGAGTCACCAAATGAAATAATTAATAGCCAGGTGTCTGAAAATAGTTCACCTTCACGTATTATATCTGCAATGTCGTATCCCCAGGGAAAGATATCTTAAAAAAATTTCTCCGACAACGACGCCATTTCAAATGTTTTCCCTCGAGATGTTCCAGGTTTTAAATGGAACTATGAGTCCCAGGGATGATTTTAGGGGCTAAATTTCTCTCATGGGCTAATTTTCCATGGCTTTTCCAAAATCGAGATTCGCTATTTTAAAAATGATTCGCCCAATTTTATAGGATAAAATTATTTTACCTTAAAAATCGCCAAAATGTTATAAAAACTATATAAAATACTTAGAAATTTGAATATTTTTACAAAAAGATTGCCAAACATTTATAGTTGACATATGAAGGATTAGTAAGATTTGCTTAGGTTTCTACATTTTAAAATAAATTTCCATCCTTAAAATCATCACTGACTATGACGAGGCATCACAGGGGATAAGACCCAGAGCGAGTCTTAAATCCATGTTGATTAACAACAAAAAGTATGCAAAAAATTGGGTAATTTTCTCTCTCTCTCTCTCTCTCTCTCTCTCTCTCTCTCTCTCTCTCTCTCTCTTATAAAACTCGCATCCATCAAACAATACCAGAACCAATACCAATACATTCAATGTGAATAGGTATGTGTCCATGAGTGCTTCATATAGTTTGATTTAAGTTTGAGAAGGGGAAGATTTCGAAGAAATACAAAATAGACATGTGAGGCAACTTTAAGGTGAATCTCACAAAACATGGACATAATAACATGCTAAGCAATTGATAATTTAGCAGTTCTAACATCTATACCGGATCATTAAACCATGCATCAAACAACAAAAAATTTCATATACTTAAATCCATGGAGGTACCCTCTGCACATCATTAAATACATGAAAAAATGACATGAAGTGGTCATACATTTAGAGGAAATCACTTTAGTATCATAAGCTAAAAAACACACAGTAACATTGTACATGTCATAAAATTTGTTGCTCAAGGTTTTATTAATGGGGATCTGAAACAAGAAGCCATGAAATGAGAGGGATGGATTTTACAAGATCACATAGACATAAAAAGAAGAAAAGACTAAAGCATAATGTAGGGGATGAATCTCTTGCAGCCTACAACCTTGAAAATTGGTCTGCGTCTGAGGGGATCTTTGATCAAACAACTCGGGTATAAGATACTCTTAAATTCCCCGAAGTGTCAACCCTGAAAATTAACTCCTTCTGTTTGTTTATAGTTTCTCTTTCTTAAGAGAAAACTACTTGCTTGGACCAATAGTTCTTCTTGAAAATTAATTTCATCTTGTCAGAATATTGATACCACCTCTAACATTTTAATTGCTTTGAGCTTCTCAATTGATTTTGTTTTTTTTTAATTGGGTAAAAGTATTTGTTTACCCCCAAACATGACATGTTGGTGTTGGGTGGTGTGTGTTCTCTTCGTCTAATTGAGCCTTCATATGGGTCTTCTTAGTTGTCTCCGTGAGGCCTTCTTCTGCAGTGGTGGGCCCGTTCAACCATTGAATGATTTGGGTTGTTGATTGGTTGAAAGGCCTTCCATTACCTTCCTCTCAAAACTTACTACTTGATGGCACATAATATCCATGACCAGAGCTTTAAATCTCCTGCTTCGAGATGCTACCTCAGACTGGTGAATTGATACAACTACACATTATAGTGGATTCCCTAATGCCCTTTTGATTTCTCAGTTGTGCTAATGATACCCAAGAAGGATATTCCTTCCATAACGATGCATAGAACAACTTCTCCCCACATATGTAGCCATGATGTATAATAATCCCCTCCTGTGAAAGAGGTTTTCACAAGTGGATCATCATCTATTATATTGGGCATTAGGATGGTTGTATGAGTCGAAACTAGACTATTTTCATATTGGGTTTTCCTTGGTCTCTCTATTATTTTCTTATAGGATCTTCCCACTTTTTTGGTGAGAAAGTTGATGGAACGACATGATTGGTCATGCCTATCCCTATATGTTAATATCAAGGGCACATGTGAATGAGCACGTCGAGGCAATGATTGTTTTCCTCTGACGACTAACTATAGGCATGGGCGCGATGATAGGTGAAGGATGGAAAACGTGATGTTATATATCTTGATACATGGCCCATCTTTTCCAACCAATTTGGAAGGATGTCAACAAATCCTCCCACACACCTGAAACATTCTCTCTCATGCAAATGTTTGAATACATGCATCTTTTTCCCTATGGTTCGGAGCCCTTTAAAATTTTGAAAATGCGCGAAATTTGGGTAATGTCATGTTGACATCGGCATGGATCTGTGTACACATGGCAGCTTGGGACTGGTCCATGTAGGCACTAAAGTGTCCTCAGGGGCTTGACATATGTATGGTTGAGTTCAATATGACAATTGAAAAATCTAGTGGGCCTTCTCGTCATAGGTGGTCGATCTATGATAGGCTAAAAAATTCACATTGTTGACCTGTCAGGTCTCCCTTAGCTTCCTCAATTTCCAGGTGGAATTTTTTTCTAGCTCCAAGTTGTAACATTCCCATCAATAAGGACATGGTCGAAGCCAATTTTTTTTTTTTGGTTTGAAGAAATAAGTGCACGAAGGCAACGACGACAAAATTTTAACCACACCACTGATGATGAATGTAAGCACGCAGTTCAGGAAACAGGTTACTATGACACCACACACAGACACAAAGACAACTGGAAAACAAGCACAGAATAAACAAGGAGGACGACTACCCACCCGATGCAACATGACCACGCCTACAAGATAAGGGAACACATCCCCATCCGGACATCACGACCTAGACAAACAAGAACTAGAACCTCAAGGTGTGCGAACCATCGCATGCGCCCAAGTCAACATGAGATGCTCAACCATGCTCACATGGTAGGAACCGACTCCAACCAAGATATCATTTGCCACTAACCCATAGGGCACGCCATGATCCCCGCATTAGGAATCATGTTGTCCCTAGAAGAGAGGCACGACAATAACCCAGGGGAAAAACAAAAAGGGACCAAGGCTCAAGAAAAATCTGATGCACTAGGATCTGAATATTGACTAGGAGACTATACCTACCCCCCAAACACCGAGGCTAATCGGTCCATGACTACATTCTAAATTAACATGGGTTCCATTCTAACGGGGCATGCCAAGTTACAACTAATCATTAAGGCACCTGCTAACTTAACGTTAAGATAATCAATTTAGCAAGCCTCAGTAATCAACACTAGAACCATATTTATAAATATAATCTATCCTCAATTAAAATCAATTTAGCAAGTCTAAAATTTGCAATTTAGTCTTTACTCAACATACTAACTTTAATCATTATTACAACCTAAATGGACCATGCTATAATAATCTAAGTCTCCATCCCACTAACCATCAATTTGAATAACAACATTAACATTCTTAAGTAGAATGCTACCTTTATAGCACTTAGGAACATTTAAATCGCAACATTTAGTCTGTCTATATTGACCGAACTAACCACAGTAGTTGTCTTTTGCAATTGAGAAGGAAGCTACCCACTAATACATTGTTGTAGCAAATTAACAAGGCAATTACGTAACTGTTACATAACAATTTAATATAACACATAACAAGGAAATTAACATAACAATTAACATGACTATTATTCAGCAATGGCAAGGCATTTTACATGATGGATACCATCACAAGTAATATGGCAATAACAAGGCGATTAATATGTTAATTAACATAACAATTAAAGTAACAATAACAAGGTGAATTACATGATTGTTAACATAACAAATAATAGTGCATTAACAAGGTAGTTTACATGACTGTTGTCATAACAAGTAACATATAAATAACCAGGCATTTAAGGTGTTAGTTAACATTTATCTCGCTATGGCATTTAATCAAAGAATGAATTTGTTGGCCATTTACATTGTTGTAACAATTGTTCTGGAAACTAATAAGACAATAAACCTAACAAAGAATCTTACATTAACAAGGCATTTACCTATCTGTTAACCATTTTATTCATTGTGGAAAAAATTCAGGCAGTTAATGGACCCAAGACAACGTTGTAGCAATAACAACAAAAACACAATACACAGTTGGTGGAAAAGCATGCCCATTCAATGACAGAAATACTCCAAATTAAAAGGAAAACCATGGTCAGTCCAACAAGTCACTTTATGAATTAAAAGGATAAAAACATGGGCGAATTCAAAAACAACCGTCAGTGTTTTAAGCAGAAAACGTGGGCGTTTCCAACAGCCACACAGTCAACCTTTGCTGGGGAAAACGTGGGCATTAACAACAACCTCAGCCACGCATTGAAAGGCAGTTTCGTGGTCAAATCACAACAAGCAAATTATGGTTTAAAAAGGGCTAAATTCGTGGGTGATTTCTATAGCAACACGGTCAACATTTTCAAACAAAATAAAATCGTGGGCGTCAACAGCCACTCAACAATGGTTGGGAGAAAAAATCGTGGCCATTAAATCTGGAAAAGCCTATGTAATAGAACTCTGTGATAGACAAATCATGGTCAAAATCTGGGTGACAAAATCACTGGTAATGAATCGAGGTAATAGTAAGGAAATAAAAATAATTCAGTGACAGTCAATGCACAAATGAACGTAGACAGGGACACAAGCATAACGCAGACAGTGATAAAATGTTTTCAATTGCCTGGGATTACCCAACCAAAATCGTCGACAGGGATCATAACTAAATCTTCCTTCAAAAATTAACAGCATGGAAATTAAATGGAAGCCCAAGCAAAAAATTGCAGATAGGAACAACAAACATTTTTCATTTTCGGGATACCAATTATACAAATGCAGACAGGGAAATGAATTCGTTTTTTTATTTTTATTTATTTTTCTTTTTTTTTGCAATGTTAGGGTACAAGTACAACGCAGATCTATAATTTATACATGAATAAAAATGTAGGGTTAAAAGGTATCCTTCAATACAAACACAGAGTTATAAATTACCCAAGAACAAACGCATCAGGGCACAAGGTGAACCTTCAGCCAAGGACGACATCAGAGGTGGACGACTAACAGGAACATCCTCGCAGAGAAAGGCAGGGCGTTGAGATCCATAGGTCTATTAATGCCAAAGTGACGACCGTAGATCAGGCTCCTGGCCAATTTCCCAGGCAAGGACTGATGGGTTAGGAATGATAGGAAAACCACCACAATGGTCACAATCAACACCACGATGACGTCAAGACATGCAGAAAACAAAGGCCATGGGATTCAATCAATCATCGAGCTATGCTATGAAAGAAATTTAGTCATCAATCTAAACAATCAGTTTACTTACTCCATTAAACATGCATATCCAAGCATAAATTCCACAACAATATACCATACAAAAATAAAGAGAATGTACCATCGCTTGATCTCCCTCTCTGAGTGACGTTCCACACGCTCCGTGCAACTCTCGCTTGCCGACCGGTGAGACTTCACCGATACCTCCCAACCAATTCTAGGGGTACTCTTCTTCCCCCTTAGCCCCCCGAGCTGCAAAGGGGCCACAAACACTACCCAGAGATTCAAGTAGCTCCCAGCTCGCCTCCCAAGGCCGAGCTACCACTTCTCATTGAGCTGGGTATCCCAACTCCCACAAGCTAAGTCAATCAAGTAGGGATTTCAGTAGCGTAACATTACGCAAATAGAAGAGATACTTCATCCTTCTCCTCCCTTCATTATATATAGTTTTGAAGTCCCTTACTTTCCTAAAATATAATTTAGTTAAAGTTTTAGAAATTAATTCCTAAAAATCCCCCCCCGTACAAGTGTCACCCATCCCCTTCATTCCTCCACAAATTAATTTTTTTAATTAATTAATTTCCCTTATTTCCCTCACCCACCTAGAGTCACTCCTAGAATCGCTCCTAGGTGTCCCCAATTTCTCTTACCGATTTTAATGACTTTCCCCATTATTAATTTTCTTGTTCAGTTTTAAATTAGAAAGTTCTTAATGGTAGATGCCTTACTAAGTTTGACTTTCTTCTTTTTCCCGTGTGTTTCCCTTTTCTTTTTATGTTTCCCTCTTTTCCTAGATTCCTAATTATTTTAGAATTCCCCTTTTTCCCTTTTTCATTTAGAACTCAAATGGGCAGGTGTAGAAATTAACCCTTTTCCCTTTTTAATTAATAAATTTTAAATTATCATAAAATAATAAAACAATTATTTCCCTTTTTAAATTTTATCCTAACGGATTTTTATGAATCAATTAAATTGCTTACTCCCTTCTTGTTACAAGATTTAAGGAAGATTATATATATATATATATATATATATATATATATATATATATATATATATATATATATATATATATTTAAATAGATGATAAAATTTTACCACTAGCATAATTTAGACTTAGACCTTAAATTTTCGTATTGGGCAACATTTTATTAGGGAATTTGTTTTTAAAAATTCTTAACATGTTATTTGTCCTAAGGCCATCTAGGTTCATTCATTTATCATCAACAACATAACACGCCCTTTAGGATGCACTAGGTGATCCAAGGGTCCCACTCGCCTTAATCTGTTTCCCTTGCGCGACGTTTCCTTCAGGACGCACTACATGCTCCAAGGGTACCACTCGTCTCTTTCCATTTTTCTTGTGCGACGTTCCCTTCAGGATGCACCATGTGCTCTAAGGGTGCCACTCGCTTCTTGACTGACATGCTAGACATCAAAAACCTCTGGAGTTAATACTCCGCCAGGTGAACTTGTGGGAGACTAAAGGCCTCTAAGGAATAAGGTCCTCGCCTTATTGCACGCCCCTTAGAATCATCGTGAGTGACTGTCACAGTCTTCCCTCACAGCATCATGGGTCCTCTCGAACTAGATAAACATTAACCTATAGTTCGAGCCATGGAGATAGTGCTAGTAGGTTGTGGCAGGGTTGTTGTCCACACCTCTCCCTCAACTTCTATGGTAGTCGTGCATGACCCCTTTAATCCACATGTGAGTCTGTTCGACAAGCTATCGTCAGCCTGCATCATTAACAAATCATGTCAGAATATATCCATATCATATCATCTAATCAAATGCACTAATATCACCTATAAAACAATCAAACCCCAATGGTACACTCCCCGACTCGATCCAGAGTCCAAGGGGTTCCATCAATGCATTTGCATCCTCGAGGTATAAGATCTTTCACACTCAGTAAAACTGAGTCAATAACACATGTCTATGTCAATGCAGTAAAACAACAAGTCATCAACCCATAACGCCTCATAATCAAAATAAATGTTTTAATAACATAAAATCTAGATCACTTGCGAGAAAGTGTCCTCAAAGAATAAGTTCGCTCAGTGCGCAAGAGAGGGATGTGACATACACCCCACCCCCTCTTGGTCTAAACTTCATCCCGAAGTTTTACAGTAAAAGTGTCGAAATAAAATGTATCAAAGTATCATAAGTCTATCTATCAAACAAAAATGGAAAATGTTGGCGCATATCATATGCGTCCTCCGAGGTCGTCGAGTGCGGACTATAGCTGTCCCACTGGACCCTGACCAGTTCTACCGTTCGACGTCGTAGGTGTTGAATGCGATTATCCAAGATGTGGATCAGCTCAGCCATGAGCGCCCCCTCGTCTAATACCTGCCAAGAACTCATGTCAATAACATGTGTAGGATCACTAATATAATGTCTCAAAACAGATACATGAAAAACATCGTGCATACACCTCAAAGAATCAGGCAAGGCTAGTCGATAGGCCACGGGCCCCTCTCTCTCCACAATCTTGAAAGGTCCCATGAACCTAGGAGAGAGTTTATCTCCCTTTCAAAACTTGATCGAAATCTTATGCGGTTTAACCCGTAAGAAGACTTGATCGCCAACCTCGTAACTACGGTCAACATAGTGCGCATCGACATAACTCTTATGTTGATCCTGTGCTTCTTTAATCCTTTGTCTTATTGTTTTCATTTGCTCTTCCATTTCTTGGATCTCTTCTGGTCCCACCAAGACCCTATCCTCAAGCCGATCCCAACTCAAAGGCGTCTGAAATGGTCGCCCGTAAAGGAACTCGAAAGGCGCCATATTAATGGTTCTTTGGTAATTGTTGTTATAAGCGAATTCCACCAGTGGTAAGAATTCCTCCCAACGGTTTTGTTGGTCCATCACGTACATGCGCAACATGTCCTCCAAGGTCTAGCTCGTTCATTCGGTCTTCCCGTCAGTCTCCGGGTGATATGCAGTACTGAAGTTAAGTTGGGTTCCCAAGGCCTCTTGGAAACTCGTCCAAAATTGTCCAGTAAACACCGATCCTCAATCAAAGATAATCCTCTTAGGCACGCCATGCAGCCTCACAATCTCACTGATGAAAAATCTAGCTATGTCGGGTACTTGATACGTCATACGCAAAGGAATAAAGTGAGCACTATTTGTCAGAGTGTCTACTACTATGAAAATTGAGTTGTGTCTCTCTTCCGTCAGTGGAAATACAATAATAAAATCCATCGAAATAACCTCCCATTTCGATTCCGAAATAGCGTGTGATTGTAGTAATCCTACCAGATGTCTTTGTTCAGCCTTCACTTGCTGACATTCTAGACATCGGGCCACATAGTTTACTATATCTTCCTTCATTCCATTCCAGAAGAATAAGGGTTTAAGATCTACCCTCATCTTCGTGACTCCCGGGTGAGCCATGTAAACTGCTCTATGAGCCTCACTTAGGATCAACATCCTCCACTCATCATTTGGCGGTACATAAATCCGATTTTTAAACCTCAATAAACCATCGCTATCAAATGGAAATCCTACAAATATTGGTACCATCATTGTGTTTTGTTCGATAAAACCCTCGACCTCTTTGTACAAGTCATCGTCATGCTGTAAAGTTAGAATCTTTTCACGTAGATTCGTCTGAAGAGGAAACACCGAAAAGATGCATGGTCTCGGACTCAATACATCTACCAATCGATTCATTGCTCCTCTTATGTAAGTAATATTGAAGTTGTACTCGCTAAGAAATTTCGACCAACATCGTTGTCACGCGTTCAGGTCGCTTTGCGTAAAGATGTGTTGTAGTCCACAATGGTCAGTGTTTAGTTCAATTTTTTGTCCAA
The DNA here is from genome assembly GCA_009831015.1 of Picea engelmannii. Classification (NCBI taxonomy): domain Eukaryota; kingdom Viridiplantae; phylum Streptophyta; class Pinopsida; order Pinales; family Pinaceae; genus Picea; species Picea engelmannii. Next base: position 436,352 of record ML776979.1, read on the forward strand.
CAGGATAGTGTCTCCAAACCTTCAAGGCATATACTATGGCTAACAGCTCCAAATCATGGGTCACATAGTTCTCCTCATGCCTTCTCAGTTTCCTCGAGATGTAAGCAATCATTCGTCCATTTTGCATCAAGACTCCACCTAAGCCTTCCTTGGATGTGTCAGTGCATACCAAGAAGTCTGCATCCATGTCAGGGACCTTTAGTATCAGTGTTGTTGTCAATAGCTCCTTGAGCCTCCAAAATGCTTCTGCGCATTTCTCAGTCGAAACAAACTTCCTGTTCTTCTTCTGCAATTCTATGATCGGATTTGCTATATTTGAAAATCCCTCGATGAACTGTCGATAGTATCCTGCTAAACCCATGAAGCTACGAACTTCCGGGACATTCGTCGGTGCAGGCCATTCCATAATAGCCTCGACCTTTGTTGGATCCACGACGATGCCTTCGTCGGAGATGACATGCCCTAAGTAGTGAATCTTCGATTGATAAAACGAGCATTTGGACAACTTCCCATACAATTTGTGCTCTCGCAGACACTGTAGTACCAAGTGCAAGTGCTCGTCATGCTACTCTGTCATCCAAGAGTAAATCAAAATATCGTCAACGAATACTTGGATGAACTTGTCCAAGTACTCACGGAACACCACGTTCATAAAAATCATAAATACCCCTGGGGCGTTTGTCAGTCCAAACGGTAAAACAGTAAACTCGTAATGTCCAAACCTCGTCTTAAAGGCGGTCTTAGGGACATCATCCTCCTTGATCCGTAACTGGTGATACCCTAAACACAAATCAATCTTTGAGAACACTGTCGCACCCTTCATTTGATTGAACATATCATCAATCCTCAACAACAGATATTGATTCTTGATCGTTTCCTTGTTCAACTGACGGTAGTCAATGTAGAGCCTCCATGACCCATCCTTCTTTCATATGAAAATAATAGGCACACCCCACAGTGACACACTAGGACGTATCAGTCCCAGGTCTAGCAATTCCTTCAATTTCATTCTCAACTCCTGTAACTTTGGGGTTGACATCCGATAAGGCATTCTAGCTATCGGTTCAGTTCTCGGTTTTAGTTCTATAGTAAACTCCAATTCCCTCTCCGGAGGCATCCCAGGTAACTCCTCCGGAAATACTTCCGTAAACTCTCTCACCACCGGAAGGTGTTATAAACCTTCCGCTATTCCCTTCTCATTTAACGCAAGGATCGCATAAAGCTTGCACCCCTTGCGCATGCTCTTTCGTAGCTGCAAGGAAGAGATGAACCTCAAGGAAACTCCCTGGTTCCGTCCTATAATCACACATCTCTGTCCTTCATCATTGACCAAGCTCAACCATTTCATCTTATAGTTGATTATCGCCTCATGCGATTCCAACCAGTCCATACCAATCACAACATCATAAGATCCTAAGATCACGACGTACAGGTTGGACCTTGTGAAAAAACTCTCCCAGGTTAAGGATACAGCCCGTAACCTTTCCTCCAACCTTTTATTTGGCTCCCGAGGCCATCTCTACGAAGTTAAACTCATCCTGTTCGACTTCCTTTACCTTAATCCTTTTTAGTTCTGCACCAGAAATGAAACTCTTGGTAGCACTGGGATCTATCAAAATACTAAGGGTATGGTTAGTGACTGTACCTGTCATCTCGAGCACAGTCAACTGATGCTCTTCCTGGCAGTTATTCACCGCTGCATCAATCCGATGGGCCTTGCCCAAATCTCCCACGGTAATGGGTCCGACTGATCCATATGCTCTAGTCCTCTCCACAGGGCAGTCGCACTGGTAGTGTGGCTCCCCACACGTCCAAAACCCCTTCTTCAACCCAGTAGTCCTGGTACCCGAAGTAGAAGATGATGGCCCACTGGCCTGGAATCCTAGTTTGTTCTACTGAACAGGCCTAAATTGCTACTACTGTAGTCGACGTTGTTGTTGATGTTGTGGTCCCCGATAAGGTGTCCTCTGCTGAGGCGTCGGTCGCCAAGGTGTAGTGAAAGTGGATCCCCTATGGAATCCACACTATCCCGACGTATATATGGCTAGTGGCTAATGCTGTTGTGCACCAGATGACACCTACCCTGCTAGTCTCATTGGAGTCCTGCTCTGACCCCCGCTGATAAGCTCCTCCTCTGCTATGAGGGGCTTCTGGACGACATCATGCAAGGTTTGAGGCATCAAAATCCCAACCTTTTCACGTAACCAGCCATTAAGGCTGAACACAAACCTGTTGACCTTAATTTTCTCCGTGTTAAGATGCAGAGCATACTGGAGCAGCTCCATAAAACGGGCCTCGTACTCGGGTACCATACGACGGCCCTGTCGTAAGGCATTGAACTCATTGAGCTGATTCTCAATGAATTCCTCTGATAGGTACCTATCTTGGAACCGTTCCTCAAATAGTTCCCATGACACGTCTTCAATGGCCATGTTCAGTTGCGGTAGGAGCGTCTTCCACCATAGAAGAGTTTTCCCCTTCAGTTGAAAGAATGCCATGTGTACCTTCATGTTGGAGGTATAATTGTGAAGTGCAAAGCACATCGCCATATTCTCCAACCATGCATCGGTGGCTACGTCATTCGGGGCACCAAAGAACTCGAGAAATTTGACCTTCTCGAGTTCACGGTGAATGCTACCAGTACCGACCGAAGCGCGTAGTGGACCCTCAGGGGGTGTCGACGCTCTGGCCTCATCTCTGTCCAAATGACTAATCAATGCCTCAAACATGCTCTGAAAGGATCTCATCATTCTGACCACATCACCAACTGTTATTTTCTCCTTCCCGACAACCCGTTCATCTCCCTGGGGGTTAGACCCCTCAGGCATGGCTGCTACTGGAGGCATCATGCCTCCTCCCGTAGCACCCCGTCATCTGCCTCCGCGGTGTTCTCTAACCATGATTACCTACACGAATACAAGTCAACTCAATTAGCAACATTATAATCAAATCATATCAACGAAAGTCGTAGAGATCCCAAGTCGTGGGTTGAACCCAACTCATATACCATATGTAACATCCCCATCGATAAGGCCACGGGTGAAGCCAAAATTTTTATTTTGGTTTGAAGAAATAAGGGCACGAAGGCAACGAAGAATTTTTTTTAACCACACCACTGATGACAAACGCAAGCACGCAGTCCAAGAAACAGGTTACTATGACACCACACACAGGCATAAAGACAACTGGTAAACAAGCACAGGAAAAACAAGGAGGAAGACTACTCGCCCGACGCAACACGACCATGCCTACAAGCTAACAAAAAACATCCCCATCCCGACATCATGACCTAGACGAACAAGGACTAGAACCTCAAGGTGCGCGAACCATTGCATGCACCCAAGTCAACATGCGACGCTCAACCACGATCATATGGTAGGCACTGACTCCAACCAATATATCATTCGCCACTAACCCATAGGGCATGCCATGATCCCCACATTAGGAATCATGTTGTCCCCAGAAGAGAGGCACGACAATAACCCAGGGGCAAAACAAAAAGGGACCAAGGCTCAAGAAAACTCCGACGCGCTAGGATCTGAATACTGACTGGGAGACTATACCTACCCCCCACACGAAGGGTCGATGAGACACTAAGGAACGAAGGCAAGGGGTGATGCCAGCCCATAGGACATCGTCCCCGACCCCGCCAAACACCCATGCTAACCGGTCCATGACTACATTCTAAATCAACATGGGTTCCATTCTAACGGGGCACGTCAAGTTACAACTAATCATTAAGGCACCCTCTAACTTAACATTAAGACAATCAATTTAGAAAGCCTCAGTAATCAACACTAGAACTATATTTATAAATACAATCTAACCTCAATTAAAATCAATTTAGAAAGTCTAAAATTTGCAATCTAGTCTTTACTCAACATACTAACTTTAATCATTATTACAACCTAAATGGACCATGCTATAATAATCCAAGTCTCCATCCCACTAGGCATCAATTTGAATAGAAACATTAACATTCTTAAGTAGAATGCAACCTTTATAGCACTTAGGAACATTTAAATATCAACATTTAGGCTGGCTATATTGACCGAACTAACCACACTAGTTTTCTATTGCAATTGAGAAGGAAACTGCCCACTAGTACATTGTTGTAGCAAATTAACAAGGCAATTACGTAACTGTTACATAACAATTTAATATAGCACATAGCAAGGAAATTAACATAACAATTAACATGACTATTATTCAGCAATGGCAAGGCATTTTACATGACGAATACCATCACAAGTAATATGGCAATAACAAGGCGATTAATATGTTAATTAACATAACAATTAATGTAACAGTAATAAGGTGAATTACATGTTTGTTAACATAACAAATAATAGCGCATTAACAAGGTAGTTTACATGACTGTTGTCATAACAAGTAACATAGCAATAACTAGGCATTTAAGGTGTTAGTTAACATTTATCTCACTGTGGCATTTAATCAAAGAATGAATCTGCTGGCCATTTACATTGCTGTAACAATTGTTCTGGAAACTAATAAGACAATTACCTAATAAAGAATCTTACATTAACAAGGCATTTACCTATCTGTTAACCATTTTATTCACTGTGGCAAAAATCCAGGCAGTTAATGGACCAAGACAATGCTATAGCAATACCAACAAAAACGCAATACACAGTTGGTGGAAAATCATGCCCATTCAATGACAGAAATACTCCAAATTAAAAGACAAAACGTGGTCAGTCCAGCAAGTCAGTTTATGAATTAAAAGGCTAGAAACGTGGGTGAATTCAACAACAACTTAGTCAAATTTTAAATATCAACCGTGGTCATCAACAAGAAGTATTTTATGAATTGAATAGCAAAACAAAACGTGGGCGAATCCAATAGCAACACCGTCGATGCTTTAAGCATAAAACGTGGTCGTTTCCAACAGACACACAGTCAACCTTTGCTCGAGCAAACATGGGCATTTACAACAACCTCAACCACGCATTGAAAGGCAGTTTCGTAGGCCTTTAACAGGAAAATGCAGACAAGTTTTTAAAGGCAAACGTGGTCGAATCAAAACAAGAAAATTATGGTTTAAAAAGGGATAAATTCATGGGTGATTTCTACAACAACACGGTCAATGTTTTCAAACAAAATAAAATTGTGGGCGTCAACAACCACTTAGCAATGGTTGGGAGAAAAAATCGTGGGCGTTAAATCTGGTAAAATCTTGTGTAATAGAAATCTGTGACAGTCAAATCATGGTCAAAATCTAGGCGATAAAATTGCTAGTAATGAATCAAGGTAACAGTAAGGAAATAAAAATAAATCTGTGATAGTCAATGCACAAACGAACGTAGACAGGGACACAAGCATAACACAAACAGTGATAAAATGTTTTCAATTGCCTAGGATTACCCAACCAAAAGCGTCGACAAGGATCATAACTAAATCTTCCTTAAAAAATTAACAG
>ML776979.1:441848-461028 GCA_009831015.1 Picea engelmannii
TGTTAGGGTACCAGTACAACGCAGATCTATAATTTATCCATGAATAAACATGCAGGGTTAAAAGGTATCCTTCAATACAAACGCAGAGTTATAAATTACCCAAGTACAAACGCATCAAGGTGCAAGGTGAACTTTCAGCCAAGGACAACATTAGAGGTGGACGGCTGACAGGCACATCCTTCACTCATCATCCTTGCACAGAAAGGCAGGGCGTTGAGATCCATGGGTCTATTAACGCGGAAGCGAAGAACGTAGATCAGGCTCCTGGATGACTTCCTAGGTGAGGACTGATGGGTTAGGGATGATAGGAAAACCACCACAATGGTCACAATCAACACCACGATGAGGTCAAGACACGTGGGAAACGAAGGCCATGGGAGTCAATCAATCATCGGGCTAGGCTATGAAATAAATTCAGTAATCAATGTAAACAATCAGTTTACTTACTCTATTAAACATGTAGATCCAATCATAAATCCCACAACAATCTACCATACAAAAATAAAGAGAACGTACCATCGCCTGATTGCCTACTATGAGTGACATCCCGCATGCTCCGTGCAACTCCCACTTGATGACCGACGAGACTTCATTGGTACCTCCCAACCAATGCTAGGGGTACTCTTCTTCCCCCTTAGCCCCCCGAGCCGCAAAGGGGCCACACACACTATCCAGAGATTCAGCTAGCTCCTAGCTCGCCTCACAAGGCTGAGCTACCACTCCTCACCGAGATGGGTATGCCAACTCCCACAATCTAAGTTAGTCAAGTAGATATTTCTGCAGTGTAACGTTACGCAAAGAGAAGATATACTTCATCCTTCTCCTCCCTTCATTATAAAGAGTTTCGAAGTCCCTTACTTTCCTAAAATCTCATTTAATTAAAGTTTTAAAAATTAATTCCTAAAAATCCCCCCCCATACAAGTGCCACCCATCTCCTTCATTCCTCCACAAATTAATTTCTTTAAATAATTAATTTCCCTTATTTCCCTCACCCACCTAGAGTCACTCCTAGAATTGCTCCTAGGTGTCCACAAATTCTCTTACTAGTTTTAATGACTTTCCCCATTATTAATTTGCTAGTTCAGTTTTAAATTAGAAAGTTCTTAATGGTAGATACCTTACTAAGTTTGACTTTCTGTTTTTTCTCGTGTGTTTCCCTTTTCTTTTTATGTTTCCCTCTTGTCATAGATTCCTAATTATTTTAGAATTCCCCTTTTTCCCTTTTTCATTTAGAACTCAAATTGGCAGGTGTAGAAATTAACCCTTTTCCCTTTTTAATTAATAAATTTTAAATTATCATAAAATAATAAAACAATTATTTCCCTTTTTAAATTTTATCCTAACAGATTTTTATGAATCAATTAAATTGCTTACTCCCTTCTTGTTACAAGATTTAAGGACTATTATTAATATTAATATATATATATATATATATATATATATATATATATATATTATTTTTGTAAATAGATAGATAAAATTTTACCACTAGCATAATTTAGACTTAGACATTAAATTTTCGTGATGGATGACATTTTATTAGGGAATTTGTTTTTAAAAATTCTTAACACCTTATTCATCCTAAGGCCATCTAGGTTCATTCATTTATCATCAACAACGTGATGTGGCCTTTAGGACGCACTAGGTGCTCCAAGGGTGCCACTCGCCTTAATATGTTTCCCTTGCGTGACGTGCCCTTCAGAACGCACTACATGCTCCAAGGGTGTCACTTGCCTCTTTCCATTTTTCTTGCGCGACATGCCCTTCAGGACGCAACATGTTCTCCAAGGGTTCCACTCGCCTCTTAACTAACTTGTTAGACATCAAAAACCCCTAGAGTCAATACTCCACCAGGTGAACTTGTGGGAGACTAAGGGACTCTAAGGAATAAGGTCCCCACCTTATTGCACACCCCTTAGAATCAGCGTGAGTGACTATCGCAATCTACCCTCACGGCATCATGGGTCCTCTCAAACTAGGTACACATTAACCTATAGTTTGAGCCACGACAGGAGTGCTAGTAGGTTGTGGAAGGGTTGTTGTCCACACCTCTCCCTCAAATTCTCTGGTAGTCATGCGTGACCCCTTTACTCCACATGTGAGTCTAGTTGGCAAGCTATCGTTAGCCTGCATCATCAACGAATCGTGTCAGAATATATCCATATCATATCATCTAATCAGATGCACTAATATCACCTATAAAACAATCAAACCCCAATGGTACACTCCCCGACTCGATCCGGAGTCCAAGGGGTTCCATCAATGCCTCTGCATCCTCGAGGTCCAATATCCTGCACACTCAGTAAAACCGAGTCAATAGCACTTGTCTATGTCAATGCAGTAAAACAACATGTCATCAACTCATAACACCTCATAATCAAAATAAATGTTTTAATAACATAAAATCCGGATCACTTGCGAGCAAGTGTTCTCAAAGAATAAGTTTTCTCAGTGCGCAAGAGTGGGATGTTACACAGGTGGCATTGAGAAAATGGTTGGGTACACAATGAGTTGGTGGATGTGTGACCAGAAAAGATCGAAATACCACTATCGCGACCCTAGGGGAGTGATTTTATTTTTTGTCTCTTACCATGTGAAACCATTTATTCTTTGAAACATATCTCTTTAAAACCCTTATCATGCCCCAATGTTTCGTTATCTCTCAAACTCCTTTCCAATGCGACATGTACCCTCAAATATTGATCAGGCTTGCTTATATCTGTCATATGATTATCCCTGCAACTTCGCTCATGCTCTCTCTTTAAGCCTTGGTTATATGATATAGCTCTATTTGAGCAAGGTCTTAAAATTATTTTGGATGAGATAAGCACCTTTCATGGTCTTGATAAGCTTCCAGGTATTGAAACTAAGTCTGGGCCCCTTAGGGACTGATTTTTCATTGTAAATTTCTTGGCTCCCAACCAAATGCATTGCTTCTTTGATGCATGAGCTCTGTAACTCCTTCGAACTCTTTCTCTTGAATTTTTACCCCTTAATCTCAATCATGGTGCATGATAATGACTGGATCAAATCCAATACTAAAGGTATAGGATATCCTTGAATAAGATAGAGGATCCATTTTACACGATTATATAAAAATATCCTTAAGGTAGGGAAACACCTTATAATGATCCTTATATGGAAGGAACCCACTCCTCTTCATTTGCCTCTTCAGTTTGGGCAACCTCTCAATGAGATAAGCTTCAAGTACAATTTTTTTCCACACACCTCATAAGGAGGACTCCATCCTTATCTATAGCTAACAAGAAATTCTAATCATAACAACATCCTAACTATCTAGTAGACTTTATTTAATATGACCCCATTACATTTATTCAATACTAACTACCTTAATGAGTTTTACTTAATAATAACAAATACAATGTACCTACTTCATCTTACATTGAATGACCTACAATATTATTACTCTAATAGATCCTTTGACCCCTCTTTATACCCTTAAGGAATATCTCAACAATGAAACTTTCAATGTAAACACATTAGAGCATCATATTATATACAACATAACAATAATCATTGCATTGCTCCCAACCATATGCATTTCTTTTTTGATGTGTGAGCTCTGTAACTCCTTCGACCTATTTCTCTTGAATTTTTACCCCTTAATCTCAATCATGGTGCATGCTAATGACTGGATCAAATCCAATACTAACAGGAGATTGGAAACTTTTGACGGACAAAAATTGTTGTATTATCGTATGTAAAATAGTTGAACGTGCTCTAAATCCTTATTGAAAAAAGAGCATAAAAGTGTAGTTGAAGGATTGGACATGAGATGTGATGGAAAAGCCTGTAATTAAGAAGTGAATCGCTCTTAGGTGTAAGAGATCATTGTATCAAAAACAATAAAAGTTCATTTTTTGTTGTTGGAAATGTTCCTAGACCTGTCCTGAAATTTGAATAAGTGGGTCTAAGGAACACGGTGTTCTTGTGTGTGATTGTTCTCGTGGATGGTGGTTATTTCCTTTGATGTTTATGTTACAATCTAATTTAATTAAGCATACAAATGATGCACATAATTCACATGCACTCATGAAGGATAATGGTGATTGCAATGGGGAATTAAAATCATGTAAAGACAAAATTGTTGTTTGTCCATCTAGTCTTTTGAATCACTAAATTGATCATTGAATTGTAAAAATTGAAGAATAAATTTGAGTTAATTGTACAAGGGGTAAATTTTCAATACATTTCAAGTCAAAGTTAATTGTGAATGTCATCATCAAGACTTGCCTGAAACTTCAATAAGAAGGTCAAGTGAGTTAATCAACGTGAAGTCTTTGTAATAATACTTTAGGGTGCATGATCAGTAGTACCTGATGCCCTAAGTGTCATATCAAATCAAGCAAGAGTGCAAGAAAATAAACAAATGTAAGTGAGCAAGTGCAAGCGAGAGAGTGCATGCGAGTGAGAGAATAATAAGAAATGGGAAAATGAGGAAAGTGTTTACAAAACGTCTCTTAGGAAATCAAGGAATTGCAATAGGACAACCATGAAATGCAAAATCAAGTTAAAAATCTTGAGTGGACATTAATTCAAAATAAAAAACTAATTTATCACATGGTTGATACAATGTAGTCAGTAAATGATCTTTGAGATGAAATAGAAATGAAGGATCAACTGATTGATGCACTTCAGATACAATTAAGAGATAAGCATAATCAAATTGATGGCATGATTGATGCAACATCTACAACAAATAACCTCATGTAAAAGTTTGATGAAATTTTTGATATGGATGATCTAATAGAAACGATTGATGCAACATGTGCTACAAAAGAGTTCATTCAAATGATTGATGTGGCATGTGACACAAATGAGATCCTACAAAAGGTTGATGTGGCTTGTGACACACAAAACATAATGCAGATGGTTGATGTTAAATGTGATAAGAAAGACTTGATAGCTAATGCACAAGACATATAAGATACAAAATATTCCATTCAATTGATGGAGGAAATATTTGTCAAAGATGAGTCCCAAGAAGAAATGAGGAACGAAAACAACAACAACAACAACAACAACAACAATTGTGAAAAATCAAAAGAACAACAAAATGATCTTTCCAAGATGTTTTTCATACCTTGGGAAGATTTATCATTAAACAAAGATCGACATGCCTTAGGATATGAAAAAGGAAATATCTTTCATATCCCAAATTACTCTAAACCAATTCACTTTGTGAGTGCAGGATTTCTTGAATAAGTGAAGAATCTTGATAATAAGTGCCAACATTGTCATAGAATTGGTCACTTAGAGACACAGTGTTTTGATCTCCATCCTTGTCTTCATTTTGGGAAGACAAATCATTTATCTGAAAAGTGTCGAAAGAAGAAGAAGGTTAAGAAAATAATTTATTATGGTTGGATAACTTCATGGAAATGGAATCAACAAGTAATGAAATTGCATCAGTCCTACCATCTAGTCAAGATAGAGGTAAAGCCACAACAGCACGGAGAAATGAAAACTATTCCAGATGATTTTGACGATGATCCATATCCAATTCTATATGTTCTCTTAAATTGAATCAAATATGGTACTCTCCATGCCTCAAGGGGAGGAGCAGATTCATGAAAAGGAAACTCTCTTAAAACTTCAGGGGGGAGTGAATATGGTTATTGGTAAACCAAAACCACCACATTATTCAATTCAAATTGGTTAGTGGTCATCCAAAACCACCACATGAAGAATCCAAAGCTTAATCTTGGATCCCTTCAACCATGAGTCATTGAAAAACAAAAGGATCCAAAGCTCAAGCTTGGATCCCTTCAAAAAACTTCAAAAACTTCTCACCTAGCACCTAACAGCAGGGATATCAGACATCAATGATGATAGTCAGGCTTCAATATTCAAAGTCCTATCATTCATAAAAATCAAAAGAATGGGAATATTCAGACATGGAATCTGTTCACTTCCAGATGAACTATTCAACATCCATATATTGGTGGTTTTTCAGGCATATCTTCATCGAAGCTCAGTTCGGTTCTTTCAAATTGAAGATGATACCAATTATTGTTTCCTACTGGTATAATTATTCATACTTGTGATTGAGGGGAGGAATGTTAGACTGTAAGTCCTGAGACAATCACAAAGTCCGAGAACACATTGATTTAAGATGTAAATCTCATCTATTCATGAGGTGTTGTTATGATCCATTTATGACTTCTCAATGAGATCTAGATTTATAAGTGGTCCTATCTATGTACTATAAATTCATATTATCAAATCAATACAATGGGCATCATAATGGGTTAAGGCCTTTTCTGCCATTTATTTTCATGTTATGCTTGTGCTCTAATTCTTAACAATACAAACAATAAATATATATATTGTATTGGCTATGGTGATAAATCATGTTGGAGAGGGATTTTATTCATGCTCTTACATTGAATGTATATTGAAATAGAATATGTGTGTTAATTTGAGTGTGAGAAAACACACACACAGAAAATTATTCAGTGGCTTCATAGAATTAGAGTGTTGGGTTTGCACATTTAAATAGTAGAGTATGGTATTTTTCTGGCATGGTAGAGTTGGAGCACAATTGTTTTCATAGTTGACATCTTGGCATTACAAGCAAACAAACCAATCATTGAAACCAAATTTGAACAAAGTTATTCATTCGTAGAAATTAATTCATATTGAAGAAGCCATATCTCAATTTGGTAGTGATTCACAAGGAGATACAATCTTAATTTCATAGAGAAGGATCTATGTTGGAAAAATGGGAATCATATGGTATCAAAGCCCAAGTTCAAAAACACTTGGTGAACAAATTGTATATTAAATACACGTAGTGGATGTTGAAAAGTGGAGAAGCATCACTACAAGATCTAGAGGAATACAAAACCAAAAATGGTGGGGACTTTTCATGAAGAACATGACAAGAGGATAACATATACATATGAGAAGCCATAAGCCACTCCTCAATGATAGGGGCTAATATATCCATGTAAGAAGCCATAAGCTAATGACAAAGGATAATATATCCATGTAAGAAGCCATAAGGTATTGTAAGTATGAGAACTAGAGTTTTGAGATAAAAAAAAAAAAATTGAAATAACCAAAACACCCTTAATATTTATCAAAATTTATATTATGACCACAATTATGAAATCTCACGGCCACTTTGCATCTACAAGAACTTGTGTAGGTGGAAATCTTAACACTCTCTCACAAGATATCTACTCTACAATCCACGCAACTGTCACCAAAAAACTATAAAACCGTTGATTTTAAATCAATGATATCTTCACTTTCTAAACTCCAATTTGGACCCTTTTTTTAGCTTGTTTTTTTTAGAGAAACTTGGATCTTCAATCGGTCTCTTCAAATTCCACTCATAAAAATCTGATAATTGGTCTGGGTGTCTTAGCCCTTTTTTTTCCTTTGAAAACCTACAAAATAGAAAAAAAAATCCTTTTTTGGGTACGAAAAAGAGTTGTGATACCAATTATTAAGTACCTTAAATCTGAAAATGCTATCACATACAAGATATTCTCAATAAGATAGAGGATACATTTTACATGATTATATAAAAAAATCCTGAAGGTAGGGCAACATCTTATAATGATTCTTATATGGAAGGAATCCACTCCTCTTCATTTGCCTCTTCAGTTTGGGCAACCTCTCAATGAGCTAAGCTTCAAGTACAATATTTTTCCACGCACCTCATAAGGAGGACTCCATCCTTATTTATAGCTAACAAGAAATTCTAATCATAACAACCTCCTAACTATCTAGTAAACTTTATTTAATACGACTCCATTACATTTATTCAATACTAACTACCTTAATGTGTTTTACTTAATAATAACAAATACAATGTACCTACTTCATCTTACATTGAATGACCTACAATATTATTACTGTAATAGATCCTTGGACCCCTCATTATACCCTTAAGGAATATCTCAACAATGAAACTTTCCATGTAAACACATTAGAGCATCATATTATATACAACATAAAAATAATCAAAATGTATTATACTAGCATTTTTACTTTCATTACCATCATTAAAATCAAACCACAATGGGTTCTTAACATACATATTAATTACTCAACATGTATCTACACTAAATATCAATAACACTTTCACTAAAGTCACAAACATAACAACATATAAATAGATCAAAATACTATATTACAACATTGAATATTATAATCCACATATTTATAAATTAAACAACATTCTTATACAAAGATCACCCACACAAACCATAATAATCTTATATGCATAATTCAAATCACTAACAACATAATCAATTCATAAAATCAATACAGTTCTTTATAATTAAAGTTACATTATAACACTAGGTTATTAAATTAACATAGCAACGCACAAAATACATATACGTTATCATCAAATTCAATATATCCTATCAAATAATCTAGATTCCATGAATCTTATAAAATAATCCAGATTCCATGAATCTTATAAAGATTATTAAATTAACATGACAACACACAAAAATACATATACATTATCATCAAATTCGATAAATCCTATCAAATAATCCAGATTCCACGAATCTTATAAAATAATCCAAATTCTATGAATCTTAAATCTTATAAAGTAATAGAAATAAAATCTAGGCCCTAATGTGAGGAACTACACTTTGTAATCTAAAAAAATGTTTGATATTATTCTTATAGACTATAACATTTATCAAACTCAAGCATAACGATCAGTATGCTTCAGTGTATAGATATTCATGATCATACAGCCCAACAATTCTTCCATTTAAGGGTTGGATAGGTCTTGCGTTTTTTTCATAACCCTGCAAAATACAATAAATTGATTATTCATTTATTTAATATTTATATATAAATTAGATTTTTTTATTAATTTTAAATTTTATAAAATCAAATTTTAATTAAAAATAGTAATATATTTATCCAAAATAATATAAAAACATAACTTTAAAACATTTTATTTAGTTTTTTTAAATACATTTCCCAAATTAATAATGGGTTATCATATTTTCACAAAACAAGTCAAATAATAAATCTGTATAAACATTTTTTTAAATTACACATGCCAAGTCAAATAATAAATCTAAATCTGCTTAAACTAAGCCCTAACAAATTTTAAAAATACTTTATGAATAGTCTATTTTTCAAAAATAAAGACCTCAACTCAAATATTAAATGCAAGCATAAGTGATACTACAATAAATTGTATTTCACCATAAATTAAGAACAAGCAAGAGAGTACCCAGTACTTACATCATGTACAGCTTCTTGCAGAGCCCTCACTTGGTCTTCCGACACTGTTCTTACCTGCACACGGATTACTCAAAAGCATCAGGTCACGGGGTCGAAACCCACGAACGTAGATTTGTGGTTAGGCAATAACGAGACGGGCGATGAAAATACCTCATCAATCACGTTCCAAATGACTCCCTCGGTGCAAGGAGGAGTGGTGAGAGAGCCCATGTACCGGTAATATTTCCTGCTATCGAATTTTATGTCATACGGATCCACCATGCCCAGGGGTTTCACCGGCGGTTCCATATGCGCAATGGCCATGATTGCATCCCTTAACTGTTCGTTATAGCCAAACATAGTCAGCAAAATATAATCATATCATTCATATATATATATAACATTTCACAAACATACCTCTGCCAGGAAAGTGTCAGGCCTGCCAAACTCGTAAATGATTCCGATCACCGCAATTTCGCCGTCCACCGCTTGGTGCACCAGATGGATTTCTAACGGATGCCTGTTTCAATGCAAAACCCTTGAGCAACGCCTAAGCAACAAAAGATAATTGAGTGTAGCAGGGATTGAAAAGAGGGTTTTGAGATTGTACTGTTTTCCATCTATAGTGTGCTCGGCTGGGGTGTGCCAATGGCATTGCTTCAGTGTGAATCTTTGCCCTTTTATCTCAACACTGCCAGCGCCTTCCGACCAGTTCACCTGATGCAACCCAGTCATAGGTGTAAGAGAGAATCGAACCTGAAACCTTTGTAGAGTAATAGATGGCAAAAGCTTTAAAAGAAAGTTCCATTACTTACCATGATGTCGTGGCCCCTGTTGACGAGGGTCGCATTTGCAGGGTGATAGATTCTGTGGAGCGTGCCCAGGTTAGGAGAAATTATGGCGTTTCTCTTCACCACATCGATGGGAGACTGTTGCGTCCCGCTCCCGCAGGCCTTCCATTCCTCCTTGAGCTCCCCCCAGTGCTCAGGCCCCTTCGGACCCTCTTTGTACTCGAACTCCCTCTCGTCGTCTGTCCATTCATACCAACAAGATCGAATTTCAGATTAATCTCTGCAAATTTCTATATGAAGATTTATAAAAACACGGTTATAAAGGGTACGAGACGAATTACCAATTTCCTGAGTTCGAACTCCGGCGATGAAGAGGATGAGAGCAAATGCAATGAATGCCGGTATTACAGATCGCGCCATAGTGAGGAAGCGAAACAAAGAATGGGTGGGATAGTAGAAGGTTTGGATGAACACAGGCAATATAGAAAACGAAATAACATAAACCCAGACACTCAAGAGTCGAGCCTACCTAGTACCGAGTTGGCTTCCTCAATCACCTCGCCCGCTATTTATTTCTTCGTTCAGTAGAAGAATCGCTGGCGTGGAATGGGACTTAGTGGGAAAACAATAAAAATGATAGAATTTCCTGCAACATTCGTCCGTGACTGGTTGTCTACTTCTGCTAAACGAAATACACGTTGTTGGAGGAAATAGAAAGTTGGTAAAGCTTTAAGTCCTTATCAGTTGTACCGTGGAAAGGACGTCGGACCACGTAAATACCTCGTGCTCTCTCCAGTCTCTGCCGGGTTGGTTCTCTTTGGCACTTATACGTGAGTGGAATCGTTGGATCGCATATGAATTCAGTTTAACATGATTTTTCTAATGCAGGCCACGTCAATTCAATGTAACATAATTTCAATATGGAATCTTTTGTAGTTGCACGTTTTTTATGATTTTTTTTTAGTTTAGATGAGAAGAAGACAATTTTTAACCAATATATTTTAATAATCATTCATGTTTATCAAGAATTTTAAACCAACATATTTTAATGGCTGTTAATAATCCATTAATAACTACACAACATTAAATGCTATATAAAATGGTGTATCAGATTTAAATTACTTTAAATCCAACTATATATGCATAGTCCTACATAACAACAAGATAGTATCGTCATGGTAATTTATCACCTTATCTTAATCAACGAAGTTGATCAAACATTTTCAACTTACGTATGTTGAATGAAGATTTGAAAGACATTAGAGTGATACTTATCTAGATCGTACTCGATGCGGATGGTACTCGATGGGTCGATGGGACGTGGACGGTGAAATTTTTTCAAATTTTAATATGAATAATTATTATATTATTTAAAAAAAAATTAGTTAGAGTGATTAATTTCCAAAGTTAGAAGGGATCAAATGCAAGTTAAAAGCTCAACATGGATAGTTGTTCAATTAGTTCATCACTTGTGGTTTTTGAGAATGATCCTTGTTGAGACATGCATGTGGATTGCAGTTTACTAGTGAGGTTACGACACATGCACATGGATTGCTATCCAATAATTGACTTCATGAGATTTGTGATTCTGGAGTTCAGGGAGGTGGAATCAGGGAAATTGGGAATTCAACTAAGGAGCTACAACTTCATGGAGTTGGTAGTCTATAGGATTTCAAAATGGTTAGATATGTTGATGGAGACCTTGCCGTAGAGAAATAAATACAAGTGCTCGTTAAGGGAGGTTGTTTGAGTGATTAACTCCTACTTGTCTTGTGCTTAATGTGGTATTATTCATTATACTATAAAGTTGTGATTTGCTAATCATTGTAATGTAGAGTTTATCTCTAACTAAAGTATTTGTTTTTAATGTTTAGGAGGTTGTTGTATATCTAGTTGGTTGTGAGAGATCTTCCCCAACTTAATCTTCTAGTTTGATGTGTAGTTGAGATATTCTCTCAACCTTTCTTATATTAAGAATAAGTTAGCTTTGATAACAACTTTTGAAATCTCTATAATGAAATCACAATCTATTATAAATAATTCGATTATTCAAATAGAATTTGGTTTAATCTTTTATATATTGTTTTTTCTTTGTTTGAGTTTAGATTTTAAATGTAAAGATTTTAAAAAATAATTATATATATATATATATAATTTAATTTAATTGAAAAATATAAATATGGTAATAATGAATTGTTTTATTAAAAAATAAAAATAAAAATAAAAAAAACTTGCTATATTAAATTGTTAAAAAAATACAAATGATATGATAAATGAGAAAGATATGTATCTAACTAAGAAGGATCTATTTAAGTAGACCAAATATGATAACTATGATAGTAAGACAGAGCTAAGAAGAAGAATTGGAAAGTGAGTGTCAAATTCCACGATAAGAAATATCAAAAGTAAAAACGATGCATGTCTTGTTAAAGATTTCCATGTGAAGGGACATATATGTTAACAAGTAAAAAATCTACATAATCTGCATGTTCGTTGAATATTTCCATGTGAACAAAATTTGATGACTCTAATAGTAGGGAAAAGGTAAAACAAGAAAGAAGTGGAAAATTGGACAAGACATAAATATGGTTGAGTTTTAGAAAATTATTAAGGTGTGATTTTAGTATTAAATTAGGAAATTGTATAGGTATTTCATGGGCTTTTTGTTTTACATGAAAAAACAAAAAACAAAATAATGTAAATCAAAGAACTATGAGATATCTAGGAAAAGCCAAACATAAACAAGGTTACTAGGTAGTATATCCCTGCCTAATATAATAATGAAATTATTGTTTAAGGAGATAGAGAGAGAATGAGTAAGTATGAAATGATTAGATGGATAACATTGGGGGGAGTGAAGGCAACTATAAGACTTCAAAGTCTTTGGCCAATTAAATCTCAGATAAATGAGATTTGAAATTTAAAATAAATCATTATTTTTCAAAACTTTAGATAAATAGGTGTATATTTTTTGGTCAACCATGAACTAATAGAAAGTCAAACCTAACTCAAAGCTATATACTATGCCTATTGACAGATATAATAAAGATAAAATGATAGATAAATAGTTTTCTAATTTGTAAAATTTAGGAATTGACAATTTTATTTCACATCAATATAATTGATGGCTTTTCTCCATAACATGAAAAAAATTTAAATTAAATGTAAATTTTCTCCATAATATGAATTTTTTCTTTTTTAATAATTTTTTTAGACCTCGAAAACATGAACATAAATCAAATAACTTAAATTAAAAAAAAATTCCCAAACCATCTACATTTTAAGTTTAAAGGAAAATAAAGTATAATCCTTTACCGGATTTCAGTTTCTTTACACATCTTCCAAGTGAGTCTCTTTATCATACAATTATTATGTATGGAGTTGCCAATATATAAATTCTATTTCATTGAGGATGCTAAAGCAAAGAACTGATTTTAATGCATTTCACTTTATTATCTTTCTAAGTGAATCACATTAATTTATGCTAAGTCAATAAAGAGCTACAACTGAACTTTTGTGAAAGCTCTCCCACTATGGTTTTTGTATGATAAGAATATTCCTTTCCAGAAAAATATATATTTTTAGATGTTGACATAGCTAATCCACCTCATGGAAAAATATTAAAACGCATGTACTTGGAATACAGAGCTTTTCGTTTCTCACCTTTTAATGTGCTGTCTTTTTCGTTTCTCATTATATTTCCGAGTGTACTTTATTGCAATTTCATCGAGCAACCAAAAGCATTAACGTGCCACATGATAATTCCATCACACTTTCTCTCTTTGATGTTGGAATTTAAAGATTGATATTGGAATTTAAATTATTTTTGTTGTGTTATTGAATTTGTATGACAAGATGGGCTCCCAACTTTTGACAATAAATATATAAAAACAAAAAATATTTATTATAATTACATTGGGGAAGTGAAGGCAGCAATAAAACTTCAAAGTTTTTGATCAATAAGAGATCACATAAATGAGATTTAAAATTTAAAATAAATAATTATTTTTTAAAATTTTGGATAAAGGGATGTATATTTTATGATCAACCATAAACTAATAGAAAGTCAAGCCTAACTCAACACTATATGCCATGCCTATCCGCAGGTATAATAATAGTAACTTAGAACACATAATATAAATAATAGAATATCAAATTATAAATAATAAAATAAATAGAAAATAATACAGTAAACAAGTGTTGCATGGCACCGCAGTCCCTGCTGGGTTGAATTGGGAATAAATGTAAAGGGATCCACGGAAAAAGTAGCGGAGACGTGGCAAGTAGCATGAAGCACAGGTGGTATCTATGCAGGAAATGACATGTGGCCTCTAGAGCAATTCTGGCATTGAAACCTTTTAGTTTTTGAAAGTATATAATCTATCTTGCTTTTATTTTTACTAGTAGTCTTACTTGCTATGTTCAAAATTATGTGCCAGGACAAATAAAGTTATATGGATAGCACTAGAAAAAGATATGCATGAGAAAAAGATAAAATACACAAGACACATATAACGTTACATTCAAATTAAATAAACACAATCTCTTGACATTCAACATAGTTGAAGATAAAAATTTCTGAGCACATAAATATAGAAGGAGATAAAAATAGTTTTATTTGAAATATATCAAAAAATAATATTATCTGTTACATATTCTTGGAAATTTAAATGTGTTTGTCATATAGACTGGGATTGGGGTTCCCGCAGACCATAAGAGAAATATGTACAAGAAATAGGACTGTAGAAAGAAAAAGTGGGTGACGGTAGAGAGCAAGACCTGAAAAAAAGAAACTGGAAGGTATCAATCCTTGGCTAGACATTTCTATTTAAAAAGGTGGAATAACTGGATTGATAAATAAAGAAGGATGTGATCAATATAGACTTATAATGATGGTACATATATCCCCCTTTGATATTATCTTGTTGATTCCTTTTTATTGATGTCGTCGACAACTATTGGAATAGTGCCAACTTCCTATTTCCCTTCGTCTGCGAACTCCTTCATTGCCCTTTGGACCCATTCTTCAATGTAGCTTCCCAAGGGGGCTACGTTGATCTCATCTCGTATGTTCATGTTGAAAATTTCATTTTCTAATTCCCTTAGATCGATAGAAAGATTACGCAGAGCCTGATCAAATTCTTCATTTTGTACCGAATAGTCGACTAGCTAGTTGTCCAGGTCATCTTCACCATATTCAAGGATGCTGTAAAACTTTTCTAAAGACAACCCCTTAAAAATATCAACTTGTTCATCAAAGGATTTCTTAGTTAAGGGTAAGGAGTTGACGATTAAGTTGGGGTCATGGACCTCATTGGTACTTCCGGTTAAGTCTATTTTGGTCATCTTTATGAATAATTCTTATTTCTTTGATATGGCTTGTTCACGTGATTGGACAATGAGATGCAGGTTCTTCACTTTCTCTTTCCAACATGCATTTAATTGAGTGATCTAGTTTTGGGAGGGGAGATATTCTTGTCTTTTTCTCATATCTGCCATGTTGTTGACATGGATGCCAAAAGGGATGACTGTGTCTAAATAGAAACATTTTTCATTTTTTAAATCTGCCTGCAAATGTTCGTTCAAAGCATGTTCCCTCATTCCAAGGGAAACCATACTTTGTGATGTTTGAGAGGCCTCAGTAATCAGATCCATTATTTTCTTGATATTCTTCTCCACGTAGCCTCTACACGATGTGAGGAGGCTGGAGGATCCTTTTAACTTGGTTGCAGGGATGGCAGGCATGGCTATTTCTAAAGGACTGGCAAACAATGACATAGAAATCAAAGCTTCCTCCAATTCCTTGACTCAATCCTTCAGTCTGGCATTCTCAGTTTCAATGCCTCCAATGGAATCATCAAGACCATCTCCAATTTCTCAGTGAAATCGGGAGATTTGTGATGGCCACATGTTCCCAAGGTTAATCTCTGAACAATATTTCCCTTTCTTATTTTTTACATCTCTCTTTTCAATAATTAATTTTTTAGACTCGTTGTCAAAAACAACGCTCTGGAATATGAAGGATTCATTCGTCAAAAGATTTGGTCTCAATTATTTCCATTGGGTGACTATGTTGGATCGCATCCCTGGGCTGATCAACATTGCAGAATACACTATCTAGATCAATCTCAAGATCCATGTTCTCACTCTCAATTTCAAGCTCTTGCACTTTTCCTACAATTTTTTTTCTCTTCTTCTTCACGGGAAGCTTGTGAGAACTATAAATTTTAGCGCGAGGAGAGTTGTTATCTCATCCTCTATTTGAAGAATTATGGGTTTCTTTCTTACTAGGGTGGGCCATTGGAGCGATGCTCCGAGATGTCGTACTCTTGGGAGTGGTATCCGGTGATTAAAAAATCTTCTCATTGGGGCCTTTTCCCTATTGCTTGTACAATTCAGTGGTTATTTTCAATGTCTCTAGGTTGTCGGCGTCAGAAGCAGGAGTGTTGTCATCAGTGTCTTTGTTTTCGCTCAGGCGTCTCTGGAATTTTTTTTTGTTGAAGCCAACTGCAAGTAAATGTTCTAAAAAAATTCCATTAGGGTCGAACCCTCTTAGCCTTTCATCATATATTAGGTTCAAGTTGTTTAAATGGGCTTCAAATTCGTCAATTTGTTGACGTTCCTCAACACGAAGTCCCCGACTTTCCAAGGAAGAAGAATGAACTTCTTTTTTCTCTTCTCATGGAATAGATGCAACCAATAGTTGTATTGCCTTGCTATTTCTATAAAAAACATTCTGTCCGTAATGTGACATGGAAGGAAAGAAGGATTTTGCTTGGAGCCAAAAATCCTTATCACACTGTAATTATCCATTTGTTCAAGTGCCCCCTTCCTATCCAAAAACTTGGTTCCTGGTCAGACATGCGGGGAGCATCCTTTCCTAATAATAAATCTTTGAAAATAGAGACAAAGTCATTAAAAACCTCATAAAAACAGTGGGAGGCATTGTGCCTCCATAAGGCCTCGTACCAGAAGGTCACTGGGTCGAATTCTCAATTTACCTTCTTGGAGACAGACAATTTTGGTAACAAACAACAATGCGCTATCATGAAAATCAAGTAGGATGACATATAAAATTTATTCTCCTTTTTGAAGCTTGACAATTGGGAACAATTTTCAATGGAAATTAGCTTCCCCCAATAAAAAATGGCCTGTGCCTTAACTGTGAAATACAAAATATAAAGAACCATGTAGGAAATACTTGTTGTGGATTCCTGTCCCATTATTATTTTAAACATCCAGGCAATTTCCCGGAATAGATTTCTAAATGAACTAACCTGCAAGCTTGTGATATCTTCAGGCACTGTCATCAGGTCTTCCAGGAACTCGGGCAAGAGGTCCAACCCGTTATTATGATTTTTCAGGAATTGCTTGGAGTCTTCTCCTCTGAACGTCAATGTTGGCTCTGACAATCTTAACATCTTGCAGAAGACCTGAGGTGACAAAGAAACAAGAGAGTGGTCATGTAGTGGAATAATGCTTTGGCCTAAAATATATTTATCGACGCACTAAGAGACCAACTTTTTACAGTCAAAAACTTCAGGGAAACAACCTCCAAGAGAAATTGTAGAGGTCTAAATTATTTCATTCTAGGCAAAAGGGGATGAGTAGTAAGAATATTCCCTGGACCACTCGAAGTTCTGGTCCTCATGCCCGAAGATGTTCACTATATCTCTGCAGAACTGTTGTCAAGTTGGTGCCATAACTTTACGAGAATGTATGTTTTCTCCAGATGATGCTTGAAATGAACAGTTGGATGGGATAATATAACCCCCCACAAATGTTGGTTCAATGCGTGTGAATGAGAAATATCCTCGAGCCTTTCACTCATTAATGACAATTTGTATGGTTCCTACATGATGATTTATTAGCATTAGAGCTTACTAATTGCATATTTAGAAATAAGACCTTATATATATATATATATATAAGAATGAAAAGAGGTCGGATGGGCTTGAAAGTAGGGTTGCAAGGGATATTGAGGAGAGGTGAGCGCTCGACGGTCAAATTATATGTCTTTATAATATATGTGTGTGTGTATGTGTGTGTTTATAAACAATTTTTTATTATAAACAAGTCGGAAGGTCACGGGGATGAGGAAGAGCAAGTAAGGAATGACCAAGTATGAAAAGAAGTTGGACATGCTTCAAAATACGATTACAAGAGATACTCAAGAGAGGTGAGGGCCCGAGGGTCAAATTGTATGTCTCAGAAATTTTGACTACAAAACGCGTAAAACGGAAAATGACATGATTTTTTTATTATAAATAAGACTCTTATATATATATATATATATATATATATATATATATAAGCATGAAAAGTGGTCAGACGGGCTTGAAAGTAGGGTTTCAAGGGATAATGAGAAGAGGTGAGCATCTGGAGGTCAAATTTTATGTCCTTATAATATATATATAAATATAATGCTTTTATAAACATTTTTTTATTATAAGCAAGTGCGAAGGGGACGGGGAAGAGAAAGTAAGGAATGACCAAGTATGAAAAGAGGTTAGACGGGCTTCAAAATAGGGTTACAAGGGATACTCAGGAGAGGTGACGGCACGACGATCAAATTGTGTGTCTCAGAAATTTTGACTGCAAAACAGGTAAAATGGAAGAGGGCATGATTTTTTTATTATAAATAAGACTCTTATATATATATATATATGAAAAGTGGTCAGATGAGCTTTAAAGTAGGGTTGCAAGGGATATTGAGGAGAGGTGAGCGCCCGACAGTCAAATTATATGTCCTTATAATATATATATGTGTGTGTGTGTGTGTGTGTGTGTTTATAAATAATATTTTATTATAAACAAGTACGAAGGTGATCGGGATGGGGAAGAGTAAGTAAGGAATGGCCAAGTATGAAAAGTGGTCGGGAGGGCTTCAAAATAGGGTTACAAGGGATACTCAGGAGAGGTGAGGGCCTGGCAGTCAAATTGTATGTCTCAGAAATTTTGACTCCAAAACGCGTAAAACGGAAGAGGGCATGATGGGGCAGTCCAGTGGTCGGTTTGTATATTTGCAGAATTTCGGGTGTTGTTAGTAGGTCATGGAAAAATGGAGGGGAAATCTTGAGCCTGCCTGTCCAGGGACCCGCAATTGAAAAAGTGGCTAAGTATTGAATAGGGAAACGGTTGGCTCGACTCATTTTCT
>ML776979.1:467940-484700 GCA_009831015.1 Picea engelmannii
GAACTTGAATTTTAATATTGTGGTTGATTTCATAGTCCCATTTGACTTCAACCACCATATATCAATTTTTCTTTTATTCGTGAAGAAGAAATTTGGTAATTTCATTAATAAAGTAAAAGTGCTCAAACAAAGGCCAGGGGATGAACAACTAATAAAATGTATGTTCTATCTGCCTTACGAATAGAATTGAATGTTGGTTTGAAACTGTCCGAAATTCATTTATGTTTCTATAGAAGCTTGATGGGATCGACACAATGCATTGTTGTATAATTGTTCAATGCTCCATATTAGATATTATTACTTGAGCCAATACAATATTCAAGAATTATGAGACTATCGAACCATGTAAACAAGAAGAGGTTTTAAATCAAACAAAGAAGCACCAACCAAGATTCCAAGGAATTTGTTTTAACAGTAAATCCATAAAAAAAAAATACTAGGTAGTTTATATTTATCCATAGACATTGGAATAAGTTCTTTGCACCGAAGCATTGAACATATTTGTCATAAATACAGGTACATGAGCTACAAAAGAAAAAAAAAACATGCATACAATTCATTGTTGTTCCTCTAGTGGGAGAACATGTAGGAGCCATCGAGATGCTCTTCAACATGCATACAAAACTCATTACCATGATTCTTTAAGAAGCCCTTGCAATCTTCTCCTCGGAAGGTCAATGTTGGTTGCTGCAATCTCAATATCTTGTGGAAGAACTAAGGCGATAAATAAACAGGAGAGTGGTTCCGCAGTGGAATATTTCTTTGTCTTGAAGTAGGTCAACAAGAGTCCTACTCCTGATGCTGGTGACCTAGAGACATTGCAAAGAACCATTGAATTGTACAAATAATATGGAAAATACCCCAGTGAGAAGAGTTTCCAATCCGCGGCCACCACTACCAAGATCACGACACCCCGCAACATCTCTCCTACGACCCACCCCAATAAGAAAGAAACCCATAATTCTTCAAACGTAGGAGGACATAAGAAGCCATCCTCGTGGTAAAATTGATATTTGTCACAAGATTCCTATGAGGAAGAAGAGAAAAAACGTTGTAGGGCAAGCGAGAGAGTGTGAAATTGAAAGTAAGGACACACCAAGAGACTACCTCCTTACAGTCGAAGACTTCAGGGACACAACCTTCACGAGCAATTTGAGAGGTTCAAATTAATTCGTTCTAGGTGGAAGGGGACCAAAAGACCCCCTCTTTACAGACAAAGACTTCAAGGACACAGGCTACACGAGAAATTCCAAAGGCCCAAATTAGTTCATTCTAGGCGGAGGAAGATGAGTAGTAGGAATATGCCTTGCACCAGTGTGAGTTCTGGTCCTCATCCCTTAAGATGTTAATTATATATCTAGGGAAAAGGAGAGTGATCCTGCAATTGAATAATTATTTGTCTTGAAATATATCTCTGGCACATCAAGAGACCATTTCCTTACAGTGAAATACTTCTGCCCAGAACAAACTAATTTGGGCCTCTAGAATTCCTACTCTCGAGCTGCAAAGCGGCTATTGCATTCAACGTCGATTTATTTTCTAAAACCCCTTCCTTTGGTCTTGTCGGGGACTCCATCGTCGAGCCGGGAAGTACCCCCCATTATGGTTGATTTCAATTTGGGCGCAGGAGTGGGAACAACGTCTGCATTTCCATCATCCATTGTCGTATCCTCGTCCATCAGATCATCTTCTTCTGGCTCGAAATCGACCACACTAACCTCTACGCCAGCCATCAACGCAGGTAGGCGGGTTGTCTAAGCAGGGGAGGTTTCCTTGGAGATCTTTAGCTTGAAATATATCTCTCAGTGCACCAAGGGACCATCTCCTTTTTTTCTTAAGAGCAGAGGGAGATGAGTAGTAAGAATATTCCCTGGAGCACTAGAACTTCTGGTCATCATGCCCAAACGTGTTTACTGTATTTGGACAGAACTGTTGTCGAGATGCTTCCATAAGTTAACAAGAATGTTCGTTTTCTCCAGATGATGTTTGAAATGATCATTTTGAAGGGATAATATAACCCTCCACAAATCTTGGTTTAATGAATATCAATGGGAGAGCTCCTCGAGCCTTTTGCTAATCAATTCCAATCTCTACGGTTTGTGCATAATGAGTTGTTACCATTAAAGATTACTAATTTCATATTTAGAAAAAGTGTGAAGGTGGTTATGATGATGAAGAGAGATTAAGGATTGCATATTTCGTGAAGCCGCCAACCAGACGACGTGCGAAAGAGATTCCATGCTGCTTGAAATGAGCACTTGGAAAGAATAACACAACCCTCCACAAATCTTGGTTTAATTCGTACTAATGACATATCTCCTTCAACCTTTTGGACATGAATGACAATCTTAATGATTCCTACATGATGAGATATTAACATTAAAGATTAATAATTGCATATCTAGAAATAAGTGCGAAGGTGGTGGGGATGGCGAAGAGAGATTAAGCATTGGACATTTTGTGAACCCGCCAACCCGTGAAAGAGATTCCAAGAAATGGCGAAGAATGGAAAGTGGTTAGTTGGGCTTCAAAATAGGGTCACAAGTTATAATCAGGAGACATGAGGGGCCGATGGTCAAATTGTATGTCTCTGAACTTTTGAATGAAAAATGTGTAACATGGAACAGGGCACAATGACGAATTTCGACAGTCAATTTGTATATCACGAAATTTCGGGTGTTGTTTGTAGGTCGCGGAATAATGGAAGCACAATGTTGAGCAAGCTTGGCCAGGAACCGATGATGGAAATAGTGGCCACATGAAACATATTCGGAACAGGGCATATTGATGGGCTTGAAAACAGGGCCACAAGTTATACTCAAGAGACGTGAGGGCCTGATGGTCAAATTGTATGTATCCCAACTTTTGATTGCAAAATGTGTAACAAGAAACATGGCATAATGATAGACTTCGATAGTCAATTTGTATATTGCAGAACCTCGGGTGTTGTATATAAAAGCATGTGACATTCGGAAAAACGACTAAGTAACCAGAAAGGGGAAATAAAGGATAAAAATAAAGGGGAATTTGGTTGTCAATTTGTAGATCGGAGAAGTCTAGGTGTTGTTTGCAGATGACGAAACAATGGAAACACAATGTTGAACCCGCCTACCCGCGAACCCATGATCCAAAAAAGTTGTTGAATATGGAATGGGGAAGCGGTCAGTCAGACTCGTGATAGAAAAGCATCAAATGAAATATGAACACCTGAATCCACCAACCCACACACCTATACATTTTACGAAAAATGACTAAGTAACCAGAAAGGGAAATTATAGGGAAGAAAGAAAGGGGACAACAATTTTTAGAAGCAGGAATTGGTGTTAAGAAAACCCCATTGATGGTCTTAACAGTAACTATGAATTGCATTAAACAAGTGAACATGCTCTTCAATCAGGGAATAAATAAAGCGAGTCATGCTTATAGTTTCTAGGATGTGTTTGCATAAGAGAAGCATCGAAAAGCCACAGGAAAATCAATTTTGGGATGTTCAAGTAAAATTATTGTACTTTCAACTTCACCGTAAGTATAACAATGATGAATTTTAATTTTAATTTTATGTGGTTGATATGATAGTTCCATTGGAATTCACATAACATATATCCTTTTATTTCAAAATATTTATGAAGATGAATTTTGGTAATTTCGTCGATCAAGTAAAAGTGTTAAAATGAGCCACATGCTACATTTTTGTCAAAGATCTTATATTAAAAGGCAAAGCAGGGCCTGTATATTCTTTAAGATCATAGAAAAACAACCAATTTCCTGAATGTATCATTAATTTTCCAGAATGAAGCATACAACCAAGATCCAAGTAAACACTAAATGTATTGAAAGTCAAGGCACAAGGCAACACATGAACACAAAAGGCGCCAAGGGTCCATAGATCAGTACGCATTGACCTATGCATCAAACAATTTGATATAAAAAAACACACGTGGCATTGGGTTTCTCTTACATGTGGTATATGTTCCCATGAGAAGCTTGAACTACAACAGGAAAGCACATGAAAAAAAGTATGCTAAACACAAGACAAATACACATGTGATTGTTTCGTTTCCTACCAATGCTTGATTTTTTTTTCCAGCTGATATGCAGTATTGCATTGTCCTCATTTAAGGTAAATTTGCTATGGATACAAAATTTGTGTAGCATGTAGATACTATTTTCCTTTTTCTGTAGTTATACTTCATATGGAAATTTTGTTAGCCCAGGAAGCACATCTTGTAACATAGGCTATCTAATTGTACAATGCACGATTGTGTTGCTGACAATTCGGATGGCAACATTGAGGCAATGTATATATATGTAAGGGATTTTTTTACTACATCATAAAAAATCAATTCTACCATGATTTATGAAAGCAAAGGCAGAAGCAGGAGAGTTGCATTTGGCACATACAGGCTTGAAGGGGGTCGAGTATGCATTCTCTGCAACCAAAGCACCCTCAACCTGGACACATGATTATAGAAGTTAATATATTGAACAATATAATATACAACTGCACAACAAAAAAAAGATGCAAAAAATTGGTGAAGGCAATTTGTATGAGAAAAGTGAGGATGAAATTGCAGATGTATATGCACAATAGTTGTCGAACTAGTTAGTTTCTTGAGATCCTGTACTATGTCTATTCACAATTCTGTTACAAATATTGTTTGGGTTGTGCGAAAGATCATTTATTTAAAATATCTTTTCTTTGTTATATTTTTGAAGAGCATAAGTGGAAATTGTCATTTATGCAGTTGTTGTTCCATTCAGGAAAAAAAAATTGAATAGGTGTCGAACAATTGCATTTATAAAATGGAACAATGAAATAGTTGTGTAACATAACCAAGATACATGGACATGTGAAAGTAAAGAACAAAATTGGATATGGAGAACGATACCATTTCCTTTTCATTGTCTGACTCTCCATCTTTTATATGGAGAATGTGTTGTGAGCCAAGTTTTCTCGCGAGCGTGACAACTACACCAATGGTTCCGATTGGGTAATTTTCGTTTCTCTGTGCAAGTTGGCTAATTGTTTTGTCTAGTACAAAACGATATTCAAAACAAATCGCAGGGATTGTTTCCACAATACTTGTTTCGTTGAGCGATATAATACGATCAAAATCACCATGGTCATATACTATTTTGGGAAATATATTAAAATTTGTAATAGATATCCCATTACCTGGAAATATCTTTTCTGCATGTTTCTGGACAAGTTGTGTAGGGATAGCCAGTGTGAATGTCATCATGTTTGTCATGTCAGCACACATAATGCATCTAGTTTTGTTTTCCTTGTCCAAGTAGGTGCTATAGACGACCATTATGTCCCCGACAAACACTTGTCCAGTTCGGTGGTTGTTCAAGCCTTATATTGATAGTATTTTGGGTGTTATAAGTTTAGACCTGGTGACATTTTTTAAATAGGAAAAGTAATGTGAATGGTAGTCTGCATTATTTTTTTGTTTTCTTTTTTTCGTGGCATAAATGTACAAGTAGAAGCACAACTTGGATGAAGTATGGAGGCCATAGTTTTGCAACCATGCCTCTTAGTCTGCAGAACTTGCATTATGTTCGACGTCTTAGTTGCACTCGTCGATACTTCTTGTGAACTGCAAAGTACATGTTGCATATGAAATCAATATATTTATTATGGCATAGATGCATAAATAGCCCAGGATATTTGTTTGGTAAACATATCAGGAGCACAATGTATGAATATTTACCTTTGGCCTTGTCGTTCTGTTGATGTTTGTGATGATTGACTGCTCATGCCCATGTCACTAGTCCAACTTTTTCTGATGCAAGCATGTGTAGATGAACATCAGAAGGACTAAATAGGAATATGCATTGTATATTGTCCATAATTGTTCTGAATGTCACATACAGGCTCGAAGGATATGGAATACGAAATAGGGTGTCAAGGGATACTCAGGAAACATGAGGACCCCACAGTCAAATTGTATGCCTCGGATTTTTTTATTTCAAAAATGTGTAACAGGGAATTGTGCATGATGTGGGAGTATAGTGGCAATATCGTGGAACCCTCGAAGCTAGAGGTGCAATCTTGAGCCCTCCAGCCCCGGAACCCGCGATTGAAAAAGTGGCTAAGTATGGAATGAGGAAGTTGTCGGTCGGAGTCATGATATAGAAGCATGAGCATAAATGTGAACCCATGAGTCCGCCAACCGGCGCACCTAGACATTTTCAGAAATACAACTAAGCAAAGAAACCATAAAGCGAAAGTAGAGGAGAAAAACAAAGGGGAATTTGGTTAAGTACAGAGGAGGGAAAAAAAAGGGATAATAGAGAGTGGAAAAATAGAAATGGGGAGGGAAATGTTTGGAAGTGGAAAGTCTCAACAAAGGCCCATTGTTTCCAAATCAACGTTTTCTATTCCAATATTATATGCACCTACTYKTTTTGTGTGTTTGATTTATTATCACAGTTGGTATACCTTTTHKAAGATTCTACTTCAKCCCCCTCYGYTGTGACATATGAWAATTCATCTTCTTGTCCAACTAATATGTTTCTTTCAATGTAGCAATACAGAARATACARTGGACATGAAGGTAAGTTAGTATGTAGAAAGACATGTAAAAAAATAAAWGCAGTTCTATTTATTTCAATGTAGCAATGCACAGAKAATACAATTCACATGAARATGAGTTACTATGTAGGAAGATACATAGTATCTACATACAATAAATTAGKTGCAAAGMAATAGAACAAGTAGAACAAATATACAGATAATAAATGAAATACTAAATAATGGAATATGAAATAAGAGTAGAAGCATGCACCTTTGTATCTCCTCTTCTACATTTGCGGAAAAGAGTCCCTCGTCTTCTCCAGTTATTATGTTTGTTTAAATGTAGTAATGTAGAAAATACAATAGTTTTGTTGGTGGGAATCCCTCCTACAGACTTTGCATTTAAGAGCTCTAATCATGCATGTAGAAAATGACCATTTCAAAGGCCTCAACTCTTTCCTATTCTCCTAACACAAAACCCCACATTCATGAAATACAAAGGTGTAAATGAGATTCGATAACTCTACCTTAAGTCCTTCTTTTGATGTCGATCCCTTTGCTTTCACTCGCTCTTTGATTGCAAGCCTCCTCCCAAAGCTGACCTGCATTCACACATGAACAAACAAAAATCTGCGAGCATGCATTTCATATACTAATTGTTGGGTTAGTTGTGACAATATCATAAAATAAATATTCAACTTGAACACATGTTATGGCGGGATGGGAAAATTATTCCTTTTTGTATTAATCTTCACAAGAGTAAAATTTATAATATGTGGCCGACACTGCTCCTCGAACCTTGTACTAATCTCCTCTTCACAATGCACCAACTACTCAACCTCATAATGCAATTGCAGGAAATTGGAGCAAAGGAGGGATATATTTGGGTAGAGTTTCTATACTCTTTTTCCTCTTCTCAATGGGACCCCTACCCCTTATTTTATAGGCTAGAAGGATCTAGGTATTTGGTCGAGTAACTGGCCATGCATGGTCTAAAGGTTTAGTTAACTTACCCAAAACTGCGTGTTCCATCGACAAATTTCCATTTTTTGTGCTTTTGTAGGTACACGCGAGCTGTAGTGGGTCAGCTAGAGTGTACACGCAGGCTGTAGTGGGTCAGCAAGAGTGTACACACAGGCTGTAGTGGAGTAGGGTGTGCGTACATTTAAAAAGGGTGTTTTTAAAAAGAGTTGTTCAGTACTAGCTTGGCAAAGAAGGAATATGAGATGGCCTGATTGCAGGTAAGCATGTATGGTGCAAATTAGGGTTATAACAAATTCTCCCTAATGTGTGAGGTCAGAAGAGCATATGATGGCCAAAACACATTATCAAGCTTTATTAACATACCAAACCAGTGAGCCCAGGGACCAAAATTCAGGAGATGCCATCTCCAAAATAACAATCGTCTCACGGAGGCGGGCATACCCATGATAAGGATAAAATCATGGCTACCAATCAAATACACTGTATATCCATGTCATATAACTATATAAAGTGTATTCACGAGCAATACACAACATATCTACATCTCAAAATCAAAAGATATACATGTATAGTATCCATCTTCTAGAAGCTGATAAGGCATGATGGCTGGAGATGAGGTCTTCAGAGCTCGAGAAACAACTTCAAAACTTAAAAAAATGGGTAGGAGTGTAATATGAGTGTACGACTTCACTGCCCAGAGGTCTTCGATAGCTTGTCAGTCATGGACTAGAGAATATTGATGATCAAACTGAAGGCTTCATTTATTTCAAATAAAGACTTGATTGGACTTTGAGGATGGTCGGGCATGAGGGAAAGAGACAAACTGCAGAGGGGTCGACTTAGGCTTAGAAAAGCTTCCCTTGGACAATAGCATGACAAAATATGAGACTCAGGCAACATGGCATTAACATAAGTTTACGAGGTAGGAGGCAATGCAAACTCTGCATATGTTTGCAAGAATCACCAAATGGAGGAGGACACAACTCAATGTAGAGGGAACAACTTCCTAAGGTCATATTAAATCCCAGGGTTTGACGAACAAACTGAAAGATGTGCTTTATCCAAGGGTGACTCATTGTGCTGCCAATACATAAAAAATACTTTTCCCTTCCTCTTTTTGGGGTATATTTGATTTTTTTTTTTGTCTTTTTCAATAATTTTGGAAAAAGAATAAAAGAATGCTATGTTACAAAGGAGGAATCGAGTGTCGCAAACATACTAGTTCCAAGCACACAGAACATAGGGATTCTTAGGGAAAAGGGACATATGCAAGAAAAGGGCACTCGGGAAAAAATCCTCTAGGGGCCAAAGGTGTCAAGACGCAGAGGAAACGTGCTATAGGGATTGCATATAAGACATGCTTCAGATGGTTCAATTGAGAGAAACATGGAGCCAGCATTAGGCCAAAGACGTAGGTATGCAAATGCGATTAATAAAACACATAATGGTAACGTCCTTCGATGTAATTTTAACGAGCCCAGAGAAGGTAAGTTCGGTGGTTTTTCATATTTAGAGAGTTTGAAAAACGTAAAAGGAGAATCCAATGGAGTACCTTTTTTGAAGGTAGTCGAGTCGGTTCGAAAAAGGGGTAAACTAGCATCGACAAGACATCTATTCAAAACCATTTTAACGAGTGTGATAAAGACAAGATTTCTCGATCATTTTTTCATTTTTAAGGAGTCTGAAAAAAGCTTAACTATGGACTTCATCAGGAATGTTCTTCTCGACCATTTTAATGAGTGTGAAAGAATAAGGTCATTGGACGATCTTTTCAATTTTAGGGAGTCTGAAAAGAGCTTAACTATGGATTCCATGGGGGTTCCTTTTTTGTAAATGTAGTCCCTCAGGCCTGAAAAAAGGGTAAAATTATACTTGAGGGTATTCTTCTAGGGACCCAAAGCCTCTAGAGTATACCTTTGTTCATACAGTTGACCGTCTGGACCGAAAAAGGGGTAAACTACCACCGGATAGACGTGACTTAAAATTTCAGTTTAACGAGCGTGAAAGGCCATAAGATTGCTCGACAATGTTTTCACATTTAGAGGGTTTGAAAGGGCTTAAAAGAAGACCCATGTAAGGAACGGTCTTCTGGACCAATTTAACGAGTGTGAAGAAACAAGGTCACTCAACAATCTTTTCATCTTTAGGGATTCTTAAAAGGGCTTAAAGAAGACTCCAAAGGGGCTACAACTCATGTATAAAACTGGTTCGAGTAAAGCCCACTACTAGGCTCAGAACAACAGTCTCTTCGATAGTCAACTTGGGAAGTATCCCAAAAGGGAAGAAAACACAAACCATGGTGTAAGTCCTCCTACGGGATAGAAATCGTAGTGATGGATTAAAGGATAGCCTCATCTGAAGGCAATTCAAAATCTGAGAAATCACGCAAATGAGGGTCAACAGTCCCAAAGGGTGAAGGAAACTGACCATACTCCATATGATGATGGAGATTCTAGCCAGGATTGGTAGAGTCTATCAACGAAGAATCACAAGAACGAGGGCTTGAGGATCTACAAACAACGAGATGAGACTTAGAAGGATACTCAAACCCACTTGGACCAAGAGGAAGAAGTGAGGGCTCCCATGCCCCCATTGGATAAACCAAAGGATCAATTGTTGATTCCAAGTCTTGAGAAGGAAAAAATGATTGCACAGGTTCTTACTCAGAAGCAATTGAACACCGAGGATAAGACGCCACATAATTAACCCGTGGTGGGGTAGAGTCTACCCAAACACTAGGAACATATAAAGGGGTAGTTTGAACTAATGCTGAATTAGGGTGGTGATTATCAGATGCCAGCTGTTCGATAGTGACAATGCTTCCATTGTGAGGGAAATGAATCACCCGAAAGAGCATAGATACCACATATTTTATAGCATATACATAATCACGCCCATGAAGCATATTGAAATCTAACGGGCCTTGCACCACTATAACATCAACACGGACAATCTTCCCACCTAACGAGATAGGCATCTGAGGAAGAATCCCCAAATATTCACTAGGATGTCTGTCAAAATCCAACAACTCATGCGAAGTAGACACAAGCTTGGGAGATCCAAATACTTTCCAAACCGAGGAGAATAAAATGCTTGCAGAGGCTCCCTCATCCATAATAGATCGATAAATGTTTGTTGAATTAACTTCAACCCTTATTTGAAAAGGTGTGGCAAAAGGAAGATGAAGATCAACAAGGTCATTCCAATCAAAGGAAACCATCCTAGGGCTTGGAGGAGGTGTGCTCGGAATGAGCAGAATGCCCCCTTGTTCTGAAAGTATTGAACCGGAAATGCTAAAAACATAGTTGGTAGACACATCACTCCCCAAAAGAAGAGTGGGATCATATGATGATTGCATCGGCATGATCACTTTCGCAACCAATGGATGAATAGGCTGAGAGAATACATGGTCTAAAGGCACCTCACCCCCTAAAAGAGGAGTGGGATCAACCGATGATAGCATCGACATGACCACTTTCTCAACCAATGGCTGAATAGGCCGAGAGACTACATGGTCTAAAGGCACCTCACCCACCAAAAAAGGAGTGGGATCAACCGATGACTACATCGGCATGACCACTTTCTCAACCAATGGTTGAATTGACTGCGAGGAAACCTCAAAAGGCTCAGAATCAAAAGAGCTTGCAGACAGGGACCACAATCTTTGTGCCTTGGAACAAATCACAACTTTTTAATCATAAAGTTGTGATTTGTTAATCATTGTAATGTAGAGTTTATCTCTAAGTAAAGTATTTATTCTTAATGTTTAGGAGGTTGTTGTATATCTAGTTGGTTGTGAGAGATCTTCCCCAACTTAATCTCCTAGTTTGGTGTGTAGTTGAGATATTCTCTCAACCTTTCCTATATTAAGAATAAGTTGGATTTGATAACAACTTTTAAAATCTCTATAATGGGATCACAATCTATTATAAATAATTCAATTATTCAAATAGAATTTGGTTTGATCTTTTATATATTGTTTTTTCTTTATTTGAGTTTAGATTTTAAATGCAAAGATTTAAAATTTATATATATATATATATATATATATATATAATTTAATTGAAAAATGTAAATATGATAATAATGAATTGTTTTATTTTTTAATTTAATAATAAATAAATAAATAAAACTTGCTACATTAAATTGTTAAAAAAATACAAATGATATGATAAATGAGAAAGATATGTATCTAACTAAGAAGGATGTATTTAAGTAGACCAAATATGATAACTATGATAGTAAGAGAGAGCTAAGAAGAAGAATTGGAAAGTGAGTGTCAAATTCCACGATAAGGAATATCAAAAGTAAAAACGATGCATGTCTTGTTAAAGATTTCCATGTGAGGGGACATATATGTTAACAAGTAAAAGATATGCATGGTCGTTGAAGATTTCCATGTGAACAAAATTTGATGACTCTAATAGTAGGGAAAAGGAAAAACAAGAAAGAAGTGAAAAATTGGACAAGACATAAATATGGTTGTGAGTTTTAGAAATTTATTAAAGTGTGATTTTAGTATTAAATTAGGAAATTATATAGGTATTTCATGGGATTTTTGTTTTACACGAAAAAACAAAAAAATAAAATAATGTAAATCAAAGAACCATGAGATATCTAGGAAAGGCCAACTATTACATACATAAATGATAGTAACTCAGAACACATAATATAAATAATGGAATATCAAATTATAAATAAAAAAATAAATAGAAAATAATATAGTAAACAAGTGTTGCATGGCACCGCAGTCCCTGCTGGGTTGAATTGGGAATAAATGTAAAGGGATCCACAGAAAAATTAGTGGAGACATGGCAAGTAGCATGAAGCACGGGTGGTATCTATGCAGGAAATGACATGTGGCCTCTAGAGAAATTCTGGCATTGAAACCATTTAGTTTTTGAAAGTATATAATCTATATTGCTTTTATTTTTAAAAGTAGTCTCACTTGCTATGTTCGAAATTATGTGCCAGGACAAATAAAGTTATATGAATAGAACGAGAAAAAGATATGCATGAGAAAAAGATAAAACACACCAGACACATATAAAGTTACATTCAAATTAAATAAACACAATCTCTTGACATTCAACATAGTTGAAGATAAAAATTTCTGAGCACATAAATATAGAAGGAGATAAAAATAGTTTTATTTGAAATATATCAAAAAATAATATTATCTGTTACATATTCCTGGAAATTTAAATGTGTTTGTCATATATATTGGGATTGGGGATCCCACGGACCATAAGAGAAATATGTACAAGAAATAGGACTGTAGAAAGAAGAAGTGGGCGACGGTAGAGAGCAAGACCTGAAAAAAAGAAATTGGAAGGTATCAGTCCTTGGATAGACATTTCTATTTAAAAAGGTGGCATAACTCGATTGATAAATAAAGAAGGATGTGATCAGTATAGACTTATAATGATGGCACATATATCCCCCTTTGATATTATCTTGTCGATTCCTTTTTATTGATTTCGTCGACAACTATTGGAATAGTGCCAACTTCTTATTTCCCTTCATCTGCGAGCTCCTCCATTGCCCTTTGAACCCATTCTTCAATGTAGCCTCCCAAGGGGGCTACGTTGATCTCATCCCATATGTTTATGTTGAAAATTTCCTTTTCTAATTCTCTTAGATCGATAGAAAGATTACGCAGAGCCTAATCAATTTCTTCATTTTGTACCAAATAGTCGACTAGCTAGTTGTCCACATCATCTTCACCATATTCAAGGATGCTGTAAAACTTTTCTAAAGACAACCCCTTAAAAATATCAACTTGTTCATCGAAGGATTTCTTAGTTAAGGGTAAGGAGTTGACGATTAAGTTGGGGTCATGGACCTCATTGGTACTTCCGGCTAAGTCTATTTTGGTCATCTTTATGAATAATTATTATTTCTTTGATATGGCTTGTTCACGTGATTGGACAATGACATGCAGGTTATTCACTTTCTCCTTCCAACATGCATTTAATTGAGTGATCCAGTTTTGGGAGGGGAGATATTCTTGTCTTTTTCTCATATCTGCCATGCTATTGACATGGATGCCAAAAGGGATGACCGTGTCTAAATAGAAACGTTTTTCATTTTTTAAATCCGCCTGCAAATGTTCGTTCAAAGCTTGTTCCCTGATTCCAAGGGAAACCATACTTTGTGATGTTTGAGAGACCTCAGTAATCAGATCCATTATTTTATTGATATTCTTCTCCACATAGCCTCTACACGATGTGAGGAGGCTGGAGGATCCTTTTAACTTGGCTGCAGGGATGGCAGGCATGGCTATTGCTAAAGGACTGGCAAACAATGACATAGAAATCAAAGATTCCTCCAATTCCTTGACTCAATCCTTCAATCTGGCATTCTCAACCTCAATGCCTCCAATGGAATCATCAAGACCATCTCCAATTTCTCAGTGAATACGGGAGATTTGGGATGGCCACATGTTCCCAAGGTTAATCTCTGAACGATATTTCCCTTTCTTATTTTTTACATCTCTCTTTTCAATAATTAATTTTCTAGACTCGCTGTCAAAAACAACGCTCTGGAATATGAAGGATTCATTCGTCAAAAGATTTGGTCTCAACTATTTTCATTGGGTGACTATGTTGGATCGCGTCCCCGGGATAATCAACGTTGCAAAATACGCTATCTAGATCAATCTCAAGATCCATGTTCTCACTCTCAATTTCAGGCTCTTCCATTTTCCCTACTTTATTTTTTTCTCTTCATCTTCACGAGAATCTTGTGAGAACTATCAATTTTAGCACGAGGAGAGTTGTTATCTCATCCTCTGTTTGAAGAATTCTGGGTTTCTTTCTTACTAGGGTGGGCCGTTGGAGCGATGCTCCGGGATGTCGTACTCTTGGGAGTGGTATCCGGTGATTAAAATATCTTCTCACTGGGGCCTTTTCCTCGCTGCTTGTACAATTCAGTGGTTATTTTCAATGTCTCTAGGTCACTAGCATCAGAAGCAGGAGTGTTGTCATCAGTGTCTTTGTTTTCACTCAGGCGTCTCTGGAAAAAAAAATTGTTGAAGCCAACTGCAAGTAAATGTTCTAAAAAAATTCCATTAGGGTCGAACCCTCTTAGCCTTTCATCATATATTAGGTTCAAGTTGTTGAAATGGGCTTCAAATTCGTCAATTTGTTGACGTTCCTCAACACAAAGTCCTCGACTTTCCAAGGCAGAAGAATGAACTACTTTTTTCTCTTCACATGGAATAGATGCAACCAATAGTTGTATTGCCTTTCTATTTCTATAAAAAACATTCCGTCCGTAATGTGACATGGAAGGAAAGAAGGATTTTCCTTGGAGCCAAAAATCCTTATCACACTATAATTCTCCATTTGTTCAAGTGCCCCCTTCCTATCCAAAAACTTGGTTTCTGGTCAGACATGCGGGGAGCATCCTTTCCTAATAATAAATCTTTGAAAACAGAGACAAAGTCATTAAAAACCTCATAAAAATAGTGGGAGGCCTTGTGCCTCCATAAGGCCTCATACCATAAGGTTACTGGGTCGAATTCTCAATTTACCTTCTTGGAGACAGACAATTTTGGTAACAAACAACAATGTGCTATCATGAAAACCAAGTAGGATGACATATAAAATTTATTCTCCTTTTTTAAGCTTGACAATTGGGAACAATTTTCAATGGAAATTAGCTTCCCCCAATAAAAAATGGCTTGTTCCTTAACTGTGAAATACAAAATATAAAGAACCATGTAGGAAATACTTGTTGTGGATTCCTGTCCCATTATTCTTTTAAACATCCAGGCAATTTCCTGCAATGGATTTCTAAATGAACTAACCTACAAGCTTGTGATATCTTTAGGAACTGTCATTGGGAATTCCAGGAACTTGGGCAAGAGGTCCAACCCGTTAATATTCTTTTTTAGGAACTGCTTGGAGTCTTCTCCTCTGAACATCAATGTTGGCTCTGACAATATTAACATCTTGCAGAAGACCTGAGGTGGCAAAGAAAAAAGAGAGTGGTCATGTAGTGGAATAATGCTTTGGCCTAACATATATTTATCGATGCACCAAGAGACCAACTCTTTACAGTCAAAAACTTCAGGGAAACAACCTCCAAGAGATATTCCAGAGGTCTAAATTATTTCATTCTAGGCAGAAGGAGATGAGTAATAAGAATATTCCCTAGACCACTCGAAGTTCTAGTCCTCATGCCCGAAGATGTTCACTATATCTCCACAGAACTGTTGTCAAGTTGGTGCCATAACTTTACGAGAATGTTTGTTTTCTCCAGATGATGCTTGAAATAAACAGTTGGAGGGGATAATATAACCCCCCGCAAATGTTGGTTCAATGGATGTGAATGAGAAATATCCTCGAGCCTTTCACTCATTAATGACAATTTGTATGGTTCCTACATGATGATTTGTTATCATTAGAGCTTACTAATTGCATATTTAGAAATAAGACCTTATATATATATATATAAAATAATGTTTTTAGAAACAATTTTTTTATTATAAATAAGACTCTTATATATATATATATATATATATATATATAAGCATGAAAAGCGGTCGGATGGGCTTGAAAGTAGGGTTTCAAGGGATATTGAGGAGAGGTGAGCCCCCGACGATCAAATTATATGTCTTTATAATATGTGTGTGTGTGTGTGTGTGTGTGTGTGTGTGTGTTTATAAACAATTTTTTATTATAAACAAATCTGAAGGTCACGGGGACGGGGAAGAGCAAGTAAGGAATGGCCAAGTATGAAAAGAAGTTGGACATGCTTCAAAATACGATTACAAGGGATACTCAAGAGAGGTGAGGGCCCGAGGGTCAAATTGTATGTCTCAAAAATTTTGATTGCAAAACGCATAAAACGGAAGAGGGCATGATTTTTTTATTATAAANATATATATATATATATATATATATATATATATATATATATAAGCATGAAAAGCGGTCGGATGGGCTTGAAAGTAGGGTTGCAAGGGATATTGAGGAGAGGTGAGCCCCCGACGATCAAATTATATGTCTTTATAATGTGTGTGTGTGTGTGTGTGTGTGTTTATAAACAATTTTTTATTATAAACAAATCTGAAGGTCACGGGGACGGGGAAGAGCAAGTAAGGAATGGCCAAGTATGAAAAGAAGTTGGACATGCTTCAAAATACGGTTACAAGGGATACTCAAGAGAGGTGAGGGCCCGAGGGTCAAATTGTATGTCTCCGAAATTTTGATTGCAAAACGCGTAAAATGGAAGAGGGCATGAT
>ML776979.1:510332-522246 GCA_009831015.1 Picea engelmannii
TCCATCAAATAGAGGAGGCCTAGTGACTGAAGTCCCTTCATGGCTTGTCATGTTTAAGATCTAGGATCTACCCTTAGATAAAAAGGGGGCCGACTCTGATACCAATTGTTGGACAACTGAGAGGGGGGGGGGGGTTGAATCAGTTGTTACCATGCTTAAACAATTATGCTTCTTTTAAAAACTCTTTGCAGAAACACTGAATGATGATCACAATAATGCAGGGAAATAAACACTGGCACATTCAGCAATAGTCACATATATGAGAAACATAGAGACAAATATTTTCCGAGGAAACCCATACAGGGTAAAAACCTCTTTTTCTTTATATGATAAGTAATATTTACATTATTTACAGTATCATACATATGAGCACCAACTCATAATGAGGCTACAACCTTAGTCTTGCAAGTTGCAACTTGCTGAGAGCACCAAATCTCTGTTTTCTCTAGAACCCACTAGAAGGAAGCACCAACTCCCTAGTTTCTCTAGCACCAACTAGAAGGAAGCACCAACTCCATGGTTTCTCTAGCACCAACTAGAAGGAAGAACCAACTCCCTGGTTTCTCTAGCACCAACTAGAAGGAAGCACCAACTCTCTGTGTTCAAGCACCCACTTGAACCTTTGAGGACACCAGTCCTCCCTAGCTCCTCCCAACCACCCTGAAATATAAATCTTTGCTACTGAAACTTATTACAGTGATATGATGTTCAACAATGACTTACCAGACTCATCACTGTTCTGCTGCATTTCGTTGCTCTGTCTACCTCATTGCCTTTCTGCACACATCACTTGCGCTGTCTGTTCTTCTGCTTTTTATGCTTTGTGTGCCATGTCCATTTACTGCACAGTTCCTCTTCTGTGCTCTTCAGCTGCTGCACTCTCCTCCTTCTTCACACATGAATCACCTTCACCAACAACAATCACAACAACCTCCAACAACAACAACAACAACAACAACAACAACCTTCTCTTCTCTATACTGCGTATTTATAGCTTCTGTGCACCTTGTCCATGCAATGTTCACAATACCTCTGCATGCTGACTCCGCGCCGTTATCCTCCACCTCTCGAGTGTTCTGTCTGATCATCATCGTGACTCTTCAGCTTCTCTGGCAGTTGAGACTCTTTATCTTCTTTGTGACAGTTGAGCTCACCTTCTCTGTTTTAGTTATAGGCTTCCATGCTCATCGATCTGTCAATCCCTTCTAAGAATAGTCTTCCTTTACTTGGACGAAGATTGGAGACTCTTCATCTCCTCTAGCGATCATAGAGGTGTCTCTTCAGATTCTCTAGCAGACGCCATCAATGGTTTCTGGCAGTTTCACTGTGTCGTGCATCAATAGTCCTCCGATCAACACTTGATCTGATGGTTCAGATTACATCACGATCTCACCTATCACGATATCGGGATTCTTGATGTCAATAACTTTTGACATGTCCAACTCTCGATCCCCGATGCCTCTCCATTGACTAGAATCAACGGTCCAAATCAAAGCTTGATCTGACGGCTCAGATTGCATCGTGATTTCATATATCGCGATATCATGATTCCTATTGTCAATAATCTTTGACATGTACAACTCTCGATCCCCGAAAATCTGACAAGGTGTCCATCTGCTGACGTCATACGTGGATTGACACGTGTTGAATACTGCCACGTGTCACTCTGATTCGTGACTTACATGTGCCTGAAATGTTGAATCAGTCTGACACTTGTCATTACCTGGTTGTGCCATGTGTTCCTAGTTGACGTGGTCTGCTGACGTGAGTCGGGTCGACGGTCTAGATCACATCTTGATCTGATGGCTCAGATTATGCCGGGATTTTTCAGATCGAGAAATCGAGATTCCCATTGCATTGTTTCTTTGACATTTCCAAAACGCGATCCTCGAAACTCTGATCAACGGTTCAGATGTGATCTTGTTTTGACGGCTCAGATTATGTCGAGTTTTTGTGAGCCCTCTAATCCTTGTACTTTTAAAGATCGTGCAGGTTTGCCTCAATCCAACGGTGGTCAGACCCTGTGCTTGGATGTGACGCCTCTAACTTCAATTAGCCCTCCGATCAAGCTCATGGTCCACGTGACCTTCTCCTATATGACCGCAGCCAAACCTCCTCATTGGGGTTTCGAACTTTCCCATGTCGAAACATGTATGTCCTTAGGATTCGCGATCCCTCGACTCCCGACGTTCTCTTTATGCACTATCTCTCCTGGCTAGGCTCCTGGCCCATATGACCGTTATCCCCGTGACTGTCGTCTTACCACTCGTCGGGGTTTTGATCTTTTCAATGTCGCAATGCATTGGCTCACGGGATTCCCGATATGTGAAACCCCGATGAGTCAACCCTCCTTTCGGGATTTCACCTTGGCTTTTCCTGATGGTAAACCTCATGCAGCTCCTGTCCGATCTGACGGCTGATGGGATTTTTGAATGAGATCTAATGACTCTCGATCTCTCCCTTATGTAGGCTTCTCCTGAGCTCCTCCTGGACGTAGAAACCACCGGTCCAGATCTTCTTCTTCAGCCAATCTGGTGACAACTGTGCTCCCTCCTGAGCTTTGCACACTTTCTTCCCAACCTTGGGAGAATTACAAGTTCTCAAAGGCCTCGACCTTTTT
The DNA here is from genome assembly GCA_009831015.1 of Picea engelmannii. Classification (NCBI taxonomy): domain Eukaryota; kingdom Viridiplantae; phylum Streptophyta; class Pinopsida; order Pinales; family Pinaceae; genus Picea; species Picea engelmannii. Next base: position 512,953 of record ML776979.1, read on the forward strand.
CTTCCTTCTCCTCTGCAAACTCCGGTATCTTGAGCTTTGTTGCGCGCGTTCTCCTCGACGTTGTTCCTCTTGAGATTTCACTTCCGAATCCCCAAGGGATTCTTGGACTTCTGCGCCTCTGCAGAGTCTTCACATGCACACTCAGTGTTGTCTCTCCTGAGCTTCTCACACGCTCATACCCCTAAGGGATTTTATCCTTAAACCTATTAAACACACTGCATTCGATTCTGCGCTAATTCCTCCTGAGCTTACATTGTTCCTGTTTTTCCATCGATGCACACTCTGATTCTGCCATCTTCACTGTTGTACTTGCCATCAATGACAAGCATACGCTACCTGTTAAACATTTTCCAACAGTAAAAACTTGATAGGGAAGAGGATGACTACCCCCTCAAAATTTTTTGGACAGACACGCGACTGTCACTTCAACAACTAGCGTATGCACATGGGATGCCCAAATAGAGGACGCGTATGCATGCATTTAGGCCCACTATAGGTCACTTGTGCCTCTACTTTTCCTCAAAAAAGGAGGACAAGTATCTAAGCTTAGGCAGGGAGTACCGGTATTGAAAACCACAACCCCTTAAAGGTGCAAAAACTTACTTTGACAAAGAAGAAGCAAGAAAACTTTAGCAAAACAAAGCTAATACTGAGGTTTTTACCTGACTATGGACTGTTCAATCAGAGACCTTGAAGGACCCAGAAGATCCATGAGAATGATCACTTCTATAGGGGAGAGGATGACTACCTCTTCCTAAGAAGGATTTCCTGGGTTCTTAGACACGCAGCTAACACTTCATCAACATACGTACATACGCGGGTTGACTAAAGGTAGGGTGTGTGGATATGCGGGCTATCCCACTACAGGGCACATATGCCTTTTAATATTCTCAAAAACATAAAAGAAATAGTCTGGTAAGTAGAGCAGGGAAGACTGGTATTGAGAACCAGAACCCCTGAACACTCATACTTCTTGTAGAAACTCAAAAAAGGTAGTAAAACCAATTTCAAAATACCCAATAAAAAATCCCCAAAGAACCCTAGAGAGTCCCCAATATGGTCGCCAATTCTGTTGTGGGTGGGAATCCCTCCTACGGACTTAGCATTTAAGGGCTCTAATCATGCATGCAGAAAATGACCATTTCAAAGGCCTCAACTCTTTCCTATTCTCCTAACACAAAACCCCACATTCATGCAATACAAAGGTGTAAATGATATTCAATAACTCTACCTTAAGTCCTTCATTTGATGTCGATCCCTTTGCTTTCACTCGCTCTTTGATTGCAAGCCTCCTCCCAAAGATGACCTGCATTCACACATGAACAAACAAAAAGCTCTGAGCATGCATTTCATATACTAATTGTTGGGTTAGTTGTGACAATATCATAAAATAAATATTCAACTTGAACACATGATATGGCGGGACGGGAAAAGTATTCCTTTTTGTATTAATATTCACAAGAGTAAACTTTACAATATGTGGTCGACACTACTCCTCGAACCTAGTCCTGGGCTCCTCTTCACAATGCACCAACTATTCAACCTCACAATGCAATTGCAGGAAATTGGAGCAAAGGAGGGATAAATTTGGGTAGAATTTCTATACTGTTCTTCCTCCTCTCAAATGGGACCCCTACCCCTTCTTTTATAGGCTAGAAGGAGCTAGGTATTTGGTCGAGTGACTGTCCATGCATGGTCGAAAGGTTTAGTTAACTTACCCAAAACTGAATGTTTTGTCAGCAACTTTCCGGTTTTTGTGCTTTTGTAGGTACACGTGGGTTGTAGTGGGTCAACAAGAGTGTACACGCGGGCTGTAGTGGAGCAGGGTGCGTGTACCTTTAAAAAGGGTGTTTTTAAGAAGAGTTTTTCAGTACTATCTTGGCAAAGAAGGAATATGAGATGACCTGATGCCAGGTAAGCATGTATGGTGCAAATTAGGGTTATAATAAATGGACATGAAGGTAAGTTGGTATGCAGGAAGAAATGTTAAAAAAAAAATAGAGTTAAATTTATTTCAATGTAGAAGAAAAAAGACTACAATTGACATGAAGATAAGTTATTATGTAGGAAGATACATGATATCTACATACAATAAATTAGGTGCAAAGAAGTAGAGCACATATACAACCAATAAATGAAACACAAAACAATGGAATATGACATAAGAGTACAAGTATGCACCTTTGTATCTCCTCTTCTACATTTGCAGTAAAGAGTCCTTTGTCTTCTCTAGTTATTCTGTTTGTTTCAATGTGGGAACGCACAAAATACAATGAACATGAATGGAAGCTGGTATGCAAGGGAGAACAAGTAATATGTACATATAGTAAATGAGAATCAAAGGAATAGAATAAAAGAGAGTTACAAACATGAACCTTTGATTTTCTTGATCCATGGTTGTAATTATATAGAATGTTTCCTGTCCAAAATATATTACAAGCCAAAAAATATTAAGAAATCACATGGTCGTAGCTGAATGATTTGGTTTTGTGCAGAAAAGTATCCATATATGCTTTGAAACATGGAAATATAATTTTGCACTATCTTTGATGTATATTTCATATTTCAAGTACAAGACAAATTGTATCATGGTCAGACCATTCTGTGTATAGGATAAAGAGGTTGTATTGTGATATGGGGACATTTCACCATATATGGTTAATAAGTGTGTTTTGGACATGTTTTATCTTAACCAAAAGAAAGTGGACATTGTAATTGCACATGTAGTTGTCCAATTATTTGTTATGCCACTATTTTGTAGCATGTCAACATTGAAGTATCATAGAATGATAATGGTTTCGTCCATATGTAAATGGTTTAATGCATTTGATAACACATTCATTATGTTAGAAATGTTGCACTCGAAGCGGCATAGAAATTGAATATTACAATTTGTAATCCACGGAACACCACTCTTGCTAGCACCATCTCAACATCTTTTTTTGCTACAACAACATTTTGCTAAGGCATGTAGGTATAGTTCAGAGTTAGGAGAAAAATTTGGATCAATATTTAAGAGCATGATGGAAAGATATGCCAATTTTGTGCAATTTTGTTGTAGCCTAGGCACAATTGTACCATACCTGGCCCTTCTACACCTACATGTATTTTTCTTCTACAAGAACATCTTGCAAAGGTGACAAGATTGACATCGTATTTTTCATTCGAAAGACATGGGTTCGACTCCCGTATGCAATAGACAGGTATGAGATAGGAACTATATTTCGACTTCATCACACACGACAATGGACCAGGATTTGCAATGCTAGAAAAATTGACAACTAGAGCTGTGCACATGACACTGGCATGGACATGGTGTAAAGTCCCAGGAAAAAATCAGAGGAAAATTTAAGAGTAGGATAAAAAGATATGCCAACCTCTATGGAAAGTCTGTAGGACAAGAACGATGAATAAATACTTACAAATTCTTACTTGAAAAATGAAAACAACGAATAGTAAACAACGAACACGAATGAAAGTATACAATTGAAACTTACTCATTAATTATGTATGACAAAACCGTAGGTCCACTTGCGGGTGCAAGACTTGAACACCACAAAGTGCAAAAAAATAGCTCCAACTGTCGGTGCAGGACCCCAACCTTGCAAAGCCAAAGCAAACAAAAGAAAACAAAAACAAACAACAAGAAACAAACCAACGAGCAAGCACCAACAGGCTCAACTGCAGTTGCAGGACCTCAAACTTGCAAACTTGAACCAAACAACAACAAACATCAACCGACGAACCAACGAACCAAGGAATAAGAAACAACCATTGAACTGGTAAACAACATATGTATCTTCAATGATGACCAAATTTCATCCCAAGCACAAAAGAATTCTGAAACATATGATGACCATGTGAGTGGAAATAATTAAATAGTCTTACTTGCAAACTACAAATAGTAAACAACAAAGAACAAATACAAATGAAATTATGGCATCAAAACTTACTCAACAACAATGAATGATACAAGTGCAGGTCAAATTTTGGGTGCAGGACTTGAACCCCAGAAAGTAAAAAAAAATCTCCAACTGCGGGTGCAGGACCCCAACCCTGCAAAGTTGAAGAAAAAAAAAGAAATCAACAAGCACCAAGAGGTCCAACCACAGGTGCAACTCCTCGACCTTGCAAAGTTGAACCAAACAACAACAAGCAAAAACCAACAAACCAACGAACCAACGAACAAGAAGCAACCTCTGAACCAGTAAACGATATATGTATGTTCAATGATGACTAAATTGCATTCCAAGCATAGAACAAGTATGAAACATACGATGGCTATGCAACTGGTGGTGGACAACAATATTGTCCAAATTCATTGCAACACTATATGGAAAAATTTGAGGAAAAATGTATTGTGAGAATCCTATTTACGTAAACATTTAAGGTTGTTAGGGTTGTTTAAGGGCCTTGCACTATGAAAAATTTAAGTTGTCTGACCTGTTTAAGGGCCTCACTCTATGTAAACATTAAAGATGTCAGGCCTATTCAAGTACATCAAAAAGAGTGTCAATTATCTAAAATTTCGGTAAGTAAATATTTCAATACAAATACAAATAATAAAAAAATAAAAAAACAATGTCGATGCTCAAAACTTTCGGTATGTAAACATTTCAGTAAAAATTTAATAAAAATTAAAAAAGAGCGTCCAATCTCAAAACTTTCGATATCTAAACATTTACAACATTGGGAACAATGAAGTTGGCAATAAGACTTCCAATCTATTCTCCAATTAGACGATGACATATAAGGATTTTTTTATTATATAAAAATAATGTTTTTACTTCTATAGTTCAAACAATACAGAGGATGCGAAAATTTATAGTCAAAGGACATATTAACATGAAGTTAACGAATTATCTATTGCTATAGTCCCTCTAAGCCTTCGACAAGGACTAATAATGATTCACAATCTTTCTTTAAAAGGTATCAAGGCAACCTTTAAGTTTATTTATATAGGGTCTTTCTTGTAAAAATAATCAATGTAATTCATCACTTATATATTTTTTATATTTTAGTTAGTCTTCTCATTTTTTGAGTAAACTAAATATATTAGAGTATTTAACTACACCATTTAATATCAAATCCTTGTGTTGGTTCATTGTATTTTATCCATACAATTGTCACAATATACCTACGTCTTTGTCATATGATGTGACTGTAACATCCCTCTCTATTGAGCACACTTTTATTGACTTATTCTTTGAGGACACTTGTGTGCAAGTGATCCAGTTATGGTACATTGTGTTTTCATTTAGATTATGGGTTATATATGATAATGTTGAGGTGTTATGGCTTATTGATTATATTGATGTCTATGTATTGGAAGATTTGATTGACGAGTTTTCCTGAGTGTGAAGAACACATGAAAGGTTGTGAATGTCGATGGAATCAATGGACTTATTTGGACTCTGTATTGAGTCAGGGAGTGGATTGTATTTGTTTGATTATTTCATTATTACGAACATGCGATGTATGATTTATTTTAGTATGATTTTTGTATATGGATTTTTGATACGTTTTTTATCAGTGGATGCAAGCTTGATGATGCTTGTTAATCCGAATCACATAAGGAGTAGAGGGGCCATGCACGAAAACCAGACATTTGAGGGAGAGGTGTGGTAGAATCTTTGTCACAACCTACTAGAACTCTCACCCTGGTTTGAATGTGTAAAGAACCTCCTCGTTACGACGACAACCTCTTATAACAAGTGCAATTTTTTTTTTGTGTGTGCGTGTGTACAAGGGTAACAAGACATTATACTCCACGTCATCACATGATGACAACTCATGATGCATACAACTGCGATATCAACATAAATATCTAAGACACACATCAACATATACCAGCAATGAACAACAATCAACCAACAAATAATAAGTCTAACTACCCGCCCGTCCTACCCTGCAATGGTTAGGAACTCCAAGACACATAAGGAATGCTCAAGCCCATGTTCCCATCGATTTTAACCATTTAAGGTCTCAGGGATAGCGACTGTTCTCAGGAACATGGAGGTATCTACATTCCGCTCGACGCAATAAGACCAAGCCTACTAAGCCAATGATAAAAACATAACTATCACGATCACATTCAACAAGGTTATCTACATTAAGGCAATTTGCGACAGTGAATCATTAATAACTCATTAAATTACTCATTACAATATTGCATGGGAGGTGTACTTTTAATTCAAAATTACAAGACAATGGCAATTAATAAAGCAAGTAAGGTAATTAACACCCCTTATACCAACCTTCATTACGAGCCCTTCAATGCATGTCTAAAGTGCATAATATCATTAACATACGATCTAAATTAGTCTTGAAAACATTTCACTTTGCAATTCTAAATTACCAGTGACAACAGGGCATCATCTAATTTGTCATTTCAAGAACATTACTAAGCAAGTCAAAAATTCAACTGGATTAATAATTAAAGTAAAAGTAATCATCAGTCAAAATCTAACTAGTCTGTCAGCCAACCATTTGCACGTCATTAAAATTCAAGTATCTAAATTGGAACTGAAAGAAGTATATACTCAACACCCATAAGGATGACAAGGCAGGTTAGTAAAATAAGAATTTGTGCTAGATAAAAAAAAACATTCTATTTTGTAAAGCATCACTCCTTCCACATCACCCTTCATTATTTACATGGGTTATTTTATTTGCTTCCCAATTTCATACAACCATATTCAATAATACCAAAATGAGATAGACACTAGACTTTTACCCAATTTTAATAAATTCGTTGCTTTTCCAATCAAATCTTATCAAGTTGTTGAATGTGCTACGAATATCATTTACTTATTTATTTTGGACTATGCTACATGGTTTTATGCCTAGTTAAGGAATTGATAACATAAATTACTATTCTAATCGTTTCCAACGATTTGATTATTATTGGATACTTTTACAATTGGTGAACAGGGTATGTTATGATTAGACTGAGGTTGAGTAATTGATAATCTACACAAGAGCACAAGGATTTCAAGAGCATATCACAGTCTAAGGATTTAGTCTTAATTATATAAAACACAAATTAATCCCCACCATTAACTATGCTAAAAGCAGATGTTATCAACATAAATATTTACTTATCCCTCGCATATTCTCTAACCAACAACCTTAAGGTAAAGAGGTGTAAAATTTGCAGGCTTGTAAAGGGTTCGTGGTCTTAGTTATTAAACTATGATTGTGCAAGGGTCGATAACAACATATAGGTAATTCATTCAACTTGCTTGTTAAACAACTAAGTCAAGTGACTTGCATAAAATTATTAGATTAATATCATAAAAAGACAATGACTAGATATTGGATGTGTCAATGAAAATCCAAAATAGAAATGGCATTTAAGAGGTGAGTTAATGAATGCACAGGTTTCGGGGTCAGTGAAATAACACAAAATCTAAGACTGTTGCAAAACTGCCATCAACTACTCAGTGCTTAAAGCTATTAAAATTTTCCATCAGATTCACCAGTCACGCCCTCTGGTAATTGATTCCTTTGTCATCCATTATTACCATCAATGACTGGAGATACAGTAGGCATGACTAGAACCCCCCAGCGCTCAAGATTGTTGTCAGAGACTGAAGCGACTATGACCCATCATTTTGGCAAGGGAAGGAAAATATCAAGCTGGAAACCAAAAAAACCAAAATGCAGAAACCTCTGCAATACAAAGGAGGAAAAATTTAAAATAAGAGGAACAGAGTCTCCAGGTTTTCAGTCAAATTGTAGGGTTTACACAGGAATTCGTATCCCCGGAATTCGCCCAATACAAGGTGAGTACACATCTCCCCTTTCGCACTGGGAAGGCGGATTAACCAGTCATTACAATAACATCAAAAGACACGCCAATCAAAAAGGTGACCCAAAAAATCGTTTTAAGAGCCATTCGACAGAGTGCCAGGAAATGTGATGTTCGAAATAAATAGGAAAAAAGGAATTGCAGGGTTTTTAATTTTTAATACAAATAAAAATTAACTGAACCCAAGATCACGCAGGGATTTATCTTCGTTTTAAAACCATAAAAACAAAAACGGAAACACAGGTTGGTCTAAGGTGAATCGCCCAAAGGTTGACTCGAATCGGGAGTTAATAGAGCCACCGCCAGTTATGAGCAGTGGGAAAATCATGCCCACTAGAGGCCATGCATCCAGCTTGCCCACCTTCTAACTCCATTCTAGAGTAGATGCTCTCACCCAAGCATTTCACAACAAAAAGGGAAAATGAAAGTGCTGTAGCAACATAGTCAAAAGAGGAAAAGAAAATGTAGAAGAAAACATTACCAAAACGCTATCCCTTAAACAAAACAAAACAAACACAGAGATACATTCTAAAATTGTTGAGAAATCACTGGGATATAATAATTGCTTCCCAAGATAAGGATATAATCACTCGCTGCTGTAAGTATAAAGGCTCTCTGAATGAGGGAAAATGCAGTCACTAACCATCACAACAAGTAGCCATACAATGTGCAGCGGGAAATCACATAGAGCAACATACCCTCCGACGACAAGAGGGATACAATCGCAGAGGGTGACTAGCTAATCGTAAGAGGAAGGGATAAACAATGCAGAGGTATTCAACTCAAGAAGGAACACGTCAATCAATCGGTCAAATTTCCAGTCATGAAATTGTCAACAGTTTAACTACCCAATACACAAGTAGATCTAAAAACATACATCCTACAATATTCTATCAATCAACCAAAAAGTGTATTGTTTCCTTAACACCCGCCTCGAATGACATCCCGCACTCTGTGCCACTCCCGCTCGCTGACCATCGAGACCTCACCGGTACCTCCCAGCCAATCACTAGGGGTACTCTGCTTCCCCCTTAGCCCCCTGAGCCACAAAGGGGCCACACACTATCCAGATGGTACGTTTAGTTCCCAGCTCGCCTCACAAGGTCAAGCTACCACTCCTATTCGAGCAGGGAAAACCCAACTCCCCACAAGAAATCAATCAAGTCACTAATCCGGCAGCGTAACGTTACGCTAACAACCGATCCCCCTTCTTCCTTCTCTTCCCTTTCTTTTATAGAGTTTTGGAACTTCCATCTTTCCCTAAATCTCATTATATTTAAGTTTTAATAAAAATCTTCTAAAAACCCTCCTTCGTACAAGTGTCATCCATCCCTCACGTTTCTCCATTAACTAATTTCTCTAATTTAATAAATTGTCTTATTTCCCTCACCCACCTAGAGTTACTCCTATTTTTACTTCTAGGTGTCCCTAGATTCCCTTACAGGTTTAAATACTTTCCCTAAAATGAAGTTGCTAATTTA
>ML776979.1:578530-609946 GCA_009831015.1 Picea engelmannii
AAAGCCCCATGAACTGACCTACTAGTCCTCGCTCTGACAGAGAGATTGCTACTTTCATTGGTTGCTCCGGGGGAAGACTGATTTCTGGAATGGCCTCCAAGCGTCTTACAAAGCTCGAGGAATCTCCAGGGGAAGCCTTCTTCACGCAGGCTGTGATCAGTTTGCTGAAGGTCGTAGAGGGGGAGGGAGGGGGCGACGGCTCCCCTCCGTCCTGACTTGCCATGGCGGCCGAACACTGTCAGCTCAATCCTCAGCGCGTCAAACCCTAATCGCGTCCACTAGTTTACTGAACAATTCTCTTACTCCAGCACTGAAAGTTAATTTAAAATATATTTATTATCTATTACTTAAAGGATTTAAATATATTTTATTTATTTTAAGTCTCATAAGTAAAAGTTGATTTCAGAGATAAAGTCAAACCAAAATAATAATTGTTCAATTTTTTTTTCTCTTCTTTTCAATATGAGCACTTCACCACATATTTCAAAAACTCATCCTAACAGGGGAAGGCCCCCCAAAATCACCCTAGAGGTCCTTTACTATTATATGGAATCAGTAGAAAAAAGAAGAGAAGAGAGAGATGTCAAAATCCAAATAGAGATAGAAACATCTGAAAAAGGAGTGAAGAAAGGGAGGTAAAACTCAAAATAGAGCTAGACAATGATTGATAAAAAAATTAAAGATATCATTCAAACTCAAATAGATGATAGATTCTTAGGGTTCAAGACTGAATTAAGAAAATCATAACTTGAGAGATAGGATTAAAGAGCTAGAAGAAAAACTAACCAACAATTTGACCCTCAGTAATATGGAAAACAAATTGGATATCAAACCCATCAAAGAGGAAATGAATAAAGTAATCGAATTGGACCATGAGCATAACAAAAGAGCCTTGAACCTCATAATTTTTGGTATAAAAGAATAACAAGAGGAGGATACGCTACAAATAGTAAAAGAATAATTAAATAATAAATCACAAATTGATACAACTTACCTCATAGAAGAAAAGAGGCTAGGAAAAATAATTGATCACAAAGATAGGTTGATCTCTGTCAAAGTAAGTTGTAAACTTAGTAAATCTTCGAGCTTAAAAGGGTCAGGAATATTTATAAATGAAGACCTCATTCCTGAAGACCAAGATGAATTAAGAAGGTAATTTCAAAAGGTAAAAGAAGCCACGAAAGAAGGAAAACGAGCAATAATTAGAAATCGAAAAGCTATTGTTAGGGATAGAGACCAAAAGGATAATAATAAATAGGAATTTGGGACACTCGGGATCCTTTTTTGGAATTTTCATGGCTTTCCATGGTGCAAAGGTCCTATAATAAGTTGGATCCCGAGTGATATTGATATTACATGTCTAGTTGAAACATGGGAGCATGAGGAGTCTAAGTTCCCTAACATAGAAGGATTTGCCTTATGGTTAGCATGGAACAAAAAATCCCACCGTAGAGGGATATGAGGCATAACTTGTTATATTAGAAAGATCATTTCTCCTCACATTCAACTTCATAAGATTGAGCCTCTGAATCAGTGCATTTGGATATAAATTTTAGACACCAATTCTAAGAAGATGTATATAGAAATTTGATATTTTGCACCTATCAATTATACTTTTTATAAGAAAAACAATCTAGATAACAATTGTCCCTATAATAATTTAGAAAAAGATATTTATAGTTTGAAAAATGAAGGTAATATCCTCCTGCTAGGAGAATTTAATGTTAGGAATGCAACTAAACAAGCTACTCTTTTAAGTAATGACTCCAACCATAATCTTTTATGGCTAGATGAGGACCTTATTTATCTAATAGCTACAAAAGAAGCTCTGAAGACCTAATTGAGAATTTGTTTGGTACTGATTTGGTCAAGCTCTGCAGCTCTCAAGACCTAATAATTTTCAATGGAGTAATGAAGTGGCCAAACTCCAACCAGATGACTTGTATTCATGGGCTAGGTAGTAGTGTTGTAGATTATGTGATATATGATATCCCCGTTTCCAACCAAATAACAAATTTTGACCTTTTAAATGACCATGAGCCTTACTCTGATCATAAACCTTTAACCCTAACTCTAAACTTTTCCATGCATAGGAGCGCCATTGAAGAGAATTATGATAATCAAAGGAATTTTCACTTTGACAAAAGTAAACTTGACATTTTCTTAAAGGATTTAAATAGTAAATTAAATCTCCTAACTTATAAGGACAACATTAAAGAACTCTATCATAATTTTACAACTACCCTTTCCACTTCTATTAACAAGTTCTCTTTCGAGGTGTCCTATAAAAAGAATAATAGAATGAGCAACCCTTGGTATGATAAAGATTGTAAAATTGCTAGGAAATCCATTAGGGATTCTTCTAATGAGTCCTTAAAACTCTATAAGATCAATATGTATAAAGCCCTAATTAAAAAGTAAAAAATGTGCTATATCAATAAAAGACAAGAACAACTTTCACAACTATATAAGATGGATCCTAAGAAGTTCTGGAGCCAAATTCTAAAATGCAATACTAAAGAAAATAATAGGATTCCCTTAAGGGACTGGAATTCCTACCTTAAAAGTCTTTACGAGTTCCCTAATGCAATGGACACCATTCCTATTGTCCCTACAAAGGAAGCATTTTTTTCTTTAGATGACATAGAGTTCGGGGTTAAGTGGCTTGCAAATGGGAAAGCTAAGGACATTGAAGGCTACCAAGTTGAAAATTTTAAAATCGGAGGGCCAATCCTTATCCCTCACATGCACAAGCTCTTCAATTTAGCATTCAAGAAGGGCTTCCCTAAACCATGGACACAAAGCCTCATTGTTCCTATTTTTAAAAATGGGGATAAAAACATTCCCTCTAATTATAGGACCATTATGATTAGCCCAATTTTAGCCAAGCTTTATGGAACTATTTTAGAAAAGAAGATTAGCCTTTGTCTAGAGAGTCACGATAAAAGAGCTTAAGGCTAGGCCGGGTTTAGGAGATATCATTCAACTGTGGACCATCTTGTTACCTTTAGGATCATTGTAGAGGAGTTCCACAATACTAAAACCAATCTTTTTTGTTGTTTTGTTGACTTTAGAAAAGTTTTTGACATGGTTCCTATGAAAAAAATTTGGAATAGGTTGGAAGAGATAGAAGTGCCTCTCGAGTTGAGGGCTACTGCAATAAGGATGTATGAGAACACTATTTCTAAGTTTAAAAACACTGAGGGCTGGTCAAAATAGATTAACTGCAATATCGGAGTCAAACAAGGTTTGTTGCATCCCCAATCGAGTACGAATCCTATGATGTACAACCAGTAAAAGCGCCCATAATTTTTATTTATTTAGTTTTTTTTTTATTTCATATCACACTTTTTAGTTAACTTGTACTTGATACAAATGGTGTTGGTGCAGGGTTATAGTATTCTATATGAATCCTGCAAATAAGGTCAACATCATATTTAGATTGAGATAACCACATATGCCATTTTCTTATTGCCAAGCTTGAATTTCAAAAATAATGTAACTCACCTAAGTCCACAATCTCAAAAACTTGTTGGTGAGTTTATGCTTCACTCTATAACTCTATTTTATAGAGTTATAGTCACAACACAATCATCCACATAAAAACTATACAAACAATTTCATTATTATCATGTTGTATATGCAACTTATGATTTGATTAACTATAAGGGTGAATCTATGAAGGTGTCACACTTTTTGGTAAGATGGTAGGGAAAAACTAGTGTGTGGAGACACTCATTTGAGGTCCTTTTTAGCTCTCGATTAAGAGATAGATAAATTCCTTAATCGATGATTTGTGTGAAATGAATTTAAATCTCGATGAAGAATAAATTAACCCTCAAAGATTAAAATAAATAACTCATTCAAAGTTACCACCAATGATTGTGCCCTATGGTATAACCTAGTCATATCCTCTCTCCAACTCCACATATGAATTTCGAATACCACCTTTCCCATGTTCACAATCATATTCCTTTGAATTAGTGAGGCATTTGCCCACAGCCGTCACCCTAAAAAATAATAGCCATGGTCATGTTACTACAAGTTGAGTTTCTCAATAATTGACATCACAAGAGTACCATGGTTGCTTGGGTTAAAGAACCTATTTAGAAAATATATTTCAATGATTTTAATAAAGTTGGAATATGTGGATAGAGCTTTGGATTCACTTAATTGAACTCATGACATGTACTAAAATGAAAAGGTAGTGAGTGCATAGGAATTAATGATATGGAGGCTAATATACGTGTCCATCTGGATAGGTTATGCAATTATGGAAATGCACATCATTTGTGCATTGTAGCGAGAGGAAGATACGGTAGGACAACACTAAGAAGTGATTGAATAGGTAATAGTATGGACAATCAAAGGAAAAAAAAGATAGAAGGCCCAGGTTCCTCTGGCACACTTACCCCGAAGACATTAAAGCACGTAATATTTAACTGGTTGTTGTCAATCCTGACAAGCTCAGTGCTATCCAAAGGCTGGGTAAATGGCGGTGACTCGCAGCCAATGGTAAATTGCTGACTAATACAAGGGTAGATTATCGTTTGCAAAAATAGGGGTATCACTGCTAAGGGAAAAACTCAATGCTAAAGAATTTCACCAACCACAGTCATGCCGTGAAAATTTCTACCTGTCTACAATAATTAATGCTAACCGACCTTGAATGTTAGTCACAGCCTACATCATTAGCTTTGTTATTATATAGTAAATCCACAGTCACACGAAATACCTGATTCCATTCTAACATAAATAAATTGGCAATTTCGTCAGGAAACCAAGGCACGTTTAGTAGTAGTTTAAAAGCAAAAACGCAATCATCTAAAAGTAAATCACCAGGCAGCAACTGCATTCTCAAGGAATAACGGATTTAAAGAAAATCACAGTCATATAAATCATGGAAGAATTCAGAGTCATTCCAACCGCAATGCCATTAAGGATTAGAGCAATAATCATGATCTAAGGGGCGACAACACGGTCAAGTTTTAACCAACAGAAACATTGAACCAAGACTCAACAGAAAGAAAATCGTTGTTGTTAATAAAACCCCACCAATCCCAAAACCACATCACTCGCACGAAAAAAACGCCCTTTCACATTATCCCTACACAGTAAAAATTTCTCCCACTAGACACCACCGTTGCCGCTAAAACGCTGCATGCTATTGCTATCCATCAAATGTAAATTGACTGTTGTAATTTAGCTAATATTTCGTTGAGTTTAACTGTACCCATGCTGTCTAGTTAAAATAATTTTGCAAATTAAAATATAATAATGGTTTAGTTTAATAAATGAGAGTGCTAAGTGAGGACATGGCAATTGTTGTGTAAGACACCAGGAAAACGCCTCCCTAAAATTTAACAAAGCAGTTCCTATATATTACAATGGAAGTCATTATATCAAGAAAACACAGTCAATAGTTTGCACCGTAGCCAATCATATGAAAATAACAGTCAAATTCCCCAACCAAGCACTGAAGTTACTCAATAAATCCGCCAAGACAAAGCGCAGAGAAAAATAAACCAAACACGCAGAGAGTTATAAAATGCAGAGCCCAAATACAACACAGAGATCAAACACAGTCATGTTTATAAAAAATCAAGAGTATTATTGCCATGGAGTGCCTTAAATGCTCAATGAAACATAGATTTAAATTGTCCATGGCTATGAAATGCAGGGTTAAAATTTTACATCTTTCATATAATTACAATTGCTGGAGTAATAAAAAAAACAAGTCAATTCAACAAGAAGCAAACACAGATCAGAGTTAAGTACTTTTTACATCTCGGGGTACCTATTTAAAAATGCTGACAACAGTAATAGAACGCCAGGGTTATCAGGATAACTCATCGAAAGGATCGCAAGGATTCTATCAGTCAAGGCACAGAAAAATAAACATCAAGGAAGCGAGATAATCCATACGCAGAGGCCATACTGGAAGGCGCAAGTCAACAACCAGGCAAGGACTACAACAGAGGTAGGCGGCGGATAGGTTCGTCCTTGGCTTCATCATCCTTGCATAGAAAAGTAGGGCGTTGAGATCCATAGGTCTTTTAATGCTAAGGAGACGACCATAGATCAGGCTCCTGGCCGACTGCTCAAGTGAGGACTGACGAACTAAGGATGAAAGGCGAACAATCTCACGGGTCACAATCAACATAGCTAGGTGGTCAAGACATGCGTGAAAACGAAGGCCATGGGAGTCAACAATCGTCGAGCTAGGCTAAGAGAAGTTCAGTCATAAATCTAAACATCCAATTTACTTACATAATCAACATGCAGATTCAAGCATAAAACCTACAACATCTAGTATACAAATGAAAAGAGAGTACAGTTGCATGATCGCTCGCTCTGAGTGACGTTCGCGTGCTCTGTTCAACTCCTGCTCGCTGACCGTTGAGACTTCACCGGTACCTCCCGGCCATTGCTAGGGGTACTCTTCTTTCCCCTTAGCTGCCCGAGTCGCAAAGGGGCCACACACACTATCCAGAGATTTCGACTAGCTCCCAGCTCGCCTCGCAAGGCTGAGCTACCACTCCTCTTCGAGATGGGTATCCAAACTCCCACAAGAAAATCAGTCAAGTAGATATTTCTGCTGCATAACGTTATGCAAACAGAAGATCCCCCCTTCATCCTTCTCAATCCTTCATTATATAGAGTTTTGAACTTCCTTTCTTTCCTAAAATCTCATTTAATTAAAGTTTTAAAAGTGAATTCCTAAAAATTCTTCTCCGTACAAGTGTCACCCATCCCCTACATTCCTCCATTAATTAATTTCTTTAATTAATTAATTATCTTATTTCCCTCACCCACCTAGAGTTACTCCTAGAATCACTCCTAGGTGTCCCCAAATTCCCTTACAGGTTTTAAAGGCTTTCCCTATTATTAAATTGCTAATTTAGCTTAAATTATAAAGCTCTTAAATGGTAGATTCTTCACTAAGTTTGGCTTTCCTCTTTTTCCCTTAAGTCCCCCTATTTCCCTTTTTATGTTTACCTCTTTTCCTAGTTTCCCAATATTTCAAATTTTTCCCTCTTTCCCCTTTTTACTTAGAACTCAAAAAGGTAGGTGTGGAAATTAACCCCCTTTTCCCTTTTCTTATTTAATTAGTATATTGTAAATTATCAAAGTAATAAAACAATTAAATCCCCCTTTTTTTTAAATTTTAATTCAACAGATTTTTTTTGAAACAATTAATTTCTTACTCCCTTCATGTGACAAGATTTTACGAAGGTCATATGTATTATTCATGTGGTTTTTATTTTTATTATTATTACTATTTTTTTTTAGAGAGATAAAATTTGACCACTAGCATAGTTTAGACTTAAACCTTAAATATTGTACCGAGCAAAATTTAGTTAGGGAAATTGTTTTAAAAATACTTAACCCATTATTCATCCTAAGGCCATCTAGGTTCATTCCTCTATCATCAACAATGCGACGTGCCCTTCAGGACGCACTAGGTGCTCCAAGGGTGCCACTCACCTCATCCGTTCCCTTGCACGACGTGCCCTTCAGGACGCACTACGTGCTCCAAGGGTGCCACTCGCCTCTTAATATGTTTCCTTTGCACGATGTGCCCTTCAGGACGCACTACAGGGTCCAAGGGTGCCACTCGCCTCTTGACTAATTTGGTAGACATCAATAACCCTTGGAGTCAACACTCCGCCAGGTGAACTTGTGGGAGACTAAAGGCCTCTAAGGATAAGGCCCCTGCTTTATTGCACGCCCCTTAGAATCATCATGAGCGACTGTCGCAGTCTGCCCTCACGACATCGTGGGTCCTCTCAAAATAGGTAATCGTTAACCTACAGTTCGAGCCACGGTGGGAGTGCTAGTAGGTTGTGGCATGGCTGTTGTCCACACCTCTCCCTCAACATCTCTGGTAGTCGTGTGTGACCCTTTTACTCCATACGTGAGTCTGTTCGGCAAGCTATCATCAGCCTGCATCATCAACAAATCATGTCAGAACATATCCATATCACATCCTCTAATCAGAAGCACTAAAATCACAGTGAAACAATCAAAACCCAATGGTACACTCCTCGAATTGATCTAGAGTCCAAGGGGTTCCATCGATGCCTCGACATCCTTTAGGTCCATAATCCTGCACACTCAGTAAAACCGAGTCAATAGCACCTGTCTATGTCGAGGCGAAAAAACAACATGTCATCACCCCATAACGCCCCAGACTCAAAATCAAAATTTTGAATAGCATAATAATCCGGATCACTTGCGAGCAAGTGTCCTCAAAGAATAAGTTCTCTCACTGCACCAGAGCGGGATGTTACAAGGTTGTCCCTTGTCCCCTACCCTTTTTCGCATATACATTGACAAGTTAGAAGATTTCTTGGAAAAGACAGATTGCGTCGGCCCTAGTCTCATTGGTATAGTAATCAATCTTCTTCTTTATGTTGATGATATCGTTCTTATGGCAAGGAGTCCCCATGATCTTGAAAACCAACTAAGAATCCTCAAGGAGTTTGGCTCCAATATGGGTATGATTGTTAATACTGATAAGAGTAAGGTCATGCTTATTAAATCCAATAAGATCCCTTATGATACCTTCATTTATGACAACAACAACTTGGAGGAAGTGACCTCATACAAACATCTTGGAATTTATATTCAATACAAGCTCAATTGGAATTATAGGATTGAGAAAATGATTAATGGGGGATGGAAAGCTTATTATGGGCTTGAAAACAATTGTAAATCAACTGATCTTTGGAGTTGAGATAAGAAGAAACTCCTCCTTGAGACTCTTGTTACGCCTATTATTCTTTATGGATGTGAAGTCTGGGGCTGCAGTATCTCTCGTGAATCCTGGAGAAAGATAGAGAAAATACAAAAGAATTTTATAACATATAATCTCAAAATTAAAGAAAATACGCCCTATCTCATCCTCCTCTTAGAAACAAGCCTCTCCCCCATTGAGAGAATGGCTATGACTAGATACCTAATGTATAAGGACAAGTTAAACAACATGGAATACAAGAGGCTTCCTAAAATTGCTTCAAAATCGAGTCATAACCACCATCGACTCAAACGAGAATGGAATAAAGATGCCCGGTCTTGGCTAAACTATCGGGGAATCATGGAAGACACCATTTTGCAGAATAAAGATACTATTAAAAAAACATCAAATCAAAATTTAAGGAGAAAATGTGGTGTGATAAAGAGTTAGAGGAAAAAAGAAAATTAACGTATTATAAGGATGTAATCAACCCTAATCTAGAAGATCAAAATTATCTATCTGTTTTTCCAAGTGTAAAGAAAAAAATAAGCATTGCTAAGATAGGAACAAATTCTCACGAGCTCCATAGTGAAACTGAGCATTGGTCAATTCCTAAAACACCATGGGATGAAAGAGTGTGTCACCTTTGTGACACTAAGAAGGTTGAAGATGAAAAACACTTTCTCTTAGATTGTCCAGCCTATACCCATATTAGATCTCATTTTCAAAATATTTGTCACACTGCCAACCTTTCTACCTCTTAACTAAAAAAAAGTATGGTGATCTTGGAAAGCTTCTCTTAATGCTTTTCGAGCGTAAAAAAAATATTCTAAAAAATCCCAAGTAATCACTTACCATCTTAAGATATGATAAACCAATTCGGTCTTAGTGGATGTTAATCATCATCATCATCATCATCATCATCATTATTACCTTGAATTTAGTAATATAAAAATATAAAATAAAATATTTTTTTATTTATTAGTTTCTTTATTTAATCTTATTCAACTCAGGAGTAGTTATTATTTTACATTAAAATTTAGATTAAAATGTCTCATATATTTTGAACATGTTTTTTATTTATATTTTATTTATTACATTGAATTTAGTAATGTAAAAATATAAAATAAAATATTTTTGTATTTATTGACTTAGACTTAGCCATGTAAAACTATAAAATAAAATAATATGTACTATAGAATAATGGTGCTATGCACTCTTTAAATTATGCAATCATATAAATAATTTATGAAGACTTTATATATCTATCTATATATATTCAAACTATTAAAATAACACAAGGGTGGGTGTAAGTTTGAAAGATAACAACAAGGGTGGGTATAAGTTTAAATTAATAATGTTGTATTAAGATAACACAAGGGTGGGTGTAAGTTTAAATTAATAATGTTGGTGTTTAGTTAAGAGATAGTACATAGGTATTTAATTAAATATAAATATTTATATTGTTTAAAATAAAAAATGCAAGGTGCTTGTTTAATACAATTGTGCAATTTTATGCATTTATAAAAGATGATTAGATTGTTTTTTTAATATAATTTAACATTCAATCACATATTTATGCAACTATCTAGTTTGAAAGGTTAACACCATTAACCTTATGTTATACCAGTGACCACTCACCTACAAAGGGGAACAATGTCATTTTAATCACTAAAAAATGAAAAGAAAAGAGAAAATCAAAGGAACTCTAATTGAAACACTTCCAACAAAAGACAAAAGTGAGAAGAAGAGCATAATAGATGAGGCGTTGAAGATACATGGATACACCCAAGCACACTAATTGAGAATGGGTCCTTTGGTAGAGAAGATATGGAATGTTGAGTAAATCTCTGTGAATGCAATCTATATTTATGTAGAGAGTCAAAACACCATTGTAACCCTGTAATTGTTGATAAATAAAAGTTGTGCATAGCCATTTGATGTTGGAATTTTTCCTTCTAGTATTCTCTAGGGTAATCTTTATGCTTATTGTGTTTAATTGTTTTGTGATTATTCTTTTTTATCTACTTGTTTTTCTCTAGTGGTTATTAATCCCAACACCCACATCATTAAATTTATTTCATTGCATTGTTGATTGGTATCCACAACACAATCTCCAATTTACTTGATCATTGGTTTCAATTGATTGTTGTGTGATGTGTAAATCATATGCAACAACATTGAATTACATTATCCACTATATATACAATGAATAGTTTCCTCCTGTAGCCATCCTTGTGATTTACCAACACATTATTAACCAAAATTCAGCAACCAATTTGTCCCTTAAGCTTGTGTGTGTTAGTAATTATGTACAACTCATTCTCCTTAATTAGATCGTTGGTTTTTCCCCATAGTTATAATTACCAATGCAAATTCTTTATTGATGTGATAAGCTAATAGCCAACTAATCATTTTGGATTTATTTAATCTCTATGTATTAGCACAATTATAATACCCTCTATAGGAATGAACATAAGAAGTATGTGGTAAGTAGGTAAGTGGTTTACATTTGATTACTTTGGAATTTATATAAAATAATAATAAATTGCATTTGGGGTTATAATTCCTTAGGAGTACCATGGGGACAATAAACTAGTGAAAGAGGAAATAGGGGGAATCTATATGAAATAATATTAAATAATGTGTTGCTTCCATGTGTCTTTCTCCCAAGATTTTCTATCTTTTGCCTTGTATGCATTATGATTTATTACTCCAAGCTCTACGGGTGGGAACATGTTTCCCATGCAATTTGAACATACATGCAATCCTCGAGGAAGGCATTCATTCCACCTTCGGAGGAAAAAATTAGGGGATTAATTCTATCATTTTTTGTATGTTAGATATGCCAAGGTAGGTGTTGGTGTTGAGTTTGAATTAAGATACCATAGTGTTTCTAGAGTTTCTAGTGATGAAACTATGTGAAATCCAAGATCATGTTCATGGGTAATTACTGAGATTAAGACGAATTAATTTACAACAATTTTTTCCTTGTTTTTCATTATTATATATTTTCCTAGCCAACCTGTATGGAACATTGAAGGGAAGTATGATAGCCTGAGGGAATGTTTAGAAGTGAAATGGATCACACTTCTTTTATTGTGCAGTCGTAAGGGGGGGAGAGAGGCTGGTGAGTGGGATGGTTGTGGTAACAATAATATAAGATGTTAATCTCTTCGCTGTGATAATTGAAAACTGGGTTGAGTGAGGAGAACTAGAGCTCTAGATAGTAAATCAACTATTTTTATTTCATTACCTAGCATGAGGGTGGCACCTACACAATATAGTACCTATGGCTCGGATTAAAAATGCTCCCATGAAGCATCCTCAAGTGAAACTCATAATACATAAGTAATTTGTTCTTTAATTGTTATATGTTGATTACTAATACCTTTGATTACTACTATAAAAGAGTAATATGATATTTTTTGGGAAGGACATTGTTGTAGTCCAAGGAATAATGATAAGCATTCAAGAAGAGAGCTACATTATAGGAGAAATAATAGGGACACACACATACTCAAGAAGAGAGAGATATTTGTGGGAAGAACATCTATCTAAGTTTGTATTATGTCTTCATGAGTATTTGTACAATAGAGAGATGGTTAGAGCAATTGTACCCGCTCCAACTAAGCCCTCATTAGGCTTTATTTGTACTTTATTACACATATATTCATGTATATTCATTATAATAATGTCTAGTGTATAATGTATGATGGATTATTACAATGGCCTAAGAGGCCTCCTAACATCTCCCCCACACTCAAATCCTTATTTCGTCCTGAGAAAGTGTGTAACAACATCCTAGGTCTCTACTCTTGCAGAAGTCTCCTTACTGTGCATAAACCATGCATACCAGTCTGCATAGGTAAATCGATCGCAACAAGCTCCATATATATAGGAAGATACACATATACAAGGTTTACTATGACTAGTTTCTAATGGATCTGAAGAACTGCATACCACATGTCCTGACTTCTTGATCTCCATATGATCAACTCTATCGATTTCTTTCTAGGCACCACCAACTGCCATACTCACTTGCAAGTTTATATTCCTCCCAGGAGTCATCGAGACACTCTCTAGGGATGATCTAGAGAACTATCGCACCTGGGGGATATTTTTATGGATTCAACTAGGGTCTACAACATCGAGGTCGTGGGATCGACTACGCCCTTTTTCTCTTTGGGCATTCCCACAAAAGGATTGGTGAATGGACTAGGTGGATTGCATCATAGTGATTGTTGTTCGTGATAGTTCAAATGAAGTTTTTCTACCTTTGGAGGACGTGCGAGAACCACACGGTGGAAGAGGAGCCATTGCCAAGGTATGAGGAAGCTCTTGGTCCACTACCTAGAGGTGTTAAAGCTAAGTGATGTGTACATGCCCATTCCTTCGGACTCGCAGTTCGTTGATTGTGAGAAGTGTGATTGAGTTGTGATATTTTTATCTTTTGTTTGAAGATGTGCATAGTTATGTCATTTAAGTTTTTTGAAATTGAGTCACACATGTAATTGAAAGAAAGTCTATGATATTTTGATGTAGTGGTACTAGAGAATACTTAAGTATGTACCTGGTATAATTTATGTACATAGCCATTGTATACCCCCTAATGTGAAAAGTTCGTGGTGATCTAAAAACCACTATGTAAAGAATGGTTTGTGATCAAAACCACTATGTAAATCATGGTTATAGGTAATCCGAGAAAACCTGGTGCATGGTTGAGAGTAATCCAAGAAAACCCAGAGCATGGTTACAGGTAATCCGATAAAACCTGGTGCATGGTTGAGGGTAATCCGAGAAAATCCAAAGCATGGTTATGGGTAAGCCAAAAAAAACCTAGGATTGATGATGATGTGATGAAGGGGGAGTTAAATTTAAAATTACAGGTATGAGGAAGAATGGTTGAATGAACCATGTAGCTGAAAAGGATTCCTAAAGAACTGGCGGTTATAACGACTGATGACCCATGTATTCCGGTAGATGGATTTCTTTTTATATGGACGTCAATAATCAAATGCAGGTACAAGAGGAAGAAGATGAAGACATGACCACATAGATATTTAGATAAGTAGTCATTAAGGGAGATTGTTGGAATATATAATTCATACTTATCTAATATGCCTGCTAATGTATTGAGAAGTAAAGGTAATCTCTACTTGAGTTGTGTGATCCTATTATTAAGAGGTTGTTAGAGAGTTGGATTGGGGAGATCCTTGTTTGGTGTGTGGTTGAGAGAATATCTCAACTTCTCCATTTATCTTTAGAATAAGTTAAATCTAATAACAACCTATACACTCTATATAATAGAATCCAATTTATTGATATTTAAGTAATTGAATATTTGTGTATTATACTCTAAGCATAATGAAATGGTTAATTAATATTCAATTTAATATATGTTATAGTGAAAGATTAAGGAAAGAAAACTAATTAACTTAATAAATTAGGTCTTGGTATAATACTTGAATAATTGCATAGAAGCACATGTTTTAAAATTATAAGTATAATTGCTATGGTAACACATTATAAAGATAAAAAAAAAATCTATAAAATAATTTAAAATAAAGTAATTTAGTCTTATCAAACTTAGGATTAGTTATTATTTTACATAGATTACTTTTATATTATATTGGAATTTAGACTAAAATGTCTCATATATTTGAACATGTTTCTTATTTATTGGCTTAAACTTGCCCATATACAAATATAATAAAAAATAAAAAAGATATAGTATAGTATAATGATGCTATGCACTCTTCCAATTATGCACTCATATAAAGAATTTATGAGGACTTTTTATATATATTCAAATTATTAAGATAACACAAGGGTGGGTGTAAGCTTGAAAGATAACCATAAGGGTGGGTTGGTGTAAGTTTAAATTAATAATGTTGTATTAAAATAACATAAAGGGTCGGTGTAAGTTTAAATTAATAATGTTATTAAGATAACACAAGGGTGGGTGTAAGCTTCAAAGATAAGCATAAGGATTGGTGTAAGTTTAAATTAATAATGTTGTATTAAAATAACATAAAGGGTTAAAGGGTTGGTGTAAGCTTAAATTAATAATGTTGTATTAAGATAACATAAGGGTGGGTGTAAGTTTAAATTAACAATGTTGATGTTTAGTTAAGAGATAGTATATAGGTATTTAAGTAAATATAAATATTTAGACTATTTAAAATAAAAATAAAAAATGAAAGGTGTTTGTTTAATGAAATTGTATAATCTTATGCATTTTATAAAATTTGATTAGATTTTTTTGGAATATAATTTAAGATTCAATCTCCTATTTGTGTAACTATTTTGTTTGAAAGGTTACTCTTGATTGAGAAGGGGTTCTTTGGTAGAGAAGATAGGGAATGTTGAGTAAATCCCTCTGAATGTAATCTGCATTTTTCTAGAGAGACAAACCACCATAGTAACCATGTAATTGTTGATAAATAAAAGTTGTGCATAGCCATTTGATGCTGAAATTTTTCTTTAAGTATTCTCTAGGGTAATATTTGTGTCTATTGTGTTTAATTGTTTTGTGATTATTATTTTCTATCTTTTTTTTTTCTCTAGCAGTTATTAATCCCAACACCCATATCATTAAATTGATTTCATTGCATTGTTGAAATCATATGCAATAACATTGAATTACATTATCCACTATATATACTATGAATAGTTTTCTCCTTTAGCCACCTTTGTGATTTAGCGAGACATTATTAACCAAAATGCAGTGACCAATTTGTCCCTCAAGCTTGTTTGTGTTGGTAATTATGTATGACTCATTCTCCTTGATTCGATCACTGGTTGTTCCCTATAGATATAATTACCAATGCCAATGCTCTATTTAAGTGATAAGCTAATAGCCAACAAATCATTTTGGATTTAGTTAATCTCTATGTATTAGCACAATTGTAATACCCTCTATGGGAATGAACATAAGAAGTATGTTGTAAGTGGGTTACTAGTTTACATTTGATTACTTTGGAATTTATATAAAATAATAATAAAAATAATAATAATATGCATTTGGGGTTATAATTCCTTAGGAGAACCATGGGGACAATGAACTAGTCAGAGAGGAAATAGGGGAATCCATATGAAATAATATTTTAATGTGTCGCTTCCATGTGTCTCTCTCCAAAGATTTCCTATCTTTCCCAAGATTTCCTATCTTTTTCCTTGTAGGCATTATGATTTATTATTCCAAGCTCTGTGGGTGGGAATGTGTTGCCCATGCAAGTCAAACATACATGTAGTCCTTGAGGAAGGAATTCATTCCACCTTTGGAGGAAAAAATTAGGGGATTAATTCTATGATTTTTTGTATGTTTGATATGCCAAGGTAGGTGTCGGTGTTGAGTGTGCGTTAAGATACCATAGTGTTTCTAGATTTTCTAGTGATGAAATTATGTAGAATCCATGATTGTGTTCATGGGTAATTATTGAGGTTAAGAGGAATTAATTTACAACAAAAATTTTCTGGTTTTCCATTAGTAGATATTTTCCTAGCCGACCTTTATGGAGCATTGAAGGGAAGTACATTAGCCCGAGAGAATGTTTATAAGTGAAATGGATCACATTCCTTGTATTGTTCAGGCGTAAGGGGGGGAGAGAGACTGGTGAGTGGGATGGTTGTGGTAAGAATAATACAGAATGTTAATCGCTTGGCTGTGATAATTGAAAATTGGGTTGGGTGAGGAGAACTAGAGCTCTAGCTAGTAGATTAACTCTTTTTATTTCATTACCTAGCATGAGGGTGACACCTACACAATATAGTACCTATGGTTGGGATGAAAAATTCTCCCATCAAGCATCATCAAGTGAAACTCATAATAGATAAGTAATTTGTTCTTTAATTGTTATATGTTGATTAATAATACCTTTGATTACTACTATAAATGAGTAATATGATATTGTTTGGGAAGGATGTTGTTGTAATTTAGGGAATAATGATAAGCATTCAAGAAGAGAACTACATTATAGGAGCAATATTAGGGACACACACGTACTCAACAAGAGAGAGATATTTGTGGGAAGGATATATATCTGAGTTTGTATATATCTTCATGAGTATTTGTACAATAGAGAGATGGTTAGAGCAGTTGTACCCGCTCCAACCAATCTTTCATTAGGCTTTATTTGTAATTTATTACATATATATTCATATATTCATTATAATAATGTCTAGTGTATAATGTATGATGGATTATTACAAGGGCCTAAAATGCCTCCTGACATCTCCCCCGCACTCAAATCCTTGTTCGTCATGAGCAAGTGTGCAACAACATCCTGGGTCTCTACTCTTGCAGAAGTCTCCTTACTGTGCATCAACCATGCATACCAATTTGCATAGGTAAATCAATCGCAACAACTGCCAACTATATAGGAAGATACACATATACAAGATTTATTTTGATTGGTTTCCAATGGATCTGAAGAACTTCATATCACATGTCCTGACTCCTTGATCTCCATATGATCAACTCTATTGATTTATTTCTAGGTTCCAATGGCTACCATTCTCACTTGCAAGTTTATATTCCTCTGAGGAGTCGACGAGGCACTCTCTAGGGATGCTCCAGCGAACTGTCGCACCTCGTGGAATCTTTCTATGGAATCAACAAGGGTCTACAACATCAATTCAATCATGCCATTCCTCTACTTTCTTTATCACGACCCGAGGAATGTTCTGCAACTCTTCTACCAAAGGGCTCAATCATTTCAATCATCTTTTCTTTTCATCTCTCGTGTGTGTGTCTCATTATCTAATGTCTCTTTCCTGAATGCTCTTTCCTAGATGTCTTTATCCACTGTGAGAGTGCTCATCATCAATGCTTAATCTTTTATTTCTCTTCTTTATTTGTCATCAAACTTATATGTTTCTTTATGCTTTTCTGGTATCTGAGAATATATAGAGTTTTCATTTGATATTACATCAATCAGAACTTGACTATGACTTGACTTAATGGAAAAAGAAAGACACTTTCATTAAAGTCGATCTTGTAAGTCAACTTACATTACATAGATGGAGGGGATCATCTACCTTTAAAAGACACACATTTAACCCTTTCCTTTCATTTGAATGAGTTAACTCAATCGCACACTTGAATCAATCAAGACATTGACAACATTCCATTTTTTTTCAACTTTACAAACTCATTCTAACTCAACTCAACTAAACACTCGGTCATTACCCTTCATGCATTGCCTTGTACATGAGACTCATTATTACATTGACATACTTTTTACAACCATGACTCCATCATTGGCTTTAAAACGCAATTTTTTTGTACTACTTATCCCATCTTGACCATGGTTTAACATATTAAAACTATCTAAAGTTGACACGTAATATGTATATTTCTACAACCATGACTAAATACAAGAGAACTCGGATAGTCCCTAATTCATAAAATAAAAATTATACTTCAATTTTGGAGATGCTTATCGTTTATCATCCAACAGTTGGGCACTCTTGTAGACGGTCTTTATTCCCAGTTTGTGTTTCCATCTTGGTCAATATAATGCCTCGGTGGCATTTGGAATAAATGCATAGGCGCTAAAAACACCATCTTCATTGTTAGAAAATAATTTAACTTGAAATTTTCTCTCTAGGCTACGATGATCTTGGTCCGAAGTGCTTCTCATGCTTGTTGGATACTTATCCATCAATGATTTTTATCAAAATTTCAATGATAATAAACTCTCACAGATCGAATCTATCCGAGGTCCACTTCTGCACGGTAGATCATTCTTTATACTCTGAATTTTCGGATACAATAGATATATTCTTTATACTCCGAATTTTCGGAATACAGACTCGATCACTTTCTCGCTCAATATGGTATTCACTAGTTGGGTCGACACTTTCAGATATGGTTTTCACCAGTTGAGTCGGTGCTTTAAGATATGGTCTTCACCAGTCACGATTTCTCTGTTGATCATAAGTATGCCCATCGAACCAACAAGACATGTATCTAATTAAATATGAACTTGCATATCAGACATATCATAGATAATTCTCTTTTTATAGACATCATATATATGAATATGCTTGTCATCTGAAGCAAATAATAAGATATGAGAATCAGTGGAAAAATCAACATCCAATTGCTCCCCTAGCTTCCGACCGCTGGCTCGGTTGTCTGAAGTTGCCTGGAAATATCTGTTTGCACATTCAAATCCTTCTTTCAGCTTTGCAAAAAGGTAAATGTGATGAATTAGATGAGTGCGATGGATGACTAATCCTCAACATCAACTCAACTCAACTTGCAAATTATGTTCTTGTTTTACAATCTTGATAACCTCTTATTCTTTTGCAGGTTTTAGCATGTAGTCATGATCATTTAAATAATTGATGCAGGAGCATCGTAAGCGAGCCAACAAAGCAAGTGCAAAGGCAAGGGAAGATGGAATTGCACCAGCACATACTTTGAGACATTTTGAATTTGAATGAAGAAACATTAATGTAATAGTTAGCAGAACGTATTTGCATTTATGTTTTGGAGATTGTAAACAAATCTTGAGCATTTCTCTCATTTGTCGGATATGGAGGAATTTAATTTTAATGAATTTAAAGTAGGTGGATTTTAATTCTGATAATATAGCTTAGAGAAGAAAGAGGGAAAACTCTAGAAAGCTCCCTCGTAGATGTTGTATTGTAGTAAGTAATTCTCATTGTAAGCTGTAGAGAGTAAGAACATAGAGAAGAACAGAGATTGTAAGATTGTATAAGAAGATAGTTGTTTCTATTGAACCATATACAGGAGCACTGAGATTAATATAAAAATGCTTTAATTCCATTTCATGGTGTTGTGGTGGTTGTTGTTTATATTTATTCTAATGGTATGTTTATAGTTTTGCTTATTTTAATGGTTCTTTGTTAGGCATTTGCTTCAATGCTATGTGTGTGTACGCTCTTGATTTCATGTTGAATGTATGAAGTCTATGAGAGAAGAAGTATGAGTTTCAATTGTTTCTCATCATGAGGAATCCTTCAAGGAGTGCAGTGAAGGTCCACATAGAGTGCGTTGACAGGGTTTTGAGATTTATCTCAGAAAATCTCAGGAGGGATATCGTTGTTCCAGTAGAAGTGAAGGTGTATCACAAGAGCCATGCAAGGTGTGCCCCGTCCAGATTCGAAGTCTTAGACTTTTCCAACCGAGGAGAAAGGTTGAAGAATTGTTGTCACAAAGGAGTGCACAGAGTTGAAGAGTGAAATAACCAGGGGTTATTGTGAATGCCGCAAGGTGTGCATGCAGGGATTCCTTAGATTCTAGGAGTTACAGTGAGAGTCCAATTCGGAAGGGTTAGAACCTTTGAAGTGTTCAAAGGAAGAATGAGGTCCAGAGTCACCTCGTAGAACTTAAGATCAGAAGGAAAGAAGCCAAGGTAATTGGGTAGAAATCTTTGGGAAGCCTGAACAAACAGTTGAAATTCTCAGAGGGAGAATCACCGAAGTTCCGTGAATCATTAAATCTTGTAGATCAGTGGAAGGATAAGGCCGAGTGTCTTTCAACACTCGTAATCTCAGGAGGGATAGTAACCATTGGATCTAGATCAATGAGGGTCGTTGATCGCGTGCTCGAATTCACCATTTTGGAAGTCGGGGCATGGAGGATGTTGTGACTCGGAGTCGAGAGTTGCAAACTCCCGATTCACAGAGTTCCGATAGAATTAGGACCTTCAGATCACGGGAAGCTCAGAGTCATCGATCGTGATGAGGGACCATCGTGACTTCGTCTATCGGTGAAGGGTGTTGCTACATTTCGAATCGCCGATAAACGAAATTCCGAAGTGCCGAAATATTTGGGCCCCAGGTTTTAGTCAGAGGTCTCATTAGGTAAAGTCAAGTAAGGATTCAAAGGACCCATTAGCCTTTCATGGTTTCGGGGGTTAACGAGTCAGAGGGACTCACATCAGTGATCACGAAGTCGTGAAAACCAAAATACTTTTCGAGTGAAGATTGTGGTCACGTCGGTTGGTCACGTGGATGAGAGTTGGCACTTAGTGCTTGCTCGCACAGGCATAGCTCCAAAAAAGGACCTGTGGATAAACACTTGTGTGTGGAATATTCTTGTGGGGAATCAAAGAGTCAATCAGAATCAAAGGGGAGATTAAGAATGATCATAGACCGGGAAGTCATGCAGAACCTGCTGAGGTAGGGGTGTCTGCCTCAAGGGGTATCAGAGCCTACAATATTTGTTTTCTGTAAGAAAGGGATACATAAGACAAGTTGTGATTTGAATTATGTGTGGAAAAGATTTGAACAATTCCGCCCAGAAGACGTCAAGATAGAACAATGCTCGATCCAGCTGTGGAAAGGCAAATGAGAGAACTCTATGCTTGATTAGATGTTATGGAGACAACACAGAGACAGACAGTCGATGATGGAGATGTCAGTGAGGCTGAAAGTGAAAATGAGGCTGGAGCTAGAGAAGATGTTGTGGTTGAAGATGTTGCAGAAGAACGTCTATTCAGAGTTGTTGTGAGAATAGGATCCAGGGAAGAAATGGATATTCCAATGTACGAAGGAAACTTAGGCGTTGAGGAGCTACTAGATTGGTTTAGAGCTCTGGAAAAATACTTCGACTATGAGGATGTCGAGGAAGAAAAGAAAGTCAAACATGCCATCACTAGACTTAAAGGGCATGCAAAACTGTGGTGGGATGAACTGTAGGAAGATAGGTGTTGCAAAGGCAAAGAAAGAATTAAAAGCTGGAATAGAATGGTTGCAAAGATGAAAGCCAAATTTATACCCAGGGACTACCAGATTAATCTATTTCTAAGAATGCAGAATTTGAGACAGAAAGGAATGACAGTGAAAGAATACACTGGAGAGTTCTACAAGATAAGCATTAGAGCAGGTCATCGAGAAAATGATGATGAGAAGGTTTCCAGATACATGAATGGTCTGAGATATGACATTCAGGATGAGATGAGTATGGTGACGATTATAAATGTGGAAGATGCTTATCAGATTTCTCTTAAGGCTGAAGAAAAGTTGACCCGAAAGAAAAGTCAAAGAGGCAGAGGTAGAAGTCAGAGCAGAGGCAAGGCAATTGCCCAAGACAGAGTATAGAAGCCTAAGGAAGAAGAAAAGAAACCTCATACTCACCTAGAAAGAGGAGGAAGTTCATAGGGAAGACAATATGCCGACAGGAATACTTTTCCTCGAGCCAGAGGAAGAGGAAGAGGCAGAGGTGTTGAGATAAAATGTTTTGTCTATGGAAATATTGGACATAAGTCTTATAAATGTCCTTACAGAAAAAGAGATGGAGGAGGCGAAGCTCACATTTCAAAAGCGCAAAAGAGAAATGTTGAGACAGAAGATGCAGAAGGTGGAAGATCCTTAATGATGAGGAAAATTCTCTTAAAGCCAGAGAAGGAGATAGAGAATCCAGTCCAAAGAAACAATTTGTTTAGAACTGCTTGCAAGACCAAAGATAGGGTATGCAAGGTAATAGTGGAAAGTGGAAGTACAGATAATTTAGTATCCATAGAAATGGTGGAGAAGCTGGAATTGGAGACAATTTACTATCCGAGCTCATACAGAGTCTCATGGTTGCAAAAACGACATCAGGTAATAGTCAATAAACAATGTTTAGTTGAATTTAAGATAGGGGGTTACAGAGATGAAATTTTATGTGATTTTATTCCAATGGATGTCTGTCATATTTTGTTGGGGAGACCATGGAAATATGACAAAAATGTTGTTCATGATGGGAGTAAGAACACTTACACCTTGGAGAAGAATGGTAGGACGCATATGTTGCTTCCAATTAAAGACAAGGAAGTAAAAATAGAGACGAGCAATACTATACTTCTCATGAGTGGGAAGGATCTTCTTGACGAAGTCAAGAAAAAAGAAGACATGCAGTTTGATGTAGTGAGAAAACCCAGAGTCATTTTGACGAGTACCAAGATAGACGATCTACCAGAGGAAATTCAGAAACTGCTAGAGAATTTCGCTAATATAGTGGTGGACAAATTACCTTGTTCATTGCCGCCCATCAAGAGCATAAGCCATCACATTGACCTTATACCTGGAGTGAGTTTACCAAACAAAGAAGCGTACAGATTGACGCCGCAGGAGAATGAAGAAGTTAAGAAGCAAGTCCAGGATTTGATGGACAAAGGATTGGTTAGAGAAAGCTTGAGTCCATGCACTGTTCCAACAATGCTAAGTCCAAAAAACAATGGTGGATGGAGAATGTGTATAGACTCGAGAGCTATAAACAAAATCACCATCAGGTATAGATTTCCTTTACCGAGGATGGATGACTTGATGGATTGATTGAGTGGAGCAAAGTTTTTTTCAAAGATTGATTTGAAAAGTGGATATAATCAGATTCGAATGAGGGAAGGTGATGAATGGAAGAAAACATTCAAAACGAATGAAGGACTGTATGAATGCCTTTTCATGCTGTTTGGTTTGACGAATGCACCAAGTAATTCCATGAGGTTGATGAACGAAGTCTTGAAATATTTCATTGGAAAGTTTGAGATTGTGTATCTTGATGATATACTGATCTTCAGTAAGATTGAGGAAGAACATTTGAAATACTTAGCTCTAGTGATGAGGAGGTTGCAGCAAGAGAAGTTCTTGATAAATTTGAAGAAGTCATCTTTCATGAAGAAAGAAATTGTTTATTTGGGGTTTGTGATCTCTTCGAATGAGTTGAATATGGATCCAGAAAAGGTAAGAGAAATCAAAGATTGGCCATCGCCGAGGAATATATTTGAAGTCAGAAGCTTCCATGGATTGGCTAGTTTTTACAGGAAGTTCATCAGGAATTTCAGTGGGATATGTGCACCAATGATGGAGACAGTTAAGAAAAGACAAAAATCTTTTCATTGGAAAGAGGAAGAAGAGAAGAGTTTTAAGTTGCTAAAGGAGAAAATAACTGGACAACCAGTTTTGGTTCTGCCAAATTTTAGTAAAACGTTCCAAGTCAGATGTGACGCAAGTGGATTCATGATTGGAGCAGTATTGAGTCAAGACAATAGAACGATTTCATACTTCGGTGAGAAGCTGAACGAAACCAATATGAAGTATTCAATGTATGACAAGGATTTTTATGCAGTCATACATGCACTGAAAAAATGGAGCCATTACTTGGGTCCGAAAGCGTTTATCTTGTATAGCGACAACCATGCTTTACAATTCATAACTCGACACGAAAACTGAACTAGAAACATGCAAAATGGATTGAATATATGCAGAACTTTACTTTTGTTATAAATCATATTTTTGGAACTGCTAACAAGGTTGTTTATGCATTGAGAAGGAAATGTTTGATTCTGCAGGAGTTCCGTGTGAAGACCTTAGGTTTTGATAGACTTAAGGATATGTATAGAGATGATCCATATTTTAAAGATTCTTATGAATCATGCGAGAATCCAGTTCTCAGATATAGAAGCCAATGGATCGAGTATTTGATTTAGGATGGACTGTTATTCAAGGGAAATCAGTTGAGTATTCTGAAGAGTTCCATGAGAGAGAATCTTCTAAAGGAAAAACATAGTGGGGGATTGGTTGGACATTTCGGCCATGATAAGACTTTTGCGCAACTAAATGGCTCATACTATTGGCCAGGGATGAGGATAGATGTCAAGAAATTTGTGAACAAATGCATAATTTGTCATCATGCAAAGGGGAAAAGAAAAAATACAAGATTGTATCAATTGTTTCCAGTACCAGAGAGGCTGTGGGATGCGGTAAGCATGGATTTTGTGTTAGGATTGTCGAGGACACAAAGGGGTTGTGATTCCATATTTGTGGTGGTCGATAGATTTTCTAAATTGGCACATTTCATTCCATGTAAGAAAACCAGTGATGCAACTCACATTGCAAACCTGTTTTTCAAAGAAGTTGTTAGACTTCATGGCTTACCCAGGAATATTGTTTCAGACAGGGATACCAAATTTGTTGGTCATTTATGGAGAACACTATGGAAGAAGTTGGGGACAGAATTGTCTTTTAGCTCAACATATTACCCTCAGACGGATGGACAGACCGAGGTAATGAACCAGAGTGTGGGAGATTTATTGAGGAGTTTAGTAGCTAAACATCGTAGTCAGTGGGATCAAGCTCTTCCATAGGCGATATTTTCATATAACGATTCACCCAATAGGCATACAGGACAGATCCCATTTCATATAGTATATGGAATGAAACCAAGAGGATTCTCTGATTTGAGAGACTTAGGGTAGAGCGAATTCAGAAGTGTTGGAGCATAGGATTTTGCAGTAGAGATGTAAGAGATTCATGACAAGATCAAAGAGCGGTTAAAGAATTCTAACCAGGAATACAAGCACAAAGCAGATCAACACAGGAGAGAACTTCAGTTTGAAGTAGGTGATTTGGTTCTGGCGCATCTCAGAAAAGAAAGGTTCCCAAGGGGAACATACAATAATATGAAGATGAAGAAAATTGGACCATGTAAGATTTTGTGAAAGTTTGAGGCTAATGCTTATGAACTAGAATTACCAGATGGGTTAGGAATATCACCCATATTCAATATAGCGGATCTATATCCTTACAGACCAGATGAAGTGGGAGAAAAGAACCAAAAAGAAGTTCAATGGGTTAAACATTTTCCTGTAGCTGAAAAGCCACAGATGGAAAAGATAATTGATCAGAGAGTTGGGAAGAAGACCCGAAGAAAGACATATTTTGAATATTTGTTCAGATGGAAAGGACACCCGATTGAGGATGCCAGTTGGGAAGGTGAAACAGATATCCAAATACATGAAAAAATAGTGCAGGAGCTCATGAACAAGAGTTCATGAATTTTTTTCAGCAAGGTAGTATGATGTAGGAGCATCGTAAGCGATCCAACAAAGCAAGCGCAAAGGCAAGGACAACTAGAATTTCACGAGCACATACTTTGCGACATTTGAATTTGAATGAAGGAACATTAATGTAATAGTTAGGAGAACGTATTTGCATTTATGTTTTGGAGATTGTAAATAGATCTTGAGTGTTTCTCTCATCTGTTGGATATGGAGGAATTTAATTATAATAAATGTAAAGTAGGTGGCTTTTAATTATGATAAGATAGCTTAGAGAAGAAAGAGGGAAAACTCTAGAAATCTCCCTCGTAGATGTTGTATTGTAGTCAATAATTCTCATTTTAAGTTGTAGAGCTGTAGAGAGTAAGAGCATAGAGAAGAAAAGATATTGTAGGATTGTATAAGAAGATAGTTGTTTCTATTGAACCATGTACAGGAGCACTGGGATTAATATAAAAATTCTTTAATTCCATTTCATGGTGTTGTGGTGGTTGTTGTTTACATCCATTTTAATGGTATGTTTACAGTTTTTCTTATGTTCTCTGTTATGCATTTTATTCAATGCTATGTGTGTGTACGCTCTTGATTTCATGTTGAATGTATGAAGTCTGTGAGAGAATAAGTATGAGTTTCAATTATTTCTCATCCTGAGGAATCCTGAAATGAGTGCAGTGAAGGTCCGCATAGAGTGCATTGATAGGGTTCTAAGTTTTATCTCAAAAAATCTCAGGAGGGATATCATTGTTCTCATACGAGTAGAAGTGAAGGTGTAGTACAAGAGCCATGCAAAGTGTATGCAGGCTAGAGTCTAAGTATTAGACTTTTCCAACTGAGGAGAATGGTTGAAGAACTGTTTTCGCAAAGGAGTGCACAGAGTTGAAGAGTGAAATAACCAGGGGTTATTGTGAATGCCGCAAGGTGTGCGTGTAGGGATTCCTTAGATTCCAGAGTTACAGTGAGAGTCAAAATTCAGAAGGGTTATAACCTTTGAAGTGTTCAAAGGAAGAATGAGGTCTAGAGTCACCTCGCAGAACTTAATATCTGAAGGAAAGACGCCAAGGTATTTGGGCAGAAGTCTTTGGGAAGCCTCAACAAATGGTTGAAATTCTCAGAGGGAGAATCACCGAAGTTCCGTGAATTGTTGGATCTTTTAGATCAGCATAAGGATAAGGATGAGTGTCTTTCAACACTCGTAAGATCAGGAGTGATAGTGGTCATTGGATTCGGATCAACGAGGGTCGTTGATCGCGTGCTTGAATTCACCATTTCGAAAGTTGGGGCATGGAGGATGTTGTGACTCAGAGTCGAGAGTTGTGAACTCCTGATTCGCGGAGTCCCGATAGAATTAGGACCGTGAGATCACAGGAAGATCAGAGACATCGATTGTGACAAGGGATCATCATGACTTCAGCGATCGGTGAAGGGTATTGTTGCATTTCAATTGCCTATAAGTGAAATTCTGAAGTGCTAAAATATTTGGGCCCCAGGTTTTAGTCATAGGTCTCATCAAGTAGAGTCAAGGAAGGATTCAAAGGACCCGTTAGACTTTCAAGTTTTCGGGGGTTGACGAGTCAAAGCGACTCACATCAGTGATCATGAAGTTGCAAAAACCGAAATACTTTTCAGGTGAAGATTGTGGTCACGTCGACTGGTCACGTGGATGAGAGTTGGCTCTTAGTGCTTTCTCACACAAGCGTAGCTCCAAAGAAGGACCTGTGGATAGACACTTGTTTGTGGAAGATTCATGTGGGGAATCAAAGAGTCAATCAGACTCAAAGGAGAGATTAAGAACGATCCTAGAATGGGAGGTCGTGCAGAACCTGCTGAGGTAGGGGTGTCTGCGTCAATAATGCTTAAGTATTTAATGAAGCTCCTCCAACAATAAATCCTTCAATATTATATTGTGTGTCAAGTTTAACACAATTTCTAGAATTTTCATATACTATGCTTCTATTTTTTTATATAGGAAACAAAGATTGTGTTGACAAAAAGGGACGCTAAAGATGCCATTCCAAAGATTTCTTAAGCATCTTTAGCAACGAATTTCTAATTCTCTTATTATCTAAAGATGTACTTATCTTTAATTTTGTCTTTTCTTATTCTTATATGCAGCCTTCTTCCATGAAGCTCTCACCCACCAAGAAAAAGGCCGCTCCAAGATTGTCTTCATCACAAACTTCTTAATTTCCACAAGAATTTCAAACAAAAATTGCATGAGCATCTCAATCAAATCTTCCATCCAATATCAAAGTCGAGGTCACATAGCAATGAAACCTAAGTTTTGTAGTCCAGGGAATAACTAGATGTATTCAAGAAGAAAGCTACATCATAGGAACAATAATAGGGACACATGTGTACTCAAGAAAAGAGAGATTTGTGGAAAGGATATTTGTACAATAGAGATGGTTGGAGCAGTTGTACCAGCTCCAACTAATCCTTCTTTAAGATTTGTTTTCACTTTATTACACATATTCATATATTCATTAGTACAATAGAGATGGTTGGAGCCTACCCACAGCTCCAACTAATTCTTCGTTAGGCTTTCTTTGTACTTTATTACACATATTCATATATTCATTATACTGGTGTCTAGTGTATAATGTATGATGGATTATTACAAGGACCTAGGAGGCCTCCCAACTTAGCATTGTTCCAAGAAGAATTATGGGTTCTATGATAGATCCTTATATGCATATTCTTTAAAGATTGTTACAATGATTGTTGTGATGTAGATGACATGCTTATTTCTCTATTGTATAAATTAAAGTTTAGCTAGGTCAATTGTTTAGAAATGGTCATGTGCTAGGAAATGGCCATGCATAGGCCACAATCATGAAGAAAATGTAATTAATGTATTGGAAGGGATTGTATATGAATGTTGTTGCAATTGTCCATATATAAATTGTTATTATTCCATGAGTAAATAAGATGTTAAGGTGTATGTGTTTAGATGGCTAAATTCCTTCATAGGTGTAATGGATGAATATTTTATCGGCAATGGACTTTACATTGTTAATTGATATTTGTTTGTGAATTATATCTCATAATTCTAATACTAGTTTAATTTGGATAATTGGTTATGTGACAACATAATACCAAAGTAATTTGAATGGTTTATGAAGTACCTCCTCACCTCAATTGGTGTAATGAGGTGATTGGGTATGTTACAACAATATTGCCGCACACTCACTACATGTGTACGTACAACCCTTTTTTGAACTATTTCAAACATTATTCATCAAAGTGCATAACAAGGAATTTTCCAAGTTATCCCCATACAAACATAGAAATATGTAAATTGTATTGGCTATGGTGAGGAATGATGTCAAGTAGTGTTTTGATTCATGGTCTTACATTGTTCATGTATATTGTAATAGCATGTGTGTGTTAATTTGAGTGTGAACATTATATAGAGAGAGAGAGAGACAGAGAGAATTATTCAATGAATTCATATAATTAGACTCTTGGGATTGTACATTTAAATAATAGAGTATGATATTTTTCTAGCATGATAGAGTTGAAGCACAATTGTTTTCATAGTTGACATCTTGGCATTACAAACAAACAAACCAATCATTGAAACCAAATTTGAACAAAGTTAGTCATTCATAGAAATTAATTCATATTGAAGAAGCTACATGTTAGTTTGGGAGTGACTCACATAGAGATACAATCTTAATTTCACAGAGAAGGATCTATGTTGGCAATATGGAAAATCTATAGCCATATCATTTAAAAATCATATGGTATCAAAGCCCAAGTTCAAAAACACTTGGTGAACAAATTGTATATTAATTATTCCCAGTGGATGCTGAAAAAGTGGAGAAGAATCACTACAAGGTCTAGAGAGGAGTACAAAAGAACAATTGGTGGGGATATTTCATGAAGAACATGATAAGGGGCTAACATATACATGTGATAAGCCATAAGGTACTCCTCAATGACAAGGGATACTATACTACTCCTCAATGATAAGTCATAATCTACTCCTCAATGACAAAAGATACTATATCAAGTCATAAGCTAATGATAGGGGATAATATATCCATGTAAGAAGCCATAATCTATTGCAAGTATGAGATCTAGGGTTTTGAGATGAAAATTTTGAAATAACAAAAACTCCCTTAATATTTATCCAAATTTATATTATAATCACAATTATGAAATCCCATGACCACTTTGCATCTACAAGCACTTGTTTAGGAGGAAATCTAAACACTGCCACAAAATATCTACTCTACAATCCAGATGACTCTCACAAAAAACCATAAAATTGTTGATTTTAAATGAATGATATATCCACTTTCGGAAATCCAATTTGGACCTTTGTTTTATCTTGTATTTTTTTAACTAGAAACTCATATCTTCAATTGGTCTCTTCAATTTTTTCTCATAAAACTAGAAGAATTAGCCCAGATGTTGTAGCCCTCTTTTTTCCTTTAAAAGCCTGCAAAATAGAAAAAAAATTGCTTCTTTTTTGGGCCCAAAAGAGAGTTGTAATACCAATTGTTAAGTACCTTAGATCTGAAAATGCTATCACATAAAAGATATTCTAAAATAAGATAGAGGATCCCCTTTACTTGATTATATAAAAATATCCTCAAGGAAGGTCAACACCTTATAATAGTCCTTATATGGAAGGAATCCACTCATGTTCATTTATATCTTAAGGTTGAGCGACCTCTCAATGAGCTAAGCTTCAAGTACAATATTTTTCCACTCACCCCATAAGGAAGAAACCATCCTTACTTATAGCTAACAAGAAAATTGTAATCATAAAACCGTGCTAACTATCTAGTAGAGTTCAGTAGGCTTTATTTAATAAGACCTCATTATATTTATTCAATATTAATTACTATAATGAGTTTTACTTAATAATAATGAATATAATGAATCTAATCCATCTTACATTAAATGACCTACAATATCATTACTCTAATAAGCACTTCCACCCCTCATTATACCCTTAAGGAGTATCTCAACAAGGAAACTTTCCATCTAAACACATTAGAGCATCATATTAGACACAACATAAAAATAATCAAAACATATTATACTAACATTTTTACTTTCATTACCATCATTAAACTCAAACCATAAAGCTTTTCTTAACATACATGTATTAGTATCTCAATATGTATCTACACTAAATATCAATAACACTTTCACTAAAATCACAAATATAACAATACATAAATGGATCAAAATACTATGTTACAACATTGAATATTATAATCCACATATTTATAAATTAAACAATATCCTTAGACAAAGATCAACCACACAAACCATAATTATCTCATATGCAAAATTCAAATCACCAACAACATAATCAATTCATAAAACTCAACATAAAACATAGTTCTTTATAAATCAATTTGCATTATCACTTTAGCCTATTAAATTTATTAAATTAACGTAAATGCACATACATTATCTTCAAATTCCATGAATCCCATAATAATAGAGATAAAGTATATGCCCTAATATGAAGAACTACATTTTACTAATTTAAAAAAATATTTAATACTATTTTTTTTCTTAATTTAATACTATTCTTATTCTTATTCTTAATATGAAAAAGTACACTTTATCTATGAAAATGTTTGATATTATTTTATTCTTATAGAAGTTGCAACATTTATCAAACTCAAGCATAATGATCAAGACTACGACGTTTATCAAACTCAGGCATACGGATCATTATGCTTGAGTGTATAGAGAATCATGATCATATAGCTGAACAATTCTTCCATTTAAGAGTTGGATAGGTCCTGCATTTATTTCATAACCCTGCAAAATACAATAAATTGATTAATAATATATATATATATATATATATATATATATATATATATATATATATATATATATATATTT
>ML776979.1:634499-662383 GCA_009831015.1 Picea engelmannii
TGAGGGCTTTTGGTTGAGGTACATGTTGAGTACATGGTTGAGACAAGTAGTTGATGAGTTGGCACATACATGAGGTGTATAGTTGATGATGTTGGTACATATTGATCAGTCATATTTGATGAGTAGTTTACACATGATTGGTACATACTTGGTGCATGGCTGGATGCACTTGTTTATGGTACAGGTTTATTACAGGTTGTTTGGTATAGGTTGGTGCATGGTTGATACACTTGTTTATGGTACAGGTTGATTACAGGTTGAGGTACAGGTTGATGCATGGTTAATGCATGATTCAGATTTATTGGTACAGGTTTACAATGGTATATATCACAATGATAGTGTGATAGTGGTTCCATCATTCTACTTCTACTTCAGGGTGGCAGGACGGGGCAAGGACAGGTGGTTGTAGCCACCTTCCGATTGTAGCTGGAGAACATAGGGGGTTGTAGCCACCTTCTGGTTGTTTCCAGAGAATTGGGGAGTTGGAGATTCCCTCAGGTTGTAGCCTGAGAAACTAGGAGGTTGGAGCCTACTTCCAGTTGCAGCTGGAAAACAAAGGAAGTCGATTCTTCCAATGAATGTAATTCTTCAAGACATATAAGAAAAAACATTTTGTGGTTTTGTCACGATTTGGGTTTCCACGTAAAACACTGGTGTACTGTGTATGTGTGTGATTATTTATTTCTTACTGCTCATTATTGGATAATAATTCTACATTGATATAACATTTGAAGAAAAATGATTATAATTACGCTATTACTAATTCACCCCCCCTCTTAGTAATCCAACAATGCATCTCCATCCCTCAACATATGATGCCAGCGACCAGATATCCAGCCAGTTGCTCTGACGATTTAGGGTACATTGGATTAATGGTCGCAATTGCATGCTAAGACCTCTCGTAAATGTCCAACAACCACAACCATGCCATCATTCTGTAATTGAAATTTCAAAATTCAAAATTTAAACTAGTGCTCCCTTTATTTGAAAGAATTGAAAAATTGAAATGTTTGGGTTCAAAGGCCATGAGACGGTGTATAACGCTTGCCACATAAGATATGCCCTGCTCTGAAACATCACATAAAGAAAGGATGTAACATATGGATGTGCATGATTCGATCATGGAATTGCAGTATCGAGGAGGATAACTTAAAACCCAAGCAATCGATTGGTTTATTTCTGAGCATTTCATAAGTATTGTAATCGATTGGTTTATTTCTGAGCGTTTCATAAGTATTGTAATCGATTGGTTTATTTCTGAGAATTTCAAAAGTATTGTTTGTTTATGTAATCTTCAGCTATTGTAGCAAGTGGGAATACATTGTTCAGTCGAGCTTACAGTGACATTGTATATGACCTTCACGATATCTCTGAGTAGTGCCTGGAGGTGACACAAAATCGACCACGGATCTTGTCCCACCAAAAATTTACAATGTCGTTGCACTGCAGTCCTCTCTTCCTCAAAAAATCAATCCAACCAGTGCTGAGTGCATAAGATTCTCCATATTTGTCGTAGTTTCTCCAGCTGAGGACGAAAGTGTGATCCACTCCATGCTCAATTTCGTGTAAGATGAGATCCAAGCTTGAGTCGTTCATCATAGTTGTGTTTTTCTCAGGTCTGAGGTGTGGTATAATATAATCCTCAACGAATGCATAATATTATATTATGCCACACCTTAGACCTGAGCAAAACACAACTATGATGAATGAATCAGTCTTGGATCTTCGCTTACACGACATTGAGCATGGAGTGGATCACACTTTCGTCCTCAGCTGGAGAAACTCCAGTAAATCTGGAGAATCTTACGCACTCACCATTGGTTGGATTGATTTTTTGAGGCAACGAGGACTGTGGTACAACGACGTTGTAAATTTTTGCTGGGACGAGATCTGTGGTCGATTATGTATCACCTCCAAGCACCACTCAGAGATATCATGAAATTCATATACAGTGTCGTTGGAAGCTTGACTGAATAATGTATGCCCACTTGCTACAATAGATGAAGATTGTAGAAACAAACAATACTACTAAAATGCTCATAAATAAACCAATCAATTACAATACTTCTGAAACGCTCACAAATAAACCAATCGATTATAATACTTCTGAAATGATTAGAAATAAACCAATCGATTGCTTAGGTTTTAAGTTATCCAATGAGATATCCGGTGAGTTTCTCCGACAAGTTAGGGTACATTGGATTAATGGCCACAATCACATGCTAAGACCTCTCATAAATGTCCAACAACCACCACCTTTCCATTGTTCTGTAATTGAAATTTCAAAATTCAAAATTTAAACTAGTGTGCCCTTTATTTGAAAGAATTGAAATTTTGAAATGTCTCGGTTCAAAGGCCATGAGACAGTGTATAGCGCTTGCCACATAAGATATGCCTTGATCTGAAATAGCACATAAAGAAAGGATGTAACATATGCATGTGCATGATTCGACCATGGAATTGCAATATCGAGGAGGATAACTTAAAACCGAAGCAATCGATTGGTTTATTTTTTAGCATTTCAGAAGTATTGTAATCAATTGGTTTATTTTTAAGCATTTCAGAGATATCGTGAAGGTGATATACAATGTTGCTGGAAGATCGACTAAACAATGTATGCCCACTTGCTACAATAGCTGAATATTACAGAAACAAACAATACTTATGAAAAGATCAGAAATAAACCAACCGATTACAATACTTCTGAAACGCCCAGAAATAAACCAATCTATTACAATACTTCTGAAATGCTCAGAAATAAACCGATCAATTGCTTGGGTTTTAAGTTATTCGATGAGATATCCGGCTAGTTGCTCTGGCGAGTTAGGGTACATTGGATTAATGGCCACAATAACATGCTAAGACCTCTCATAAATGTCCAACAACCACCATTGTGCCATCGTTATGTAATTGAAATTTCAAAATTCAAAATTTAAATAAGTGCGCCCTTTATTTGAAAGAATTGAAATTTTGAAATGTCTAGGTTCAAAGGCCATCTTTCCACATAAGATATGCCCTACTCCGAAACATCTCATAAAGAAAGGATGTAGCATATGCATGTGCATGATTTGACCATGGAATTGAAGTATCGAGGAGGATAACTTAAAACCCAAGCAATCGATTGGTTTATTTCTGAGCATTTCAAAAGTATTGTAATCGATTTGGTTTATTTCTGAGCGTTTCAGAAGTATTGTAATCGATTGGTTTATTTATGAGCATTTCAGAAGTATTGTTTGTTTCTGTAATCTTCACCTATTGTAGCAAGTGGGCATATGTTGTTCAGTCGAGCTTCCAGTGACACTGTAAATGACCTTCACAATATCTCTGAGTGGTGCCTGGAGGTGATACATAATCGACCACCGATCTTGTCCCACCAAAAATTTACAACGTCGTTGCACCACAATCCTCTATGCCTCAAAAAATCAATCCAACCAGTGGTGAGTGCGTAAGATTCGCCAGATTTGTTGGAGTTTCTCGAGATGAGGACGAAAGTGTGATCCACTCCATGCTCAATGTCCTGTAAGCGGAGATCCAAGCTTGAGTCGTTCTTCATAGTTGCGTTTTTCTCAGGTATGAGGTGTGGTATAATATAATCCTCAACGATTGCAGGTCTGAGGTGTGGTATAATATAATCCTCAATGATTGCATAAAATTATATTATACCACACCTCAGACCTGAGAAAAATGCAACTATGATG
The DNA here is from genome assembly GCA_009831015.1 of Picea engelmannii. Classification (NCBI taxonomy): domain Eukaryota; kingdom Viridiplantae; phylum Streptophyta; class Pinopsida; order Pinales; family Pinaceae; genus Picea; species Picea engelmannii. The sequence continues at coordinate 638,198 of ML776979.1, forward strand.
AACGACTCAAGCTTGGATCTCCACTTACAAGACATTGAGCATGGAGTGGATCAGACTTTCATCCTCAACTGGAGAAACTCCCGCAAATCTAGCTAATCTTACACACTCACCACTAGTTGGATTGATTTTTTGAGGCAGAGAGGACTGTGGCGCAACGACGTTGTAAAGTTTTGGTGGGACGAGATCCATGATAGATTATGTATCACCTCCAGACACCACTCAGAGATATCGTGAAGGTCATATACAGTGCCGCTGGAAGCTTGACTGAACAATGTATGCCCACTTGCTACAATATTTGAAGATTACAGAAACAAACAATACTTCTGAATTGCTCAGAAATAAACCAATCGATTGTTTGGGTTTTAGGTTATCCTTCTGGATACTGCAATTCCATGGTCGAATCCTTCACATGCATATGTTACATCCTTTATTTATGTGATGTTTCGGAGCAGGGCATATCTTATGTGGCAAGCGCTATACATAGTCTCATGGCCTTTGAACCTAGATATTTCAAAATTTCAATACTTTCAAATGAAGCGTGCACTAGAAAAAAATATGTTGGTTGGCATTTGCAGGGTGATAGATTCTGCTGAGAGTGCCCAGGTCCGGAGAAATTATGGTGTTTCCCTTCATCAAATCGATGGGATACTGTTGCGTCCCGTTCCCACAGGCCTTCCATTCCTCCTTGAGCTCCCCCCAGTGCTCAGGCCCCTTCAGACGCTCTTTGTACTCGAACTCCCTCTCGTCCTCTGTCTGTTCACACCAACAAGATCGAGTTTTAGATTAATGTCTGCAAATTTCTTTATGAAGATTTTAAAAAACACGGTTGTAAAGGGTACAAGACGAATTACCAGCTTCCAGAGTTCGAACCTCAACAATAAAGAGGATGAGAATGCAACGAATGCCGATATTACAGATCGTGCCATAGTGAGGAAGCGAAAGAAAGAATGGGTGGGATAGTAGAGGGTTTGGGTGAACATAGGCAATACATAAAATGAGATAACATAAACCAGACACTCGCCAACAAGCCTACCCGGTAACGAATTGGCTTCCTGAATCGCCTCGCCCGCTATTTATTTGTTCGTTTAGTATACGAATCGCGAGCATGGAATAGGATTTAGTGGGAAAACAATAACTAGCAAAGCGTTTAACTCGCTGCCGGTGAACTCCAAAAGGCATACCGTTGGTAAGATGAAACGAACAATATGAAGAATATGACAATATGAAAAATATGAAATGATTGAAGAATATGAAATTATTGATGGTAATTATGGGATTGCCATAAGTAAACGTGGTATAAATGTAAATTTAATATTGTAAAATGATAAAAAGTTAATAGGGAAGTAAATTTGTAATTTCAATTAAGTTTGTTAATCTATAATTAGATGATCACATAGTAATTTCTTAATCATATTAAGTAAATGTTAAAAAGTAAATAAGTTAACTGAAACTTTTTAAAATGCTAAAAAATTATGAACATAAGATCTGGTTCATTGATTTAAAAGGACCACTAAAAATATGCTAACATTAACTATACAATTGAAATTTATAATTCAAGATTATTAAATGTATCCATTATCAATAATTACAAACCTTTTGATGTAAAAATAATAGAATCTCCAGCTACATTCCCCTCTGTGTTGGACGAAATAAAAAGTTAGTAGAGCTTTAAGTCTTTATCAGTTGTACTGTGGAAAGGACGTCGGACCACATAAATACCTCCAGCTCTCTCCACTCTCTGTCGTGGTGGTTCGCTTTAGAATCGTTAGATGGCATGCGAATTCAGTTTAACATGATTTTACTAGTGCAGGCCATGTCAATTCAATTAGTAGTTAGGTTTTTGTGGTGTACGTCACGTCGTTTCAATTCTAGTTAGGTTTTTGTAGTGCACGCCACGTAAATTCAATTTAACATAATTTCAATATATTATTCATCACTTTATTGTAAACTCAATAATTTGGATATATTATTCATCACTTTATATTTTAGTTATTCTTGTCATATTTTTTTTTAGAAATTCACGCATAAATGAGAAGAACTTGCTACATGAGTACTCGTGTTATCAAAAGAGAAACTAATCTTATTTGAGCAAACTAATGCCACACATGCAAAATGGATTAAAAGTGCATAATATTGTATCCATGGAAATGACCAAGTATAAGGAAAAAGCTACAAATGTTAAATTGGAAAGATCTTTTGAAAAATTGACAAGGTTCATTCAATATGGAAGCTACCCCAAACCACAAATACTAAAAATTTGAAATATCATCACCACATCTAAGAGAATAGAAATATAATTTGGACCTAATGAAGAAGGGAGGGAAAATGTAGATATTGTAGAGACAAATGTCATCAAAGCACGAATGCAACAATAAAAAACCATATAAATATGAAATTGAAAGAGAACTAGACACCTCCATTAGCGACTCTAATGAAGAAGGAAAATAATTGTCATGGATGTGGTAAGAATTTGGCTCCACATCATATATATGCATCCAATCACTTATATCATTGCAAAATTATAAGTGAGAAGGAAGCAAAGGTTTTCACTAAAGAAGATATGTTGTATTCTAATAATGATGAAAACTCATTAAATATGGCATTGGAAACAACCACATGAATTAGGGAAATATTAGGGGAAATTTGAGGTCTAAAATGGGCCTCCTAATGAAAAATATAAAATAACAGTTAAAAGAATAAAATAATAGTTATGAATTTTCAAAAGCAAAGAAGGAAGACCACTTTTTTAAATCGTATTTTCAACTTATCTCCTTATAGGTTTACTCAAATATCAAGTGTAGGTAGTCATTGGATGTGAAATTAACTTCCATATCCAACGAGTACACATTTTGCATGCTTTTGATAGACCCGCATTGAGATAAATTGGAAATACATGTAAAAAAACATGTTTATTTGAATGTATTTCCAGTTTATCTCATTGTGGGTCTATAAAAAACAAACATAGTGGGCACTCATTGAATGTGGAATTTAATTATGTATTAAATGACTACCTACATTTGATATTTGAGTAAACCTAAAAGGAGATAAGTCAAAAATACAATGAAAAAAAATAGTTTTCTTTGTTTCCATCCAAAAATATTTACCCTTATGGTTGACATCATAATCTTGAAGCCTATTGGTTCATTTAAATTTTATTTTGATAGTACATTTTTTGTTTTGAGACTCATTTTTTTACCTCAAAATTCCCCTAATGATTTTAAGGAAGAAGAATCAAGGGTTCATAATGAACCAAAAGGAAGAAGCATAACTATCTATAACAATATATACTCCACCTCATCTAAGGAACAATGGTAATAGCTAAAACATTAGCGATGAAAAACCTAGGATATTGCTTGCGGAAATTATAGGAAGAATGGAATGAGGGACCCTTAAACTTAAGTGAAGCATAAAGAACAAAAATATCAAAGTTTTAGTAGACTCTAGAAGTACACACAATTTCATTGATATTAATCTCGTAAAAAAAATAAACCTTTTTGTATATCCAATGAAAGATCTCATTGTTAAAATGGCTGATGGTAAACAATTCAAAGGAATAGGAAGGCATTATAAAATTCATGTTCATATACAAAGCTTGGAACTACAAACTAGATGTTACAAGCTACCAATCAATGGGATGAACATGGTATTAAGAGCACAGTGGTTGATGCAATTGGGAACATATGCCACAAACCTCCAAGAACAATTTATGGAATTCAAATGGTAAGGGAAGAAATACAATTTCTATGGGTTAGGAATCCTATAAAATATGCTAAAAGAAATCTTAAATCACACACGTCTTCTACAAACAAGCCTCACAAATATTCAAAGAAAAAGAAATCCACAACCAAGATGACTCTCTTCTAGGGTTTCTTTGAGGATTAAGCATTGATAAAGGGAGAGGAAATTTTATTGATTCATAATGGATCATTATATAGTTTTTCATCTACTTTGGTACTTTTTGGGTGGAAAATTGGAAGAATTGGCTTGCAAGGCCCATTTTAGTGGTGGGTCCCAATTTGGTGATTTGGGGTCTGAAACTTTTAGAGTTGATTTGAGGCATCAAATGACACTTTTTAGTGCCAAAATTTTGGGATCTTAGCTTTTATCTCATAAACACTATTCTACACACTAAAGTCTTTCTCATGACTAAAAATTACCTCAATCGAAGTTCATATGCAGAATTTATGCCTCTTGCAAGTGGATCTCTATTGACCACAATGGTACCAAGTAGATGCCACATTAGTGCCCATTAGTCACACATGTGGGGATAGTCATGTATGTAATTTCAATAATATTCTAGAGGGTCCAAAACCCTAACACTAATTAAGGGTTGAGGCATGCAAAAACCCTAACCCTAACCCTATATGACTATGATCATGTTATGTTATACATTGAGCCACTAGGAAGAGAAGGGGTTCCCTTATTTTGGGTATTGTTATTATTACATGGTTCAAAAGAGCACCCAAGAATGGGATATTGAAGGATAACCAAGGAGGTAGAAGGTTTTGTAGCATCCATTAAGGGAACAATGTAATACCCCTAGGTTGAACCCCAACTATACATATAAATGTCAATGAACATATAAGCTAGTGAGCCAGGATATTTTGGGCCAGAAGGATTATGTGATTATTAGGCCAAAGAGCCTAGATGCTAAAGGCCAGTGAGACTATTATTGTAATATGTAAACACTCATATCATTAATAAAGTACATCACTACTATAGGCTGACCCAAAAACGAGTATGGGGGGATAAACTCAGTCCACTAAAAAGGGATAGGGGGCTAAGAGTCTAGGAAAGGGGCTAAGCTAGGGAGATTAATCCCAATGGAATGCTATGTTAATATTCCTTAAATCTTAAAGTATGGATATAAATTTATATATATATGATGTTTCAAAAGAGGGGACAAGGGAGTCCCTTGGGTGACATCTGTCATAAAGGGCACATGTGTATATATAACATGGGGACTTAGTGTATTTTGGGGGGGATTCATTATTTCTTTTGGGGGAATTATTCGTTCAGGGAGGAGTAGTGAACTGTACCATAGGGTATTGGAGTGAAATAGGAACTTGTACCTATTCTGGTTAGTTTGAGAGATGAATTGAGGAAGAGGGTTGTCAAGCCCGTAGGATTGAAGAAGAGGGTTGTCGGGCCCGTAATACTAAAGAAGCAGGTTGTCAGGCCCATGAGCATTCTCTCCAGGTAAGAGACCTGTTTGGAATTGACTTTCAAAGTTCCAAATTGTAGCTACAGGGCTCTGTGACTTCCTTCCCGGCCTGTTGTTGAAGCCTTGGAAGGGAAGTGAGGTAGCCGAAGGAATGTTGAGAAGAGAAGGGGCACACTTCCTGGGGTGGGATAAACATGTGGGAAATGAGAGACTTTAGGCCTTTCATTTGAGTTGACACCTATTTTTGAGTTTGTAAGCTGTTAAAGAGACCTTATCCTGGTTAGAAACCCTTTACCTAGATGGAATCAGCCCCATCTCGGGGGTGAACCAATGTTGAGAGTTATGAGTAGTGGATTCTAAGGTTGGTTGGAGCATGGAAGGTTTGCTTGGAGTTGATGTTTATTTCCTGAGATAAGTATCATTTATGTCCATATTTCAATTACTATGTGTGTGCGATTATGAGTTTTCTGTCATGGAACCTCTATTGTTAAATTATATATATGAATTATTTTTGTTGCATGCATGTCGCTATTATTTCCACTTAACTCTATTCATATGCATAATTTATTATTTAATATTAATGGTATCAAAATTTTTAATTTTTCATGACATGGCCCAACCTCAGTGGCTAGGTACGTTACAAAATGGTACCAGATAAATTTTGTTGAGTTGTTGGTAATGGGAACATTATGCTATGGTATCAACACTCGATCTTTCAACATTGAGCCTGCATGGGCCATTTAGAAAAGCACAGAAGTGAAATTATAGAGTTTGCAAGTGAACTATTGAAATAATGTTAGGAAGAGTTTGTTTGCAAATTGTTTGAAAAAATGGTTACAGTGTTTCTGTGGTGAAATCGAGAGTAGCAGGGTGAAATTGGGCCAAAGCCCCAATTTTCTATGTTAAAATTCATGGGAAATTTGGGAAATTTGGTCTAAGGATGAGTTTTTCCTGATTTTAATCTCTTTATGAGAAAATTCATACGTGTAATTTGTTGAATTTGAATTCAAATAAGTTTCCCGAATCACGAAGGTATTGAAGAAACATTCATGCCAGAAATGTCGACCAATTGTGAACACAAGTAACTTTTTTCTCTAGAGGTTGAATTTGTGTTTAAGAATAGGGAAATTCAATGCATTTTAATGGTAGCAGAGCGACCATGTTAAAATAAGATGAAATTGGTAAATTCGAAGTGAAAAAGTCAAATTTGAGAAGCAACGAACAAATGTTTATGTACAGGGATGGATTTGGGTTGTATTTCGATTAGTCACAGAGCTCTAATGTTGGCCCAAGAAGTAATTTCATTTTTTGGGCAAAATTTGAGCAATTTTGGAATTTTTGGAAAATAGGTGAAATGGAAAAATTTTGGTATTTTTCCGCACATCGATGTGAGCATGGTGTGGGGACCATGTGTCAGTCGATGTGGCAGAAGGTGACATGTACTTCCATGGTGTTACGTACACATAGGCAGGGAGGTAGAAATGGTTAAGTGTTGAGACTTTTGGATGGACTTATGAAAGAAAGGTTACAAGACCATGAGTCCACGAGTCTGAAGAAGTGGAAAAATTGTTAAGTGTTGGGACTTATTATGAGTCTGTGAGTTCGCGATTCCGCGAGTCCAAAGAAGGACTTATTATGAGTTCGCGAGTCTGAATAATTGGAAAAATGGTAAAAGTGTTGGGACTTATTATGAATCTGTGTGTCCACAAGTCCGAAGAAGTGGAGATTGGTTAAGTGTTGAGACTTTCATATGGAATTATTAAATAAAGGTTACAATACCGTGATTCCGTGAGTCCAAAGAAGTGGGAAAATGGCTAAGTTTTGGGAATTATTATGATTCCATGAGTTTGTGAGTCCAAAGAAGTGGAAAAATGGTTAAGTGTTGAGACTTATTCTGAGTCCGTGAGTCTGCGAGTCCGAAGAAGTGGAAAAATGGTTAAGTGTTGAGAATTTTGGACGGACTTATGAAAGAAATTTTATAATACCGTGAGTCCGCGAGTCTAAAGAAGTGGAAAAATGACTAAGTATGGGGACTCTTCGGACAAAATTATGAAAGGAAGAGTTATGCCTTCATGAGTCTGCGGGTCCTCGAGCTTGCAAAGTTGAAAATGGTTAAGTATGGAGACTCTATGGACAAACTTATGAAAGGGAGAGTTATGCTTCCGTGAGTCTGTGAGTCCTCACAGATGAAAATAATCTTGTGTTGAGAATTTTCAGGCGGACTCATGAAAGAAATAATTCTGATACATTATTGAAACAAAAGTGTACATAATTTCATGGATATTGTTAAATTATTTTATCCTAATGAATTTTGTTGGCTACACATTTTTCATAATTAGCAACATTTATATCAGAACAGGATTACCACAAAGTTCAAAATCATGGAATATGCATAGGGGGCTTACAACCATGAAGATGAGATCAGAGAGATGCATGTTAATATGGGTAATGAAGGTACAAATTCAAATGGACATGGTGAAGGTAAGGAATAGAGAATGAACTTGGTAGAGACTATTAAAATTTTGCAAAAGGATGTCCAAAGTTATAAAGTTGATAATGAGAGGCGTATGAAAGCCAAGGAGCAGCAGGAAGACTTCAACATAAATTTAATGTAGATCTTGGCCATAGTAGAAAATAAGATGGATAAGGAGAATGACTCAAGAAAATCAGGGAGTCACAAGTCTCATGATGAGAGGAGAGGAATAAGAAGTGTTGGCAGGCATCGCCATCATTCCCCAAGACATTCAAATAAGAGAGCACACAAAAATTCAAGTCCATCCCATGTCAGGAAGCATAAGAAAAGTTCTGGGGTGGATTGGCTATAGGGGGGAATGAAAAAAATCAAGCCTCCTACATTTGATGGTGAGAACAAGAAGGATGAGGATGTAGAGACATGGTCTCTAGGCATGAGGAAGTATTTTTCAATTGGAAAATTATTCTTCACAAGAAGAAGGAATAATTTTCATCTATCATCTCAAAGGAAAAGCATCAATGTTGTGGGATCAATTTGTGCAGTTGTAGCACATCGATGAAAATAAAGTGACTTGGAGGGAATTCAAGAGGTATTTCCAAAACAATTACTTGACTAAGAGAAACTATGATAAGAAAATGAATAAGTTCTTTGACCCCAATCTTGGGAGTATGACCATTGATGAAGATGAAACTATGTTCTTAGAGTTGTTGAAGTATGTTTCTTTCATCAAGGATGATAAAGTTAATATTCAAAGATATTTGAGTGGGTTTCCATTATTTATCAGTGACAAGATACAGTACGATGATCCCAAAACATTGGAGGAAACTATAAGAAGGTCTAAGTTCCTTTATGATCAACATAAAGGGAGAGAAGCTTACCAAAAATTTTGGGAAGACAAGACGAAAAGTAAGATCGAACATAGGAATAAGGGAACTAAGCCACCATTCTTCAGAAATAATTCTCAAGGAAAACTAGCTTTTAAAGAACCCATAATGATCGAAACATTGGGGAAAATACCAAGGCATCCACCTATCCAATGTTGGGGTTGTAAGGGAAATCATATGTACCGAGATTTCCCTCACAGAGGTGAAAAAGTGAGGATTTTTCACAATGAACAACAAACTAAAATAGTGGAGGAAATGGGAAGAAATGCACCTAAGATCTATGCAACCCTAGACAACAAGCAAGTTGAGTTTCAATCACACATGATTGAAGTGGAAGATAAAATCAACAACCAAACCATTTCTATTTTAATTGATTCAGGAGTTATCCATAGTTATCTAGATCCTAAGTTGGTGGAGAGATTTCATTTTCCAAGAAGCAAACTTGGAAAACCTTATATGGTGCAGCTACAGGAGCTAAAAGAGAAATTAGTGAGATGGTTAAGGCATGTTCGATGAACATGAATGGGTTGAACACCAGGGTTGAATTGAACATCATACCTTTAGGTTCCTATGACTGCCGAATTGGTATGGATTGGTTGGACCAACATCATGCTTTACTATATTGTTATAATAAGGAATTTACTTGCTTGGATGAGGAAGGAAACTTAAGAACAATACAGGGAATTCTCAAGGCAATAACCATCAGACAAATTTCATCCTTGCAACTGAAGAAGAGTTATAGAAAAGGGTGTCAAATATTTGTAGCACATATGGAAGAGAAACCTAAAGGGAAGATGGAAAATTTTGAAGATTATGAAGTTCTAAAAGAGTTTGAAGATTTATTTAAGGAAATACCAAGATTTCCATCCAAGAGAGATATTGACTTCTCCATCAATCTGATGTCTGTACCAACTCTAGTATCTAAGACCCCTTACAGGATGAGTACACCAAAACTGATGGAATTGCAAATGCAACTTGAAGAGCTTATGAAGAAGGGGTATATACTCCCAAGTGTGTCACCTTCGGGTGCCCCAATATTATTTGTGAAGAAAAATGATGGGACGTTGAGACTTTTCATTGACTTCAGGTAGTTGAACAAGGTAACTATGAAGAACAAGTATTCTTTGCCAAGTATCGATGACCTTTTTGATCAGCTGAAATATGAAAAAATAATCTCCAAGATTGATCTCAGGTTAGTCTATCATCATGTAAGAATTAAATAAGAAGACATCAACCAGACTTCCTTCCAAACAAGGTATGGCCATTATGAGCTCACAATGGTGCCATTTGGGTTATCAAATGCACCAGTTGTCTTTATGTGTTTAATGAATGGCATTTTCAGAGAATACTTATATAAGTTTTCCATTTTCTTATTGGATGGCATTATTATATATTCTAAGTATGAAGAAGAGCATGAGCATCACTTGAGTATGGTTTTACAAGTATTAAGGGAACATTAGTTGTATTCCAAATTGAGCAAGTGCTCATTTCATCATAATAAAATTCATTATTTGGGCCATATAATTTCATAAGAAGGTATAGCAGTGGATTTAGAAAAGATAAATTCCATTGAAGGATGTCCAACACCAAGGAATGTCTCATATGTGAGGTCATTTATGGGCCTTACAGGATACTATATGATCTTTGGACAACAAGGTAAATAGAGGATAAGTTATCTTACTAAAATCCTTGATAAACCTTTTACAATATCTTGCATGTCTAAGAAAACTGTAACGACCCCATCGTTACGACAACAAGCGAAGCAACTTTTCTTTTTTTTCATTTTTTTTTCAGGAGTTAAGAGACAAGAAGGCGACGATGACAATAGTTTAATCACACCACTGACAATGAACGCTAGCACGCATTCCAAGAAAACGGGCAACTATGACTCCACTCACTAACACAAGGGCAACTACGTGAATCAAGCGTAGAACCACAAGGAGGAACGACTACTCACCCGACACAACACGATCACGCCTACAAGCTAAGGGACAACATCCCCATCCCAATGCAACATCCAAACAATAAGGACTAGAAGGAATTCAAGGCATTCAACCCAATGGACCATAAAGCAACTAGCAATGCTTGACAACACTCACACAAAATGCACCGACTCCTACCAAGTTCTCGCTCATCGCTATCACATCAGGCTTGCTATGTTCCTGTCATCAAGAATCATGATGTTCCCAGGTGATAGACGCGTCAAAAACCTTGGCGCAACATAAGCTATCTGGACCGAGGACTCTAGACAAACTGATGCGCTAGGAACCGAATGCCGATAAGAAAAACCACACCCATACCCCAACAACAGGTCAACGAAATGCCAAAGGAAGAAGATAAGGGATGACGCAAGCCAATACATGACATCGTCCCCGACCCAACCAATTACCTAGTCTAAACCAGTCAATGAATACAATCTATTTTAACATGGGTTCCATTCTAAACGGGGCATGCCAAAGTTACAATTAGTCAATAAAACACCCGCTAATTTAACGTTAATACAATCAATCTTGCAAGTCTAAGTAATAAATATTTAAACTATAATTATAAATACCATCTAACCTCCATTATAATCAATTTAGCAAGTCTAAAATTGACAATCTAGTCTTTACTCACCAACCTAATTTTAATCATTAATACAACCTAATTGAGCAATTCTACATTAATCCAAAATCTCCATCCAACTATCCATTAACTTGAATAACAATATTAACAAGCTTAATGTAGGATGCTACTATTATAACACCTATGAACAATTTAATCTCAATGTGTAGTCTAGCTATACTGACCAAACCAATAATACTAGCTGTCTATTATCATTGAGAAGGAAACTGCTAACTACTAACATCATTGTCGCAATATAAGAAGGCAATTAACATAGCAGTTACCTAACGATTAGATTAGCAATGACAAGGCCATTTACATGACTGTTATCATAACAAGTAATAAAGAAATAACAAGGTGATTAACATGTTGATTAACATAACAATTAATATAACAGTAAAAAGGCAATTACATGAGTGTTAACATAACAATTAATAGCTCAATAACAAGGCGATTTCATACTGTTTAACCATTTAACTCGTTGCAGAAATTAATCAAAAATAAGGAATTTGTTGATGACTAATTCACGGTAGCAAATAACATGGCAATTAATAAGGCAATAATATAGCTTTTATCATTGCAATTAAGATGGTAATTAATAGTAAAACGTAGGCAACATTTAAGGCAAAATGGTGTCCAATCCAGCAACCGCAGTCAACCATTTAAAGGGGCAAAACATGGTCACACCAGCAGCAAAAAGCAGTCCCAGTTAATGGTGAATCGTTGTGCCATACCTCAACAAGCACAAGCTACCAATTAATGGCAAATCGTGGGTATTCAACAACAACTCAGTCCATCATTTGAAAGCAAAAACGTGGGCATTTAAAACGACAATCTCAATCTCATTTGAAAGAAAAAACGTGGGAATTTTAAATGACAAACTCAATCTCATTTGAAAGCAAAAACGTGGGCATTTTAAACGGCAAACTCAGCCTCATTTTAAAGAAACAACGTGGGCATTTTAAACAACAAACTCAGACTTATTTGAAAGCAAAATCATGGGCATTTTAAACGGCAAAATCAGTCTCATTTGAAAGAAAAAACGTGGGCATTTTAAACAGCAAACTCAGACTCATTTGAAAGAAAAAGCATGGGCATTTAAAACAGTAAACTCAATCTCATTTGAAAACAAAAATGTGGGCATTTAAAACGACAATGTCTGGCAACATTTAAAAGAAAAAATGTTTTTCCATTTCCAGGATACCAATACCAAATGCAAACATGAATCAATTTGTTTTTCCCTTGCCCGAATACCAATAAAAAATGCAGACATGAATCAATTCGTTTTTCCATTGCGAGAGTACAAATACAAAATGCAGACATGAATCAATTCATTTTCCATTTCCATAATACCAATACAAAATGCAGACATGAATCAATTCATTTTTCCATTGCCAGAATACAAATACAAATGCAGACATGAATCAATTCATTTTTCCATTGCCAGAATACCAATAAAAAATGCAGACATGAATCAATTCCTTTTTCCATTTCCAGAGTACAAATACAAAATGCAGACATGAATCAATTCGTTTTTCCATTTCCATAAGACCAATACAAAATGAAGACATGAATCAATTCATTTTTCCATTGCCAGAATACAAATACAAATGCAGACATGAATCAATTTGTTTTTCCATTGCCATAATACAAATACAAATTGCAGACAACAGTAAGAGAACCGAAAGGATCCAATCATCCAAGGAAAACAATGGAGGTAGATGACTGATAAGTTCATCCTTTGCTCATCATCCTCACACAGAAAGGCAGGGTGTTGAGATCCATAGGTCTATTAACGCCGAAGCGACGATCGTAGATTAGGCTCTTGGCCGACTGCCCAGGCGAGGACTGATGAGCTAGGGATGAATGGAAAACAACCACAATGGTCACAATCAAACACCATAAGGAGGTCAAGACATGTGGGTAAACGAAGGCCATGGGAGTCAATCAATCATTGAGCTAAGTTATGAAATAAATTTAGTCATCAATCTAGACAATCAGTTTACTTACTCCATTAAAAATGCAGATCCAAGCATAAATCCTACAACAATCTACCATACAAAAATGAAGAGAGCGTATCGTTGTTTAATCACCCACTCTGAGTGATCTCCAGCCTGATCCGTGCAACTCCCGCTTTCCGACCGATGAGACTTCACCGGTACCTCCCAGCCAATGCTAGGGGTACTCTTCTTCCCCCTTAGCCCCCTGAGATGCAAAGGGGCCACACACACCATCCAGAGATTCAGCTAGCTCCCAGCTTGCCTCTCAAGGTCGAGCTACCACTCCTCACCGAGATGGGTATCCCAACTCCCACAAGCTAATTCAGTCAAGTAGAGATTTCTGTAGCGTAACGTTACGCAAACAGAAGAGATTCTTCATCCTTCTCCTCCCTTCATTATATAGAGTTTCAAAGTCCCTTACTTTCCTAAAATCTCATTTAATTAAGTTTTTAAAAATTAAATCCTAAAAATTCCTCTCCATACAAGTGTCACCCATCCCCTTCATTCCTCCACAAATTAATTTCTTTAATTAAATAAATTCCCTTATTTCCCTCACCCACCTAGAGTCACTCCTAGAATCGCTCCTAGGTGTCTCCAAATTCTCTTACAGGTTTTAATGACTTTCCCCATTATCAATTTGCTAGTTCAGTTTTAAATTAGAAAGTTCTTAATGGTAGATACCTTACTAAGTTTGACTTTTTGTTTTTTCCCTTGGGTTTCCCTTTTCTTCTTATGTTTCCCTCTTTTCCTAGTTTCCTAAGTATTTTAGATTTCCCTCTTTCCCCTTTTCATTTAGGACTCAAATTGGCAGGTGTAGAAATTAACCCCCTTTTGACTTTTTCCTTTTTTAGTTAATAATTTTAAATTATCATAAATAATAAAACAATTGTTTCCCGTTTTTTTTTTAATTTTACACTAACGGATTTTTATGAATCATTTAAATTGCTTACCCCCTTATTATTACAATATTTAACGAAGAGTATAATTACTATTTATGTTGTTTTTCTTATTTTTATTTTCTTTTTTAAATAGATAGATAAAATTTTACCACTAGCATAATTTATACTTAGACCTTAAATTTTCATACTAGGCGACATTTTATTAGGGAATTTGTTTTTAAAAATTCTTAACACGTTATTCATCCTAAGGCCATCTAGGTTCATTCATTTATCATCAACAACGCGACGTGCCCTTCAGGACGCACTAGGTGCTCTAAGGGTGCCACTCTCCTTAATTTGTTTCCCTTGCGCGACTTGCCCTTCAGGACGCACTACGTGCTCCAAGGGTGCCACTCACCTCTTTCCATTTTTCTTGCGCGAAGTTTCCTTCAGGATGCACCACGTGCTCCAAGGGTTCCACTCACCTCTTGACTGACTTGGTAGTCATAAAAAAACCCTGGAGTCAATACTCCGCCAGGTGAACTTGTGGGAGACTAAGGGCCTCTAAGGAATAAGGCCCCCACCTTATTACGCGCCCCTTAGAATCATCATGAGCAACTGTCGCAGTCTGCCCTCACGGCATCATGGGTCATCTCGAACTAGGTAAACGTTAACCTACAGTTCGAGTCACGATGAGAGTGCTAGTAGGTTGTGGCAGGGTTGTTGTCCACACCTCTCCCTCAACATCTCTGGTAGTCGTGCGTGACCCCTTTACTCCACATGTGAGTCTGGTCGACAAGATATCGTCAGCCTGCATCATCAACGAATCATGTCAGAATATATCCATATCATATCATCTAATCATATGCACTAATATCACAGTAAAAAAATCAAACACCAATGGTACACTCCTCGACTCGATCCAGAGTCCAAGGGGTTCCATCATTGCCTCTGCATCCTCGAGGTCCAAAATCCTGCACACTCAGTAAAACCGAGTCAATAACACTTGTCTATGTCAATGTTGTAAAACAACATGTCATCAACCAATAACGCCTCATAATCAAAATCAAATGTTTTAATAGCATAATAATCTGAATCACTTGCGAGCAAGTGTCCTCAAAGAATAAGTTTGCTCAGTGCGCCAGAGCGGGATGTTACAAAAACTTCTAATATATTTTGGTTTCAGAGGTGTACGAGGTAGGGAGATGTTTTTGATTTTGTTTTTGTCTATTTCAATCCCTCTGGAGGACAGATAATGTCCTACATCAATCCCTTCATTCATCATCATAAATACATTTTTCATTGCTAAGGGATAGGTTCATTTCTCTACATATTTGGAGAACTTTGTCTGAATCTTGTAAGGCTTCATCAAAATATTTTCCATAAGGGGTAAAGTCATCCATGTATATCCCAACTTTGTCGTGAATGAGTTCTTAAAATGTGCTGAGAATTTCTCTTTGGAAAGTGGTTAGAAAATTGCATAGGCCAAAAGGTAAGACTCTGTAATAAAATGTTCCCCAGGGACAAGTGAATCTGGTCTTGTCCTGATCTTTGGGACTGATTTATATTTGGTTGTATCCACTAAATCCGTCTAGAAATGAAAAGTATTATTTTCCAGCTAAGACATCCAAGACTTGGTCAATAAAGGGTAGGAGGAAATGGTCTTTTCTGGTAGCCTTGTTTAACTCTCGGTAATCTACACATATCCTCCATTTCCCATTCTTCTTTGGAAAAATAAGTTGAGGAGAGACCCATTCACTGTCTTAGATTGGATACATGAATCCAACATCTACCAATTTTTAACGTTCTTGTTTAACTATGTCTTTCATTGTAGGGTTCATCCTTCTTTGGGGCTTCCTAACAAGTTTGAAATCCTCCTTGATGTAAAAATTGTGAGTACAAATAGAAGGAGGGATGCCTTTCAGGTCTTTATAATCCCATGAAAAAACTTCAACATTTCTTTTCAGCACATCTAATAGTTTTTCTTCTTGCTGACTAGTAAGTTTATTGTTGATTTTTAGTGTTTTTGTAGGGTTGATCTCTATGGTTTTGATAGTCAGATCTTCTATTTCAGTAGTGAACAAATATGTCCATAATTCTTTATTATTTTAAACAGAAATTTTAGATCTGTTATTATCATCATTTATCCCTTACATTTTCACATCAGTTGGATATTGATTTTGCAGAAAATTCAAGGAAGGTTTTCTCATCAATCGTACTATCAATCAAGGAAATGTTGATTGTATAGATGGGATAGGCAGTTGTTTATGTCGGGTCTTCTTGCTCTTCCACCCACCTAGGTAGATTTTATGTTATTAAAGGTTGGGAAAGATGATAAAAAAGAATTTGGTTTTGGGAAAGGTCATCAGTTATAGTCATAAGAAAAGTTACCAACTTAATGAGAACTGTGACCTCAAAACGAGAACTCTAGCCCTTAAAACTCATATTTTTTCATAAGAAACATGAAAATCAACCTCCAAATCAAAAGTGGTGCTACCGATAGCACCAGTTTTTGAAACCAGGTCAAAATTACAATTGTTTTCAAGCATGGGCTTAAAAGATCAAATGGTTTCTTACGAAAACTTTAAAATCAACGCCCAAATCAAAAAGTGGTGCTATCAGTAGCACCATTTTTTCTAACCGGTTCAAAATTACAACTTTTTCAAGAATGGCCTTAGAACATAAAATAGTTGCTTATAAAAACCTTTAAAAGAACACCTAAATAAAAAAGCGATGCTCCCTAAAGAAAAATGTGTTTTATAAACATTAGAATTGCAACTAATTATGACCTAATTGAAACTGTGCCCTTGACAACAAATCTCTATGCAAATAGAAAACCCAAAATTGGATCTTAAATGGTCACGTGAAAATTTATTTGCAATATTTTTTAATTTACATTAAAAAATAAATAAAGAGAAAGGAGCAAATATTCATTTTTTTTTTACTGAAGAAAAAAACACATTTAAAAAAATATATTCAAAACCCAAATTAAAAAAAAAAAAAAACTCAAAAAAAGGTGGAAATTCTTTTTTTTTAAAGATTTTTTTTTTTGTGTGTGTGTGCCTCCTGGTCTTCCTAGTAGGAAACCAGACCAGGGGTTCCCGAGTTGTGCTTGCTAAAATATACGAGGTGTGGGACTGGTCTACCACAGAGGGAAACCAGGCCAGTCCTACCATAACTAGTTTGAAAATGATAAGCAACACAGACATAAAAACTAGAAGCTAAGACAACCCACTAGACCCGAGTGGGTCGTGGGCCGAACTAACCTGGCTACGCCTGGAATTCCTACCATTACACTAACCATTTACCAGTCCAGGACAATGATGTGTTTCTTTCCACCATCCACCTGGCTCTTGTTATCATCCTTTTGGGAGATCGTGCGAGTCTTACTGATTTGGGTTGGTGCACCGTGTCCATCGACTGGCGTGATTTCCATGTGATGGAAATAGAGCAGATAGAGGTGGAATTGAGCAACCAACTACTCCATCTTGGATTTTTGGTCCTTCTCAACCTCAACTAATAGTTTGGTAATAGTTTCTAGACTGTTGAGGCGACTCAAGATTTCGTCCAACATTTTCGTGTGTTCCTTGTTTTCCCCTTGTCTGGTGTCTTCCATTTCCGAACTCACTTTGTTGATCATCATCTTAGTTAGCCATGCCATATCCATTGTTTTATGGTAGAGGATTTCCCTAGGCTGCGTGGCCCCAGATCAATTACCTAGTCCACTTCATGTGCAAGTGTATCTCATCCTTTGCCTTTGCATTTTTCTTTTATTTCCTTTTCCCACTGCGTAATGGACTCTTTTCCTTTCAGCGCAACCAGAGTTTGGAAGGTGTCCTCCGAGTATTTTTTATCCTCCTCCATTCTTGTCACCTTCCTTGGACTAATCAGGACTTCCTTTCCAAGGGGATTCCTCTTCCTGTGTATTCACTTCATACGCACCATCTCGCTTGTCTTGTCGCAACTCCTTAGCTGGATACTCAGCATGTACCTCACTTCATAGGGATTCTTCCTTTCCATGCCCTTGTTTCTGTAATATCCCCTACAATTGTGCTCCTTCTGTTTACATCTATTCCCAATGTCTCTCCTCTTATTGATCTTCCCCTGTTACAAGCTTGTCCTTTCAATCATGGTTTGCCCGTAGTGGTGATTTTTCCCGTCCTTTTTCCCTGTTGTGGCTCATATGATCATGATCACTCGGCCTTTATCTCTTTGCAGGTCCCTACCCCTGATCACTTGAGATCCTACTGTGTTTCTCTTCATACATGTACTTTGGCACGGTGGATCAAGTCTGGGCCATGTCACTCCCTCATGCCTTATGCCATTTGTTGCATGCAGTTTTTCGTCTGTACTATCCCACATGCTTTCCCTACAACTCTTACTGTCGAAAGGGCCTCAGGGTTGGGTGTGACTCCCTTAGGGGAGTTTCCATGATCATGGGAAGAGTAGAGTAGTTGTTTTTTTTATAAATTGATTATTCGTCTCAGAATCGATTTTCCTAAAATTTATCAAAAGTTAGAGTTACACCAGTGGAACAAAGCCCTCATAAAGGAATTGAGCACGCCCGTTCTAGGGTCAAAGGGCCTTTACTTTCCTACGTTATATTCCCAGCCATTCTTACACAGTGTGTTTCATGCTTTTGGAAACTGAGATTGTCTTACTGGTGAAATCCAAAGTATACCGTTGTGCAGTTCTTTTGTACATTTGTTTGTGCCATTATGTTCAATACCATTTTTTGGTGTACTGGTAATAAGAGGACTCGACAAGCCGATATATTCAACACGATGAGTTCAATGTACATGAAAGTATTACTCATCAGAGTAAACAATTCATCCTTATGTGTTTGATTATGAAGTGGTAGCTTGAAGCTTCGGCCATGTCTAGTGGATGTTAAATAAAGGAAATTTCCCTCTGTTTCATTTTTCAGGATTTGGCTTCAAATTTATTGAGTGATCGTTTTTGTGAACAATATTCTCATGGAAGACTCTAGAAAAAAGATAAGCATTCAAGTATAAAGCCATTATGTTCATTCCCTGCCACGTTTAAGATTTCAGGCTTGAGTTACAATATGAAATCCAGAATCGCGTAAGATTTAAAGGGTCTGCGATATGAGAGTGGGATTGTGCCAGATACCAAGGAGGCTATGATTTGAGATATGATAGTTGTGACAAAGCACATATCACAATCACGGGTTTGTATTGTATCCTCCTGGAGATAAATCAACCCAGAAATTATGTGGTCGACATGGCTATGTGTTACTACCATTTCTTCTTTTTGGAAGTACACATTGAGGTCGTGGGATTGATTACACCCTTGTGCTCATTGGTCATTCCCACAAAAGGATTGGTGAATGGACTAGGTGGATTTCGTCATAGTGATTGTTGTTGGTGATAATTCAAATAAAGTTTTTCTACCTTTGGAGGACGTGCCAAAACCACACGGTGGAAGAGGAGCCATTGCCAAGGTATGAGGAAGCACTTGGTCCACTACCTGGAGGTGTTAAAGCTAAGTGATGTGTACATGCCCATTCTTTCGGACTCCCAGTGTGTTGATTGTGAGAAGTGTGATTGAGTTGTGATATTTTTATTTTTTGTTTGAAGTTGTGCATAGTTATGTCATTTAAGTTATTTGAAATTGCATCACACATGTAATTGAAAGCAAGTCTTTTTGAAATATTGGTTGTTTTCATTGATGTCAACCCTAGTCATGGGTTTTGGACCACAAGATTGATGAAGGTATTTGGACATGAAGGAAAATGCACATGCAAATACAACACCCATGGATGGATAGTATACATGATGTTGTTTCCGGTGGTATGTGGCATGTCACGTGGATCCTCATGGTTGAGGAGAAATGATTTTTTTAATATGACAAAGTGAATTGAAGAAGGAAGTACATGTAGGTCCTGAAGATAATTAAAGAAACAAATTACAAAATAAGAAAGTGTCAGGTCGAACCTAATGTTAAAAGGAAGTGACATAAATGGTATAACTAAACATCATTATACATTCATTTGATAAAATTCGAATTTCATAGGTAATAAGAAGAAAAGAAGGCCAGATTTCAAGGGAGGATGAAGTCTTTTGGTGATGTGTTCTAAGGTATGTTATTTTCAGGTCATCTTACCATTTTTGCTATAACTTTGTTTATAGAAAGATTCAGATGGTGAAATCGCTATGGTATTGAGAAGACATATCAAGGTACCTCTGATAAAAAGTTCATCTCTTGATTCACTATAATTATGGAGATACACTTTGTGGAAGATAGGGTTTGTGACCAGTCCTGAAGCTAATTAATAAACAAGTGTTCCGGGTAAAACAGTCATAACTTCTTCATAGATAATCCAAATGAAGTGGGAAAAATTTCATTGGAAAGAGTACGGACTATAGTTTATTGTGTACGAGTTTTAGAATTGTATGTTAATTATTGAGCGCGGTACATTCTGTGCAAGTTCAATCTCCTGAATAGACCATAATTGAATAAAGTCTACCATTCTTTCTATAACCTCTTTTTGGGGAGGATTCAAGGAGTGAAAATTGGAGGAGTTTTAGAGAATACATTGAGTAATATTATCTACGGGATCAGATTACTCCTAGAATTGAAGAATTGCAGAAATTGAAGAAGTGCCAGGAAGCATTATTAGGTTCTATGTGATGATTGGTTGATGGTGATGATTTAATGTAAATTTTTATTATCTCTCATCTATTGTTGGGTGGAAGTAAGGGGCAAGGATGAAGAGTTAAACTCTCTCCTGATATTGGAGGATTGTATCTTCCTCTTGGAGGTTTATCCCTCCCTTTACATTTGGAAGTTGTAGCTACCTTTGGAAGTCATTACTTCCCTTGAACAATAACTATTGTTTATTTCTCATATATTGTGCATGGTGTATTGTGGTGTATTGGTGTAACTCTTATACTATTGTTCATTTCTCATTGGATATAGTTGAATGGTTTAAGTATAAGTTGAAAAAGGTTTTAAATTATACTTGATACTAATTCACCCCCCTCTCAGTATCAACAAGTCTATGATATTTTTATGTAGTGGTCCTAGAGAATACTTAAGTATGTACCTGGTATAAGTTATGTACCTAGCCATTGTATACCCCCTAATGTGAAAAGTTTGTGGTGATCTAAAAACCACTATGTAAAGAATGGTTTGTTGTCAAAACCACTATGTAAAGCATGGTTACAGGTAATTCGAGAAAAACTTATGTATGGCTGAGAGTAATCCAAGAAAACCTAGAGCATGGTTACAGGTAATACGATAAAACCTAGTGCATGGTTGAGGGTAATCCAAGAAAATCCAGAGCATGGTTATGGGTAATCCGAAAAAAACCCAGGTTTGATGATGATGTGATGAAGGGGGACTTAAAGTTAAAAGTACAAGTATGAGGAAGAATGGTTGAATGAACCATGTAGCTGAAAAGGATTCCTAGAGAATTGGTGGTTACAGTGGCTGATGACCCATGTATTATGGTAGATGGATTTATTTTTATATGGACGTCAATAATCAAATGCAGGTACAAGAGGAAGCAGATGAAGATATGACCACATAGATATTTAGATAAGTAGTCATTAAGGGAGAGTGTTGGAATATATAATTCATACTTATCTAATATGATTGCTAATGTATTGAGAAGTAGAGTTAATCTCTACTTGAGTTGTGTGATCCTATTCTTAAGAGGTTGTTAGAGAGTTGGATTGGTGAGATCCTTGTTTGGTGTGTGGTTGAGAGAATATCTCAACCTCTCCATTTATCTTTAGAATAAGTTAGATATAATAACAACCTGTACATTCTAGATAATAGAGTCCAATATATTGATATTAAAGTAATTGAATATTTATATATTATACTCAAAGCATAATAAAATGGTTAATTAATATTCAATTTAATATATATTATAGTGAAAGATTAACACAAGAAAACTAGTTAACTTAATAAATTAGGTCATGAATACATATTGGTATAAAACTTGAATACTTGTATAGAAGAACATGTTTTAAAATTATAAGCATAATTGCTATGGTAACATATTATAAATTTAAGATAAAAAAAATTCCAAATAAAGTAATTTAGTCTTATCCAACTTGGGATTAGTTATTATTTTACATGGATTACTTTTATATTATATTGGAATTTAGACTAAAATGTCTCATATATTTAACATGTTTTTTATTTATCTTTTATTTATTATTATTTATTATTTATTAGTTTAGATTTAGTAAAATAAAAATATAAAATAAAATAATCTTTTATTTATTATAAAAATTTAAAATAAAATAACATTTTATTTATTGGCTTAAACTTGTCCATCTAAAAATATAATAAAAAATAAAAAATATATAGTATAATGATGCTATGCACTCTTCGAATTATGCACTCATACAAAGAATTTATGAAGACTTTTTATATATATTCAAACTATTAAGATAACACTAGGGTGGGTGTAAGCTTGAAAGATAACCATAAGGGTTGGTGTAAGCTTGAAATATAACCATAAGGGTTGGTGTACGTTTAAATTAATAATGTTGTATTAAAATAACATAAAGGGTAAAGGGTTGGTGTAAGTTTAAATTAATAATGTTGTATTAAGATAACGTAAAGGTGGGTGTAAGTTAAATTAATAATGTTGGTTTTTAGTTAAGAGATGATATATAGGTATTTAAGTAAATATAAATATTTAGATTATTTAAAATAAAAATAAAAAATGTAAGGTGTTTGTTTAATGAAATTGTATAATCTTATGCAATTTATAAAAGTTGATTAGATCTTTTTAGAATATAATTTAAGATTCAATCTCATATTTGTGTAATTATTTTGTTTGAAAGGTTACTCGTGATTGAGAAGGGGTCTTTTGGTAGAGAAGATAGGGAATGAGTAAATCCCTCTTAATGTAATCTACATTTCTCTAGCCAAACCACCATTATAACCCTGTAATTGTTGATAAATAAAAGTTGTGCATAGCCATTTGATGTTGGAATTTTTCCTTCAAGTATTTTCTAGGGTAATCTTTGTGCCTATTACAATGTTTAATTGTTTTGTGATTATTATTTTTTATCTTTTTTTTTTTTTCTCTAGCGGTTATTAATCCCAACACCCACATCATTAAATTTATTTCATTGCATTGTTGAAATCATATGCAACAACATTGAATTACATTATCCACTATATATACCATGAATAGTTTCCTCCTTTAGCCACCTTTGTGATTTACCAAGACACTATTAGCCACAATGCAGTGACCAATTTGTCCCTCAAGCGTGTTTGTGTTGGTAATTATGTACAACTCATTCTCCTTAATTAGATCATTGGTTGTTCCCTATAGCTATAATTACCAATGCCAATGCTCTATTTAAGTGATAAGCTAATAGTCAACGAATCATTTTGGATTTATTTAATCTCTATGTATTAGCACAATTGTAATACCCTCTATGGGAATGAACATAAGAAGTATGTTGTAAGTGGGTTACTGGTTTACATTTGATTACTTTGGAATTTATATAAAATAATAATAAAAATAAAAATAATATGCATTTGGGGTTATAATTCCTTAGGAGAACCTGTAAGGTAGCTAGAGAGGTAGTGGGGGGGCCCAGAGGGTCCATAGTGATAGGACAACTATTTTTTTATTTTTGCAGATTTTTTTTTCGGAGAAGAAACAAGAGGGTCGCGACATTCCAGACATTTTCAGTATATTTCTGTTCAAAATTTGCATAAAAGGGTTGTAGATCTGAGTTCCTCTCAGAAAAAAACCCAAGTTAAAAAAAAAAAAATCGTCCAAAACGGAGTCCGGGAAGTCAAGATATTGAAGTTTTAAAATCTGCAATTTTTCAGGGTTTTTTCCGCGGACGGCGGCGCGATTTGTTTTTATTTCTGTAGCAGTTGAAGGCTGAATTTTATCAAACAAATTACAGATCTGAGTTCCTCTCACAATTTCACCCAATTTCAAAAAAAAAATCAGCCGAAACTTATTGGGCCAAATTTTTTGAGTTTTTTCGTGACGGCTACAGGACCGAAGAGTTCATAGGGTGCTCAGATGACTATTTTGTCTCAAACCTTGAAAGAAATTCTTGAATCATTCAAAGCCCAAGTGGATGCTAGATTGGATGTGTTAGCACAAGGCCTCACAGACAGCCTCACAAATATCATTACAGATGGCCTCAATGATAGTTTTCGTAGTATT
>ML776979.1:664572-682104 GCA_009831015.1 Picea engelmannii
TTAATAAAGGCCCACTATGGTAGTTGGATGTAATAAATGTGAGAAGGCTCTCTAGAAGGTTCCTAGGAGATAGGGAGAGCTATATAAAGAAGTCTAGGCAATGTAATAAAACATAGTGAAGAATATTGTGATTGTACAAGCAACGATTGCTTGAGGAGTTTTATCCTTCCATAAGGATTAATATATGGTGTTACCCTATCTCAAGGGTTTTCTCTATTTCTTGTGTCCATGTTATATAGTGAATGGTTTATGGTTTATTCTTGGTTATTTCTGAAGTATATTTGTAGATCTGGTATAGGTACTTAACAGAACCATGGGGTCAATGAAATAGTGAGAGAGGAAATAGGGGAATCCATATGAAATAATATTTTAATGTGTCGCTTCCATGTGTCTCTATCTGAAGATTTCCTATCTTTCCCAAGATTTCCTATCATTTTCCTTGTAGGCATTATGATTTATTATTCCAATCTCCGCGGGTGGGAATGTGTTTCCCATGCAAGTCAAACATACATGCAATCCTTGAAGAAGGAATTTGTTCCACCTTTGGAGGAAAAAATTAGGGGATTAATTCTATCATTTTTTGTATGTTATATATGCCAAGGTAGGTGTTGGTGTTGATTGTGCATTAAGATACCATAGTTTTTCTAGAGTTTCTAGTGATGAAACTGTGTAGAATCCATGATTGTGTTCATGGGTAATTACTGAGGTTAAGAGGAATTGATTTACAAAAAAAACTTCCTGGTTTTTCATTAGTAGATATTTTCCTATCCGACCTTTATGGAGCATTGAAGGGAAGTACGTTAGCCCGAGGGAATGTTTAGAAGTGAAATGGATCACATTCCTTCTATTGTTCAGGCGTAAGTGGGGGAGAGAGGCTGGTGAGTGGGATGGTTGTGGTAAAAATAATATAGGATATTAATCGCTTGGCTGTGATAATTGAAAATTGGGTTGGATGAGGACAACTAGAGCTCTAGCTAGTAAATTAACTCTTTTTAATTCATTACCTAGCATGAGGGTGGCACCTACACAATATAGTACCTATGGTTGGGATGAAAAATTCTCCCATGAAGCATCGTCAAGTGAAACTCATAATAGATAAGTAATTTGTTATTTAATTGTTATATGTTGATTACTAATACCTTTGATTACTACGATAAATGAGTAATATGATCTTGTTTGGGAAGAATGTTACTGTAATCAAGGGAATAATGATAAGCATTCAAGAAGAGAGCTACATTATAGGAGCAATAATAGGGACACACACATACTCAAGAAGAGAGAGATATTTGTGGGAAGGATATATATCTGAGTTTGTATTCTATCTTCATGAGTATTTGTACAATAGAAACATGGTTAGAGAAGTTGTACTCGCTCCAACTAATCTTTCATTAGGCTTTATTTGTACTTTATTACACATATATTCATTATAATAATGTCGAGTGTATAGTGTATGATGCCTTATTACAAGGGCCTAAGAGGCCTCCAAACATCTCCTCCACACTCAAATCCTTGTTCGTCTCGAGCAAGTGTGCAACAACATCTTGGGTCTCTACTCTTGCATAAGTCTCCTTAGTGTGCATCAACCATGCATATTGGTCTGCATAGGTAAATCGGTCGCAACAACCGCCAACTATATAGGAAGATACACATATACAAGGTTTAGTGTCACTGGTTTCCAATGGATCTGAAGGACTGCATCTCACATGTCCTGACTCCTTGATCTCCATATGATCGACTCTATTGATTTATTTCTAGGTGCCACTGACTTCCATACTCATTGCTAGTTTATATTCCTCCGACGAGTCATCGGAACGCTCTCTATGGATGCTCCAACAAACTGTCGCACCTTGGGGCTCTTTTTATGGAATCGATGGGGGTCTACAACATCAATTCAATCCTACCATTCCTCTTCTTTCTTTGTCACAACCCGGGGAACTGTTCTGTAACTATTCTAAGAAGGGTCTAAATCATTTCAATCATTCATCTTGTTTTTCCATCTCTCGTGTGTGTGTCTCGATGTCTCTTTCTTGGATGTCTTTGTCCACTCCCAGAGTGCTCAGCATCAATGCTTAATATTTTATTATTTTGCTTTATTGCTCATCAAACTTATATGCTTCTTTATTCTTTTATGTATCTGAGATTATATAGAATTTGATATTATATGAAGGAGAAATTGACTATGACTTGACTCAACGACTCAATGGAAAAAGAAAGACACT
This sequence comes from Picea engelmannii, assembly GCA_009831015.1. Taxonomy (NCBI): domain Eukaryota; kingdom Viridiplantae; phylum Streptophyta; class Pinopsida; order Pinales; family Pinaceae; genus Picea; species Picea engelmannii. Next base: position 666,792 of record ML776979.1, read on the forward strand.
TTTGTTGGTACCCCGATCTTGTCAGCTAGAAATCAAATTACATTACATAGGTGGAAGGGATCACCTGCCTTTAAAACACACTTGTCAGCTAGAAAATAATTTAGCTTGAAAATTTCTCTCTAGTCTACGGTGATCTTGGTCCGAAGTTCTTCTCATGCTTGTTGGATGCTTATCCATAAATGATTTTTTATCGAAATTTCGATGATAATCAACTCTCACATGATCAACTCTATCCCAGGTCCACTTCTGCACGGTAGGTGATTCTTTATACTCCGATCTTTTGGATATAATAAATATATTTGGCCAGTGTGTTTTGTTATTCTTTATTCAGGTCGCCTTCGAAAAATTGAGTATATCTATGGACAGTTTACAGTGGACACAATCTTTTGTATTTGCATTTTTTAACAAACTATGAGGTATGTTGATATTTATATTCACGTTAACTACAGTTTCATCATCAAAAGTTACAATGTAAATCGTTGGCCCTTAATAACTAGAGAGAGAATAGATAAACTTTATTTCAATTTTCCTTCCCTGGACCTCCGCTAAACTTTTTCGGTATACAGTCTCGATCGCTTGCTCGCTCATTATGGTATTCACTAGTTGAGTCAGCACTTTCAAATATGGTTTTCACCAGTTGAGTCGATGCTTTAAGATATGGTCTTCACCAGTCGCGATTTCTCTGTTGATCATAAGTAAGAGTAGTATGCCCATCGAACCAATAAGACATGTATCTAATTAAATATGAACTTGCATGTGAGACATAGAACATATAATGCTCTTGTTATCGACATCATATATATGAATATGCTTGTCATCTGAAGCAAAGAATAAGATCTGAGAATTAGTGGAAAAAACAACATCCAATTGCTCACCTAGCTTTCGACCCCTGGATCGGTTGTCTAAATTTCCCTGGAACTATCTGTTTTCACATTCAAATCCTTCTTTCGGATTTGCAACAAGGTAAATTTGATGAAATAGATGAGTGCGATGGATGACTAATCTTCAACATCAACTCAACTCTACTTGCAAATTTTGTTTTTGCTTTACAATCTTGATATATGCAGGCTTACACAACCTCTTTTTCTTTTGCATGTTTTAGCATGTAGTCATGATCATTTAAATCCCTCAATATTAGATCGTGTTTCAAGTTTGACACAATTTCTAGAATTTACTTGTACTATGCTTCTATGTTTTTATATAGGAAACAAAGATTGTGCCCACCAAAAGAGACGCTAAAGATGCCTTTCCAAAGCTTGCTTAAGCATCTTTAGCAGCGACTTTCTAATTATATTATTCTCTAAATATGTACTTATCTTTAATTTTGTGTTTTCTTATTCTTATATGCAGGCTTCTTCCGTGCAGCTCTCACCCACCAAAAAAAAGGCTGCTCCAAGATCGTCTTCATCACAGACTTATTTATTTCCACTAGCATTTCAAACAACAATTGCATGAGCATCTCAATCAAATCTCTAGTTTCAAGTCACATAGCAACGAAATCAAAGTGTTGTATTCAAGGGAATAACTACAAGCATTCAAGAAGAGATCTACATTATAGGAGCTAGGCTTTCTTTGTACTTTATTACACATATTCATATATTCATTATACTAATATCTAGTGTATAATGTATGGTAGCTTATTACAAGGACCTAAGAGGCCTCCCAACATACTCAAGGATGAAACTTAGCATTGTTCCAAGAAGATTTATGGGTTGTATGATAGATCCTTATATGCATGTTCTTTAAAGGTTGTTACAACGATTGTTGTGCTATAGATGACATGCTTATTCCTCTATTATATAAATTAAAGTTTAGCTAGGTTAGTTGTTTGGAAATGGTCGTGTCCTAGGTCAATTGGTTGGAAATGGTCATGTGCTAGGTCAATTGGTTGGAAATGGCCGTGTCAGTGTGGGTATCTCAGAAGAGGCCACAACCATGAAGAAAATGTAATTAATGTATTGGGATGGATTGTATACAAATGTTGTTGCAATTGTCCATGTATCAATTGTTATTATTTCATGAGTAAATCAGGGTGTATGTGTTTAGATTGTTAAATTCTTTCATAGGTATAATGGATGAATATGTTATAGGCAATGGACTTTAAGTTTCTAATTGATATTTGTTTGTCAATTGTATGTCATAATTCTAATACGAGCTTAATTTGGATAATTGGTTATGTTACAACATAGTAGCAAAGAAATTTGAATGGTTTATGGAGTACCTCGTCACCTCAATTGGTTGGTGTACTGAGGTATTGAGGTGATTGGGTATGTTACAACACATTCAATCTTTTTCTAAATTATTTCAAACATTATTCATCGAAGTGCATAACAAGGAATTCTCAAGGTATCCACATACAAACATAGAAATATGTAAATTGTATTGGCTATGGTTAAGAATGATGTCAAGTAGTGATTTTATTCATGGTCTTACATTGTTCATGTATATTGTAATAGCATGTGTGTGTTAATTTGAGTGTGAGAATTATATATATATATATATATATAGAGAGAGAGAGAGAGAGAGAGAGAGAGAGAGAGAGAGAGAGAGAGAGAATTATTCAATGACTTCATATAATTAAACTTTTGGGATTATACATTTAAATAATAGAGTATGGTATTTTTCTAGCATGATAGAGTTGGAGAACATTCATACTTGACATCTTGGCATTACAAGCAAACAAACCAACCATTTAAACCAAATTTGAACAAAGTTATTCATTCATAGAAATGAATTCATATTGAAGAAACTAGATGTTAGTTTGCCAATGACTCACAGAGAGATCCAAAGAGAGATCCAATCTTAATTTCGCAGATAAGGATCTATGTTGGAAATACGGAAAATTCATAGCCATATCATTTACAAATCATGGCTCAACATCAAGCCATATCTTAAATGCTGATGGTCGCCACCCATCCTCTCCGCATTTACGATGGTAGTCGGCCATTACAGCCACTATACGGAGGAGGGACTCCTCCCTTGTGTGAACTCTCTTTCTCAGACCGTACTCAATATGACAGGGTTAATGGGTAGCCAAGTGAATCGGTCATTTGGTAATTCGAAAATTCGAGCGCCTGGACAGAGCTGGCTCACTCTCATTTTGGACCTCCCCACCGGTTGGGAGCTCTGGTGCAGCTCTGGTTCCCTATCATCTTGGCTCACTTTTGTTTTGATGCATTCTCTCTGTATTTTTATCCACCCCGCAGCAACAATGACTCGGAAGTGAGGCAGGCCTCGACGAGGCTCGGCCTGGTACACCCACAAAGAGAAAAGGCGAAGGAGGAAGAACCTGGAGCGCGCTCTGTCGATGGTGACCTCCATTCTCCGACAGAGAGCACGCATCGATCATTTGGCACTACGCTCCATTATCGCTAAGATTGGGACAGAGCGTAGCATTCATGCCAGGGCAATTGAGCCTAGTACCAGTCTGGAGGGAGGCATTGTGGACGATTTTCCAACCTCCTATGTTGACGAAACGTCGTACCTGGAGGAATTTGTGACCACCCTGGAACCCCAAGCCATGGCACCGGATTTACAGGCTGGTAGCGGTCCTAAAGACGAGCCGACAGATGAATTCCCTGTTTGTATCGTTGAAGAGATACCGTGGATGGGTGACTATAGCCCCACCAACCATGCTGAGAAGGTTGTAAACGAGGACGAGGCTCGGGACAGTGCTTGTGCAGAAAAGAACGTGGACGAGAACAGCGCAGGGATGAAGGCGGATGCGGCCAGTGCAGAACTGAATGCGATCGAGCTCAGAGCAGGGATGAACGTGGAAGTGGTGAGCAAAACCTTCGACAATGTAGGTAATCATGACTTGCATGGTCCATTCCTCCATGCAGAGCATCTAACTCTGGCATTCGAACTCTGAGGCCACATGGCATACCAGGAGCACATAGCCCTCCTCATGGGACAACGTCTGGACTTGCTCCTTGACACGTACTCCAACGCTCAAGCAAAGAGGAAATGTCCATTTTGTGCACAGTCGTTTTCCATCCCAGCCAGGTCCACGTGACAGACAGGCAAGGGCGACAGGTCACCGGGTATCTAAGTTCTCCTTTGCTAGTTTGTTTTATGTTTAATCATGTTGTTGCTACATGTAAACTTGAACTATGGCCACCTGTCCTGGTTTCCTTCGGGCAAGATAGAGGGAAAAACAGTTTTCCAAACTATGCTGGTTTCCGGTAAAACGACAGCATTTTTGGTGGCTCAGAACGACTATATCTCTGTGTATTTTGTCAATGTTTATCTGATAACTTAATATAGAAGGTACTATCTTTTTTACTTAAAAAAAAACACACTTGGTGAACACATTGTATATTAAATATTCCTAGTGGATGTTGAAAAAGTAGAGAAGCATCATTACAAGGTCTACAGATGAGTACAAAAGAAAAAATGGTGGGGACATTTCATGAAGAACATGATAACGAGCTAACATATACAGGTGAAAATCCATAAACAACTCCTCAATGACAAGGAATAATATATCAAGTCATAATCTAATGACAAGGGATAATATATCCATGTAAGAAGTCATAAGCTATTGCAAGTATGAGAACTAGGGTTTTGAGATGAAAATTTTGAAATAACCAAAAGCTCCCTTAATATTTATCCAAATTTATAGTATGACCACAATTATCCACTTTTCATATACAAGCACTTGTTTAGTAGGAAATCTTAACATTGTCACTAAATATCTACTCTACAATCCAGATGACTCTCACAAAAAACCATAAAATTGTTGATTTTAAATGAATGATATATCCACTTTCAAAAATCCAATTTGAACCTTTGTTTTAGCTTGCATTTTTTTAACCATAAACCCATATCTTCAATTCGTCTCTTAAAACTACAATAATTGGCCTAGATGTTGTAGCCTCTTTTTTCCTTTGAAAGCTTGCAAAATAGACAAAAGTTCCTTCTTTTTTGGGCCCAAAAGAGAGCTTTAATACCAATTGTTAAGTACCTTAGATCTGAAAATGCTATCACATAAAAGACATTCTAGAATAAGATAGAAGATCCCCTTTACTTGATTATATAAAAATATCCTCAAGGAAGGTCAACACCTTATAATAAACCTTATATGGAAGGAAAAACAAATTTTCCATGCAAACACATAAGAGCATCGTATTAGACACAACATAACAATAATCAAAGCATATTATACTAACATTTTTACTTTCATTACCATCATTAAACTCAAACCACAACTTTTCTTAACATACAACTCAACATGTATCTATAGTAAATATCAATAACACTTTCACTAAAGTCACAAACACAACAACACATAAATGAATCAAAATACTATATTACAACATTGAATATTATAATCCACATATTTATAAATTAAACAACATCCTTACACAAAGATCAACCACACAAACCATAATTATCCTATATGCAAAATTCAAATCACCAACAACATAATCAATTCATAAAATTCAACATAAAACATAATTCTTTATAAATCAAATTGCATTATCACTTTAGACTATTAAATTTATTAAATTAAATTAAATACACTTACAATATCATCAAATTCCATAAATCCGACAAAATCTTCCATACATTATAATCAAATTCCATGAATCCCATAATCCATACATTATACTCAAATTCCATGAATCCCATAATAATAGAGATAAAGTATATACCCTAATATAATAAATTACACTTTGTTAATCAAAATAATATTTAATACTATTTTTTTTCTTAATTTAATACTATTCTTATTTTTAAATACACTTTGTTAATTTATAAAAATATTTTATAAGAATAATGTTTGATATTATTATTATAAAGCCTACAACATTTATCAAACTCAAGCATAATGATCAAGACTACAACGTTTATCAAACTCAAACATATCGATCATTAACTCAAACATATCTATCATTATGCTTAAGTGTATAGAGATTCATGATCATATTGCTTAACAATTCTTCCATTTAAGAGTTGGATAGGTCTTGCATTTTTTTCATAACCCTGCAAAATACAATAAATTGGTTACTAGTTAACTTAATATTCATATATATATATAAGTCAATCAATTTTTTATTAATTTAAAATTTAATAAAATAAAATTTTAATTAAAAATCAAATTAATAATTGGTTGTTATCTTTTCACATAAAATATAATAATTGATTACTAGTTAAGGAAATATATATACTAAATAAATAAATTTATATATATACAATTTGAGTGGATCTAATGGTTAAGAACATATAAATCCTATGGGATAGCACAATTGGTTAAAAGAACATATGTTTTTTCTTAAAAGAGAATAAAATATATATACCTTTATAAACTTTATTAGTCAAATCAAAAAATAAATTATTATTATTATTATATAACAATTTTTATTTATTTAAAATTTTAATTAAAAATCAAATTAATAAATAATAAGTAAAATAATGAATCTTCAGTGAATTGTATTTCACCATAAATTAAGAACAAGCAAGAGAGTACCCAGTACTTACATCATGTACAGCTTCTTGCAGAGCGCTCACTTGGTCTTCCGACACTGTTCTTACCTGCACACGGATTACTCAAAAGCATCAGGTCACAGGGTCGATACCCACGGACGCAGATTTGTGGTTGCGATAACGAGACGGGTGATGAAAATACCTCGTCAATCACGTTCCAAATGACTCCCTCCGTGCAAGGAGGAGTGGTGAGAGATCCCATGTACCGGTAATATTTCATGCTATCGAATATTATGTCATTCGGATCCACCATGACCAGGGGTTCGAATATTATGTCATTCGGATCCACCATGACCAGGGGTTCTTCCGGCGGTTCCACATTCGCAATGGCCATGATTTCTTCCATTAACTGTTCGTTATAACCAAACATAGTCAGCAAAATATAATCGCGTCATTATATATATATATATGAATAAGCAAAATAATAGTTCACAAATATACCCCTGCCAGGAAAGTGTCAGGAGTGCCTAGGTCGTAAAGGATTCCAATCACGGCAATTTCGCCGTCCACCGCTTGGTGCACCAGATGGATTTCTAAGGAATGTCTGTTTCAATGCAAAACCCTTGAGCAACGCCTAAATAACAAAAGATAATTTAGTGTAGCAGGGATTGAAAACAGGGTTTTGAGATTGTACTGTTTTCCATCTAAAGTGTGCTCAGCCGGAGTGTGCCAATGGCATTGATTCAGTGTGAATATTTTCCCTTCTATCTCAACACTGCCGGCGCCTTCCGACCATTTCACCTGATGCAACACAGCCATAGATGTATGAGAGATCGAACCTGAAACCTTTGTAGAGTAATAGATGTCAAAAGCTTTAAAAGAAGGTTCCCTTGCTGACCATGATGTCGTGGCCCCTGTTGACGAGGGTTGCATTTGCAGGGTGATAGATTCTGCTGAGAGTGCCCAGGTCCGGAGAAATTATAGTGTTTCCCTTCACCACATCGATGGGAGACTGTTGCGTCCCGTTCCCGCAGGCCTTCCATTCCTCCTTGAGCTCCCCCCAGTGCTCAGGCCCCTTCGGACCCTCTTTGTACTCGAACTCCCTCTCGTCCTCTGTCCGTTCACACCAACAAGATCGAGTTTCAGATTAATGTCTGCAAATTTCTTTATGAAGATTTTAAAAAACACGGTTATAAAGGGTACGAGACGAATTACCAGCTTCCAGAGTTCGAACCCCGGCAATAAAGAGAATGAGGGAAAATGCAACGAATGCCGATATTACAGATCGCGCCATAGTGAGGAAGCGAAAGAAAGAATGGGTGGGATAGTAGAGGGTTTGGGTGAACACAGGCAATACAGAAAACGAGATAACATAAAGAAGACACTCGCCAACAAGCCTACCCAGTAACGAATTTGTTCGTTTAGTAGATGAATCGCCAGCGCGGAATACGATTTAATGGGAAAACAATAAAAATAATAGAATTTCCAGCTACATTCGTCCGTGTTGGAGGAAATAGAAAGTTGGTAGAGCTTAAGTTCTTATCAGTTATACTGTGGAAAGGACGTCGGACCACATAAATACCTCCGGCTCTCTCCACTCTCTGCCGTGGTGGTTCTCTTTAGAATCGTTAGATGGCATGCGAATTCAGTTTAACATGATTTTACTAGTGCAGGCCACGTCAATTCAATTAGTAGTTAGGTTTTTGTGGTGTACGCCACGTCGTTTCAATTCTAGTTAGGTTTTTGTAGTGTACGCCACGTCATTTCAATTCTAGTTAGGCTTTTGTGCTGCACGCCACGTCATTTCAATTTAACATAATTTCGATATATTATTCATCACTTTATATTTTAGTTATTTTTTTTTTAAACTCAATAATTTCAATATATTATTCATCACTTTATATTTTAGTTATTGTTCTCATTTTTGGAGTAAACTCAATATATTAAAGCATAATTGCACCATTTAATATCAAAGCCTTGCGTTGGTTAATTGTATTTTAACCATACAATTGCCAAAATGTACCCACTTCTTTGTCATATGATGTGACTTTTTTATAGTAAACTCAATATATTAAAGCATAATTGCAATATTTAATATCAAAGCCTTGTTCATTGTATTTTATCCCTACAATTGCCACAATATACCCACTTCTTTGTCATATGATGTGACTCATATGTACAACTATGACTGCAACATCATTACACTTCTATATAACTGCCATCCATTTTTACTCTTCCATTGTCACACTAATACAATCTACCCATTTTTACTCTTCCATTGTCACAATAGTACAATCTGCATATCTTATACTATCCTATACAACAAATATAATAGTCAATTGTACTACCAAATTAAGATCCATGTAGTTCTAAAAATTTCATGGAAATTATGAGATCATATAAGAGTGAAAATCAAAGTTGATTACAAGAGTTCTTCTCCAATAACTATGAAATTGTTAGGAAACACGGAAATTAATTATAGATTGTAAAAGTATGAGAAACAATATAAATAGGTAGATGCTCAATACAACCAAGTTGTGGACGATAAAGAAAAAATCAAGGAGAAGTTTGATGAGAACCACGATAGTCTAATGTAGGGAATTAAATAATTAACTAACACAATAGAGTAACCAGCCAAAATAATCAAGGAAGCACTAAAGGAAGACATGAAATAACACACCAAAGAAATAATGGAACTAAAGGCACTTCTCAAAGGGTTTTTTTCTCAACATTAAGTTTCTCAATATAGTTAATCTGCAACTAATTTCACCAAATACAAATAATCCACAACCAAGCATGTCCACAAGTGGTAATCCACAAGAGGTCATGAACTTACCACTGTCTTACAGAAGTCCGCCAATATACAAGTACCTAATGAGGGTAAAACTAGAGTTATCAAAGTTCAATGGGAATGAAAAGAAAAGTGTGGTCTAGCTTAGCAAAGTACAAGAATACTTTGACATACATAATATCAAAAATGCCGATGAAAGAATCAAACACACCTCTATGCATATTGAGGGAAACATGTATAATGTGTACACGTGGTAGAAGAAGTCAACTTATTCATATGACTGGGATATATTCAAGAATGATTTATCAAAACTCGCTAGACTTCAACAAAAAGGTAATGTGGAGAAATTCATGCATAAATGAGAAGAACTTGCCACATGAGTACTTGGGTTATCAAAAGAGAAACTAATCCTATGTGAGCAAACTAAAGCCACACATGCAAAATGGATTAACAATGCATAATATTGCATCCATGGAAATGGCCAAGAATAAGGAAAAAGCTACAAATGCTAAATTGGAAAGATCTTTTGAAAATTTTGACAAGGTTTATTCAATATGGAAGCTACCCCAAACCACAAATATTAAAAATTTGAAATATCATCACCACATCTGAGAGAATAGCAATATAATTTGGACCTAATGAAGAAGGGAGGGAAAATGTAAATATTGTGGAGACAAATGAAATCAAAGCATGAATGCAACAATAAAAAATCATATAAATATGGAGTTGAAAGAGAATTAGACACCTCCATTAGTGTCTCTAATAGTTTAATTTAAATCTAATAAAATGATGTATCAGATTTAAATTAAACTATATATATATGCATAGTCCTACATAACATTTAATACTCCATAACAACAAGATAGTATAGTTATGGTAATTTATCACCATATCTTAATCAACGAAGTTGATCAAACATTTTCAACTTATGTATGTTGAATGAGCACTTGATAGACATTACAACGATACTTATCTAGATGGTACTCGATGCGATGTGGAGCACTTGATAGACATTAGAGTAATACTTATCTAGATGGTACTCGATACGACGTGGAGGGTGAAAATTTTTAAAATTTTAATATGAATAATTATTATATTATTTTTAATAAAAAAATTGTGGAAGTGATTAATTTTTAATTGTCTCGTGTTTAATCTGAGATTATTCATAGTATTATAAAATTGTGATTTGTTAATTATAACAATTTGTGAAATTTATATAGTGGACTCAAAATCTATTGTAAATAATTCAGTTATTCAGTAAAGTTTTGTTTGTGCCTCTTATAATGTCTCATGTCCTTTATTTTATCTTGTTATTAGTTCAGAGCAGGAATATGAAAGACATGTGAGAGTAATCTATTGTAGGAGTAGATTAATGTGGAAGAGTAGTTTAGCATAGGTGAGAGTAATTGTTTGATACTATGTTTTGTTCTGTGGTGATATTTTGATTGTTTATTGCTAGATTTATCATTTTGTGAAATAAATGATGATGAATCTCTCAAATAAAAAATGAAAGATGTCATGATGTAATATTGTTAGACTTCTTTCCTAGATAACTAACGAGCATCATGGTTGGGTACCTAGGTGTCTCGGTAGATGGAAGTATGTCCATAGGATGGTCAGTTGTTAGTCTTTGTAATTAAACAAGGGATTGATTTCTTGGTTTAAAGAAATTGTATTTCCAAAGTTAGAAGGGATCGAATGCAGGTTAAAAGCTCAACATGGATGGTCATCCAATTAATTCAACACTTGTGGATCTTGAGAATGATCCTTGTTGAGACATACATGTGGATTACAGTCTACTAGTGAGGTTACGAGACATGCACATGGATTGCTATCCAATAATTGACTTCATGAGATCTATGATTCTGGAGTTTGGGGAGGTGGAATCTGGGAAATCAAGAATTCAACTAAGGAGCTACACCTTTACGAGCATTAGGAAACAACTTGATGGAGCTCGTCGTATATAAGATTTCAAAATGGTTAGATACAATGATGGAGACCTTACCTGAGAGAGATAAAGACAAGTACTTGTTAAGGGAGGTTGTTGGAGTGATTAACTCCTACATGTCTTGTGCTTAATGTGGGATTATTCATCATACTATAAAGTTGTTATTTGTTAATCATTGTAATGTAGAGTTTATCTCTACATGAGTTATTTGTTCTTGTTGTTATGCAACAGAAGCATACAAGATACAAGCAAATGAGCAAACACATAATTGACACATCGTTTTTACGTAGTAAAACCCTATACAGGGAAACATCCATGAGACAATGATATTTGGTTAATATTATGCAAGAGAGATAATACATCATCCAGACCACTCATGCTCACACGTCTGAAGCACTCTCACATCTCACACACTCTGCCTTAACAAGATTACATAGATATATAACAGTCTTCACTCAGTTACAAGAAACTAATTACATTTAATGTGCCTCTATCCCTATTATGGATGATTTAATCCAACTAATTACAGAATAATAGGGGCCATAAGATCTGCCCAATATCTAAAAACCAAGTGTAAATTTGTTGGCATTATCCAACAATCTCCACCTTGACAAAAATTTACCTAAATATCATTGTCCAATTTATTCATCACCTATGCTGCAAGACAATAGAAGTCAAGCACCACTGCAGCTTCTCTAATAAAACTAGTTTCATGATCCCGCCTATGTGACTTGCACGAGTTTGGATTTCCTAAGGGTTCACTCCACCTCCAACATGTCTTCCACAATAGTGTTTTGAGACGTATTTAGTGATAGATATCCTTCTATCCAGGACATCCATAAAATCTACATTACAATTATCACAAACTATCTCATTGTAACCATTATAGGTGACATTTGTGCTTCTCAAACGCCGAAGCACCCATTTCACTGCAGCAACTGAATCTGTCACGTATCTGACAACATCATTAGCATGTGACACATCTGGTCTTAACCATTTCATCACATACAACGGACCTCCTATAGAAACTACACGAGACATAACCTTTTCTTCTTTATAAATAGGACCTATGGTTGAAGAAAACTTATAATAGAAAGCAATAGGGATAAAAATTGGTTTTACAATTTTCATACTGAACTCTAAACATAGCTTACCATTACCATCTATGTGTACTTCCATGCCTGTAATTTGTTTTTCTACTCCTTGATCCCTCATCTAAATTGTCATGTCCACCTGAGTCATTTTCTTACTGATTTTATCCATGCTTCAGCATGCATCGAGCATATCATCAGAAAATAACATCAAGATTGTGACTGTACACTACAAATTGTATAGTCATTCCTACCCTTTGAAAAATTATGACTCACTATGAAGGATTCAAACCTCTTGTATATTTTCCTGGGTACCAATAGGCCATATAATGAATGATCTAGCATGCAAACAAATTTACCGTTGCAATCTTTCATCAACCCTTTTGGTTGTTCCATACATACTATATCTCTGTCAATGATGACCTTGTGAGCAGTAGGATCCCACACACAACATCCCTTTATACCACCATCATAACTTGTAGAGATATAAAAAAAGCAGGAACTGTGAAACAAAGATTTTAAGTGTGAAAATGATTTACCGCTTACGAGTACCTACAATTATTTCTTTCTCTTATGACCTTGATGCTTCTGAAATAAAAAATAAGATACATTTGTCACCTCAGATGCCACTTCAGTTTTACAAGGAATACCATTTCCCATAAACACTACACCCTCATCAATATATTGGTAAGAAATGAACCAATTTCTATGTGAGCACATGTGGTGGGAGGCACCTAAATCTAACTGCCATTCTTATTGATATTGTAAATTATTAGAAATGGATAAAACTTCATCAGTCATACCTGAATTTTTTACAACCCAATTTTCTTCCTTCGTATATTTTTCCTCGGATTCCTTTCTTTTCCAGCAGTCTTTCTTAAGATGTCTTGTTTTTCCACAGTACCAACATTTTGCTTTACCCTTTCTGCGTCTTGACTTAGATCAAGAAGAAATTCTTTGGCTCTGCTCTTTAGTTCGACCTCTGACCAACATCGTCTCTGAGGTTGAGTTTTCTTGACTAGATTTTCTCCTCATCTCCTCATCCAACAAATCTCCCACAACACAGTCATAATCTAAAACATTTGTTGAGCTAAAGATAATAGAGGTGACTAGATTATCCCAAGACTCAGGAAATAAACACAATAGTGTAATATCCTTATCTTCATCTTCGAATTTAACTTCCATACTAGTCAATTGAACTATAAGGGTATTAAAGGTATTCAAATGGTTAACAATTGTTGTACCTTCTTTCATCCACAAACTGTACAATTATCTCTTCAAGTAGATTGTGCTCATCAAAGACTTTGTCATATATAGACTTTCCATTTTGATCCATAAACCTGATGTTGTATCCTCTCCTATGATATTAAACAGAACATCATCCGCGAGACATAAACGAATGGTACTAAGAGATTTTGCATCCAGATCTTCCCATTCCTCATTTTTCATAGTCGTTGGTTTCTTTGTCTTGCCTGCCAATGCTTTTTGCAACCCTTGTTGCACCAGTAAATCACGCATCTTGAGCTTCCAGATATCAAAGTTGCTTTTACCGCTGAACTTTTCAACTTCAAACTTCGAACTCTGCATCTTAGACATTAGCACAAAACCGCCTAATGCCCAAATCACTCCTTATAGGATGAGCTCTTTAAATGTGATATGGAGTTATAAAAAAAGGATCTTCAAAGAATTAAAAAGGTTTAACACAAAATAATTAAAAAAAAAAAAAAAACATTCACAAACCTTTTTTATATCCACCCACATATACAAAAAAAAATAAACTCCATCCATTCATAACTCCACCTCACGATTTATAAAGCGATTTATAAATTTAACCCCCTCCTCATTTGCATAAGAAATCATGGCATCCACTAATCCATTTATTATATATATATATATTCATTCATGCACAAGGAAAACATGAATGGAGGAGGAGGATGCTTCACAGACCTTACACCAGAAAATAGTCTAGATGCAGAAAAAAATGTTTATGAAGACAAGGAGCTAGGGAGGCTTCTGCAACAATCCTCCTAAGTTGAACTTTTCTTGTCCCTTTTTCAACGCTCCGCTAATCGAAAAAATGTCTGGGAATATAGACTACGATGCTTAGAACTTAGATCTGCTTGCCTGGATCTATCAAAAGTTTGCCCAAAGGTTTCTTTCTCTCACTACCGTTTGCAGAAACAATTTGGCTCACCTTATACACTTGCTCTAATACCAATTGTTGTTATGCAGTGGAAGCATACACGATACAATCAAATGAGCAAACACAAAATTGACACAATTGTTTTACGTGGTAAAACCCTATACAGGGAAATATCCATGACAAAATGATATTTGGTTAATATTATACAAGGGAGATAATACATCAGCTAGACCACTCACGTTCATGCGTATCAAGCACTCTCACACTCTCACATCTCACACACTCTGCCTTAACATGCTTACATAGATATATAACAGTCTTCACTTAGTTACAAGAAACTAATTACATTTAATGTGCCTCTATCCCTATTCTAAATCTAGCCGTTTTGATCCAACTAATTACAGAATAATAGGGGCCATAAAATCTACTCAAAAAACGCATGTAAATTGGTTGACATTATCCAACAGTTCTTAATGTTTAGGAGGTTGTTGTATATCTAGCTGGTTGTGAGAGATCTTGCCCAACTTAATCTCCTAGTTTGGTGTGTAGTTGAGATATTCTCTCAACCTCTCCTATATTATGAATAAGTTAGATCAGATAATAACTTGTGAAGTTTATATAATAGAATCACAATCTATTGTAAATAATTCAAGTTTTCAATAGAATTTGGTTTGTGTGTGTAATAATGTCCAATCTGTCTTATTTTATCTATTTGTATTTTGGATTTTAGAATTTAATTTTTACCACTAATAGTGATTAAAATTGTTTTTCCTATTTTTATTTGTTGGAACTTTGAATGTGGAGGTTATTTCTCTTTGTATCTATTTTGAAAGTGAATATTGTTTTGGGAAATTTTGAGTTTTTACATATTTTTTTCTTTCTTCTTTTTTCACTTTTAAAAGTGAAGATTT
>ML776979.1:682154-710011 GCA_009831015.1 Picea engelmannii
TGAAAGATGTAAATGTGGTGATAACGAGTTGTTTTATTTTTCATAATTTGAGTTTGGATTTTGAATGAAATAATTTAGAAAATTTTGAAATACATATATATAATTTAAAAATATAAATGTGGTGATAATAAATTGTTTTTCTTTTCAATTTAATAATAATAAAAATTAAATAATGCTTGCATTAAATTGTTAAAAAAATATAAATGATATGATAAATGAGAAAGATATGTATCTAACTAAGAAGGATGTTCACCGAGGATTTTTCAAGTACACCAAATATGATAACTATGATAGTAAGAGAGAACCAAGAAGAAGAATTGGAAAGTGTGTCAAATTCCATGATAACAAGTAAAAACGATGCATGTCTTATTAAAGATTTCCATGTGAGAGGACATATATGTCAGAAGTATAAGATATGCATGTTCGTTGAAGATTTCCATGTTAACAAAATTTGATGACTACAAGGGAAAACAAGAAAGAAGTGGAAGATTGGACAAACATAAATATGGTTGTGTAGATTTTAGGGTGCTTCCCAAAACTTTGTAGGAGAACTACATCTCAACTTCATATATGTAGTGGTGTGAAGAATTTATAAGTTCATAAACACGGTCGTGTAGGTTTTAGGGTGCTTCCTCAAAATCTGTAGGGGAACTACATCTCAACCTCATATATGTAGTGGTGTGAAGAATTTATGAAACTTACAGTAGTTTATAAGGAAAGTATTATTATGAAACTTATCATAGTTATAAGTTTCGTAATACGATATGCTCACATAAGATTGGATTAGTTGTTTTTTTTATAACTTGAGTATTCATGTAGCTAGTAGTTATTATAAGTTTATTTAAAAGGAAAAAGCTACAAAAGTTAATTTGGTAAGGTAATTTTAAAAATTTGACAAGATTTATTCAATACGAAAGCTATCCCAGATCATAGATACTGAAAATTTGAAATATCATACCCACCTCTAAGAGAATAGAAATATAATTTGGACTTAATGACGAAGGAAGGGAAAATGTAGATATTGTGGAGACAAATGGTCATCAAAGCACGAATGCAACCATAAAAAATCATATAAATATGAAGTTGAAAGAGAATTAGACACCTCCATGAGTGACTCTAATGAAGAAAAAAAATGACCCTCTTAAGGAAAATAATAAAATAATAATTAAAAGAACAAAATAAAATGTATGAATTTTCAAAGGCAAAGAAAGTAGAATATTTTTTTTAATTGTATTTTCAACTTATATCCTTATAAGTTTACTCAAATATAAAGTTTAGGTAGTCATTGGATGCAAAATTAAATTCCACATCCAACTGCAAGTACCCACTTTGCATGCTTTTGATATACCCACAATGAGATAAATTTGAAATACATGAAAACAACATGTTTATTTTCATGTATTTCCAGTTTATCACATTGTGGGTGTATCAGAAACATGTAGAGCGGGAAATCATTGAATGTGGAATTTAATTATGCATCCAACAACTACCTACATTTGAGATTTGAGTAAACCTATAAGGAGATAAGTCAAAAATACAATTAAAAAAAGTAGTTTCCTTTGTTTCCCTAAAAACAAATTTACCCTTATGGTTGATATCATAATATTGAATCCTATTGGTTCTTTTAAAGTTGATTTTGATAGTACTTTTTTTGTTTTGTTTTGAAGCTCATTTTTTACCTCAAAATTCCCATAATGATTTTAAGGAAGAATAATAAAGGGTCCATAATGAACCAAAAGGAAGAAGCATAACTATCTATAACAATATATACTCCACCTTATCTAACGAGCAATGGTGATAGCTACAACATTAGCGATGAGAAACCCAATATATTGCTTGCAAAAATCATAGGAAGAATGGAATCAGGGACCCTTAAACTTAATTGAAGCATAAAGAATAAAAATTTCACAATCTTAGTAGACTCTAGAAGAACACACAATTTCATGGATATTAATCTCATAAAACAAATAAAGCTCTTTGTATACCCAGTGAAGGATATCATTGTTATGATGGCTAACGGTAAACAATTCAAAGGAATAGGAAGGTGTTATAAAATTCATGTACATATACAAATCTTGGAACTACAAACTGGATATTAAAAACTACCACTCAATGGGATGAACATGGTATTAAGAGCATGGTGGTTGATGCAATTGGGAAAATATGCCACAAAGCTCCAAGAACACTTTATGGAATTCAAATGGTAAGGGAAGAACTACAAGTTAAATGGATTAGAAATCATATATCATATGTTAAAATAAATCTCAAATCTCCTACTTCTGCTACAAACAAACCTCACAAATATTCAAAGAAAAACAAATCCACGACCAAGATGACTCACTTTTAGGGGTGCCTTGAGGATTAAGAATTGATAAAGGGAGAGGCATTTTTATGGATTCATAATGGATCATTATATAATTTTTCATCTACTTTGATACATTTTAGGTGGAAAATTTTGAAGAATTGGCTTGCAAGACCCATTTTAAGGGTGGGTTCCAATCTGGTGATTTGGGGTCTGAAACTTCCAGATTTGGTTTAAGGCATCAAATGACACATTTTAGTGTAAAATTTTTGGATCTTAGCTTCTATCCCATCAACGCTATTCTTAACACTAAAATATTTCCCATGACTAAAAATCACCTCAATCATAATTTGTATGCGGAAGTTATCCCTGCCGCAAGTGGATCTACCCGGTTGGCCACAATGGTACCATGTGGATGCCACATAAGTGCCCATTTGTGACACATGTGGGGATAGTCAAGTGTATACTTTCAATAATATTCTAGAGGGTCCAAAACCCTAATGCTAGTTAAGGGTTGAGGCATGCAAAAACCCTAACCCTAGATGACTATCATGTGTGTTAAACATTGGACCACTAGTAACAGAATGGGTTCCCTTGTTTTGGGTATTGTTATTCTTACATAGTTGAGCAGATCATCCATGAATGTGATGTTGAAGCATAATAGAGGAGGTATAAGGTTTTGTAGCATTCATTCATGCCACAATGTCTATGGAAACTCCAAAGTGAGTTCCCATTTATTTGTACTTTCATTTCATAGATGAGAAAAAGAGAGTGGAGCATAGATCTCACCTTCTATCTGAGTTTTCTCATGTATTGGTTTTTCCAAGTCACATATGTGTTAATTTTTGTGGATGGTGTATTCATTCGCTTGTTTCTTTCATTTCAGTTTCAGTTATTTCCATAATTTTGAATGCTACACTAATAATGTTAAATCTAAGATCTAAGGTAATAAAGTGTAGAATAAAAGATTTGATAATATTGTAAGATCCATTATGACAAACTATTCCAATAGAATCTCCATGACAATTTACATATAGATTATATATAAAAATAATAATAACTAGAAACAACTAATACAAGAAATAAAATATCAAATTAAGTAATAAAAAAAATAATGAATAATAGAGTAAATAAAAAGTCGTAATATTTCTTTATAATCTTTCTTGAAAAGGTGTCAGGACACACATTTAGACACACATTTAGGTTTATTTAGACGGAGTCTCTCTTTTGTAATAATTATCAATCTATTATTCATCCCATATATATATATATATATATATATATATATATATATATATATATATATAAAATTTGTTATGCTCTTTTTTAATTTTTAAAAAAATCAATATATTAAAGCATAATTATTCCAACAACTCACAAAGATATAGACATACATAAGGAATAATCTATGGTTATAACTCCTAGGAGATGACATACATAAAGAAGTGGACTCCAATAAGAGTATACAAGAAAGAAAGTGAACTTTGAGAAAATGTTCACATTGACTTAAAAAAATAAAGAAAGAAAGTATGGAAACCAAAATGTGTCATTATCATGACTTAAACCTATAGAATCATATTCATTTAAAAAATTGTGATTTATATGGTCTAGTAAAAATTCCTATCTCGACACTTTTGCATATTTATCTTCAAATAAGAGATGGTCAATGACCCTAATTTATATAATATAAGGGCTAGTGAGGACCCATTATGGAGTCATGTATTATAAACACATGAGAATATCCAAGAGAGTTCCAAGGAAGTGAAAGAAATTGGAAAAGTTGTTCAACGATTACTATGGATTGGCAAAACCACTATTCACAAATAACAATTTTGGATACAAAGTGTTTACTAATTCCTTTTTTATTTTATCTCATGACTGGGAAAAGTTGTTCTTTGTTCACTCCCAAACCTTAATTTTGTAGTAGAACAAGTATAGGAACCCAATATGTTGTAGTTAACATCTAGATGGCATGAAAGGTAACTTGAACTCCAATATGAGAAAACTTATAGCCATTAGAAAGCTCTTTGACAGGAGAACATATTAAAGTAATTATGTATTATAAAAGAATTTTTTATTTTCCTAAAACATAGCATAACGAAGTTTACTAGTTTGATTTCAACAAATTTGTCAACATTGATGATCCCTGAGATGCATTATGCTTTGAGAAAAATGTCTCTAAAGTGTAATATACATAGGATATATTACCACTAATGTAATAATGTATAACAAATAATATGCCATGTAGTCATAGGTTATTATTTACATCATGTTGTGACCCATACACTAACCCCCCATTATTTTTAAATTCTTGAATAAATAAATAATGGTTCCCTTACACTTTTTTGGTTTTTTATGATTTGATTCCTTTTGTTATTGGCTATTTGGTATCTTGATTGATCTATTCTTGGTCCAATTTAAAACTTTTGATAAAACCCTTTGAATCAAGAATAATAACAAAAAAAAATTCCAATTTTGTAGTTTCCCAATGTCCTAGTGGACTGATGATGGAGTGGTTGGGATGGTCTTATTTTCAATACTTTACATTAAATTCCCCAATTCCGGATGGTCTGGTGCAATGGTGAACCGGTGATCGAGTTATGTTTTCTTTTTGTTTCAAAGTTTTATATAATTTCTCGATCTCCCAGTGTCCCGATGCCCTAGTGAGCCGGTGATCCGATCGATCGAGCCATGATTCCTCACAGATTGCATTATGTTTGAATAAAAATCCTAGTCTCTCGATTCTAAAGTGGTGCAGTTAATCAAAAGGGTTATGTCCAATAAACAAAATGCTTAACATAATCACACCGACATGGGTCATGTTGTTATGTTTTAAAAGTTTAAATAAATAGAAACGTTCGGTGATTCGGTACCCATTTATGAATGTTGCCTCGCATTTCCAAAAAACTAAATTATATTTTCTCCATTTAATAACTCTAAAGATTGTTGTTAATGTGAATTAAATGAATTTACTAAGCATCGGAAGATGAATTAAGATCAAATAAACAACATGAATTTACACATAACGCTACCTTACACTCTGTTATCATTTCTCACAATGTTTTTGAGTTTGATAAGTAAGCTAAATTGCATAAATTCAGTATTCTAAGGTCATAGAGTTCTTCTTAGTTTCTTCTTCCGGTTAGTCTCTTTGTTTATATCATTGTTGAAATTAGTAAAAAAAGCATATTTTTATTCAAATCTCACCTTGAATTTTTTTTTCTGTGGGAACTTTCGAAGATAGAATGACCAGGAAGGGTAAATCAAAACAAAAAAAGGATAAGGAGGAAGAGATTGAAAAGAACTCGAATTGAACATTCTTCTTAGATACTTCTTTCAAAATGGGAGCCACAAACAACATGGAATGGAGTGAGATTTACAAGCTCATCGAAGATGGAAACTTTACAGAAGAGTATGAGTCTAACATTGATGACTTGGAATATATCAAGAAGTCCTTCCTGCACAATATAGCTACCAAACCAATGATTCTTCTTTACTATGACATGATACGATGGATCATCTCCCATACCAATATCTCTACTTTCACTATTGTGATTTTTTCTCAGAAAATTGTTGGGTCATTTAGACTAGAACATATCTTGAATATGCATAAATTAAGGCCACCCAAAGTTAGTTTGGATAATAATTTTATTAGTGGTTTCATTGAAAAGGAGGTTGAAAAGGAAGAAATGAAAATGGGTGATTTGATGAGGGAATGGTGGTATGATTCCAACACATTTACAATTATTTTAGAAAAGATATACCTTATTCAAAGATAAAATAATCCTCCCATTCTAGTAGCCATCCTTCTTTGTTGCTTGTATGGTGAGAAGGACTATTTTAATTTTAAATTGGGTTGGGTTCCCCCTCATCCACCAGGTTCTAAAAGGAAAATGTTTTAATTGGGCCCACATCCTCTCTACTAATATCATACTATAGGTGAAGAAATCATAAGAAGCACGACCTAGGTATTTCCCTCGGTTTTGTATGTCAGGATATTTGATAGATGTTATCTCTGTAGTCACCCCATTTCCTTTATTGGATTGGAATTGGTCCCCTTATGAAGAGTCTATTCACATACATTGTTCTAAATTGTGGTTGTTGAAATTTATTTTATGAAATATGCAATCATTTAATGGTCCCTTTACACATGATTTTAAAAAATCAACCAGCCCCCGTGTTCACCTAAGAAGATATCAATTTTATTAAAGAAAACAATGATTAGTTTGATGATGGAGAATTTTCATAAATATGGATTTTTGGACGTGAAGGAGCAGATCATATTTTTCCAAGATATGTTCCAAACAAATTTGTGTTCATAGAAATTGCAAATCAAACAGTTGGTGTCAATATTTTTGCCTCTCTGTCAAAAAGTCAGAAAAATCAATGGCCATCTTTCCCAATTTCATTGGGAATTTATTCTTTGTTGAATTCTAAACATGCTTTGAAATGTTGATGTTTTGGTAGTTGTAGGAGGTATTAACCTCTAGTATAACCTTTGTACTTAGAGTAGAATATTTCAGAAGCAAGAGAACCATTAAAAAAATGTGGAATTACTCTAGAAGAGAAGTCGACCCAAGGAGAATAATAATAAATAAATAGAAGGCCCCAGAAAGAGAAGTCATCCCCACCTGGAAAAGTCACTTGGACATGCTAGTATAAATAAGGATGCACCTTATCTCATTTAGACACACTCACTGACTCACTCAGCTAGTGTCCAAATCTAAGGAGAAACAAATGCATTAAAAGGAGGTGCAAGTCTGGAGAGAGTAGTGGAGCAGTTGTTATGGATTATTCTCATAATTTATGGTATCTCTCTTGTGCACTTCTCTTGGTAAAGGCACACTTCTATTAGTAGAGGTACATTCTCTTGGTATTCTTCTGTTGCTGCAACAATGGTATTTCTGGTTACGGTTTATCTGTTTGTTCTAGAGTGGACTTGCCAGAATCATTATATATAAGAAAAGGTTATTGTTCTGAGGGGTGGCATGTGAAAGTGCCTATGGTTGGTGACAATTATGTGACATTGTCTAAGGTTAAACGAGCATATCAAAACTTTAACATCATATTAGAGTTGGTTTCCTTCATAACAATCTAACCAATGGATGGAATATCGTTAGTTTCCCTCATTGAAAATATCGTTGAGCACTTTCAGAACCCACCAACAAGGTTTCCTAAGGAGGGTGCATCTTTTCCCTGGATCAAATCTACAAAATTCCGAAGTTGAAAAATTAGGGTTTCCTCATAAAACCCTAGGTCAAGGCGTCTAGAATATATTGGATGAGTTGAAGATGATTTCTTAAGAAAGGAGCTCACCTCGGCATAGTGCACCCACTGGTAAGTTCAAATTCCATTTATGAAAAATCTTAATTTTTCTTCATATTTCCAATGCTTGGGGAAAAATGGCCATCAGTACTAAGCTTGATGAGAAGCTTGAGGGTGATGATAAATTTCGAGCATGGAAATATAGAGTGATTCTCATCTTAGAGGAAAATGATCTAGAAGGATTCATTGAATAAGAAGTTGCAGAGCCAGAGGGAGATGAGGCTAAGGAAAAGTACAAGAAGAATCTGCTTAAGGCAAAGAGGATCATTGCAGATTCTATCAAGGATCACTTGATCCCCCATTTATTATCATTAAAGACCCTAAAACAAATGTTTGATTCCTTATCCTAGTTACATGAAGGAAAGAATATCAATAGAAATATGACCTTGAGGACACAACTCAAGAATGTGAAGATGCAGAATTCATAAACCATTCAATCCTACTTCACAAGGGTGTCTCAAATTAAAGAACAACTTGAAGACATTGGAGACATAGTTGAAGAAGCTGAGCTAGTAATGACTACATTGAATGGTATCCCAAAGTCTTGGGAATCATTTAATCAAGGAATCTGTTCTAGAAGAAATCTAACAAAGTTCAAGAGGCTATGGGAAGATTTCACTCAAGAAGAAGCCAGACTGGCAGCAAGAGAAGAAAAGTTGGGAAATGATGATCAAGCACTAGTAGTACATGAAAGAAAAGGAAAGAGAAGGAAAGAGGATCATCCCCTCAAGAAGTTTCAAAAGTCACGAAAGTCTCAAAAGACTCAAAAGGATTACTCAAGCTATAACTGCTTTTATTGCCATAAGATGGGACACATTGCAAGAAATTGTCCTCTCATGAAAGAGCAGATCAAAAAAGGAAAAAATAAAAGACATTATGTTCATGCCACAAAAGATGATGAATCTGTTCAAAAGAAAATAAATTATTATCATTCAAGTGAAGAACATGTATTGATATAATCTCTCATAGGAACAGTCACTCATGGAAGTGACACATGTCTTGTTGATAGTGGTGCATCTAAGCACATGAACAATTACAAGGATTCTCTCTCAGATATGATTTAGAAAGATTCACCTCATAAGTTGAAGCTCAATGATGACTATTAATATCCCATTAAATGAGTAGGAGAAACCTCCTACAAGTTGGATTCTGAAAACCCTTGAAGATAAAAGATGTTTTGTATGTACTCGGTTTAAAAAAGAATCTCCTTTCTATCTCAACATTGGAAGAGAAAGGATTCGTAGTTGCATTTATTGATGGTGAAGTTCTTATGTGACCAAGAGGAAAGTCTCTTGATGATGCTATTGTGATTGGTGTCCAAGAAGGAGGTCTATACAAATTAAAGGAAAACTCAAATTTAACATTAGTACACAACACAATAAATCCAAGTGAGCTATGGAATAATAGGTTTTCTCACTTTCATTACAAAGAATTACCAACCGTAAGCAAGATGGTAACCGATTTTCTAGAGATTTAGGTGGACCATGAAGGTACATGCAAATGATGTGCACAAGGAAAGAATGTAAAGAGTGTGTTTCCAAGCAGTGACAACAAAGCCAAAGGAGTTTTGGACATCGTGCATTCAAACGTGTGTGGACCAATGTTATCCAATTCAATTAGCAGGTATGCATATTATGTTTCATTTATTGATGATTTATCACGTAAGACTTGGATTTATTTCTTGAAAATAAAAAGTGAAGTATTTAGCAAGTTCAAGGAATTCAAATCCTTTGTAGAAAATCTCTTTGAAAAGAAGATAAATACTTTGAGATCAAATAATGGAGGAGAATTTACCTCAGATGAATTCAAATCATTTTGCAGAGAAGTTGGGATTAAGAGGGAGCT
Organism: Picea engelmannii; assembly: GCA_009831015.1. NCBI lineage: Eukaryota > Viridiplantae > Streptophyta > Pinopsida > Pinales > Pinaceae > Picea > Picea engelmannii. The sequence continues at coordinate 691,627 of ML776979.1, forward strand.
CACTACTCCCTACAATCCTTAGCAAAATGGGGTAGCAGAAAGAAATAACCAAACAATAATGGAAGCAATAAAGGCTATGATCCATGATCAAGACTTACCTATGCATCTATGGGTAGAAGCAACCAGGACTATTGTATATGTGCAGAACATAAGTCATCATTGTGTACTTGGGAACAAGACACAAAAATAAATGTTTACAACAGAAAATCTAGAGGTCAACCACCTACATATATTTCGTTGTCCAATGTATCTGCATGTTCCCAAAGATAAGAGATAAAAGTTGGATCCTTCAGTAAAGAAGGGTGTATTTGATGGATATAGTGATACATGAAAGACATATAGAGTCTACATCCTTGGTTAAAGACATATTGAGATTAGCAAAGATGTTACCTGTAACAACCAAATATTTCTAAACATCATTTACTTTCATAAGCAATTTATTTCATAACTGAGAGGATAACTTCATAGCATAATATTTATTTTCATAACATAAACAACAATCTTCATAATTGCAACTTCAGTAACTTAAATTTATGAGTCAGTAATGTTTTCATGGCAGAATGAAATAAATACATAGTTTAACAGATTACCTTGTTCTGATGCTAATTTATGTTGCCTTGTTGTCTTGTTGTCGCCCTCCTGCTACCTGATACACAGATCAACCCTGCCACAAACAAAGAATAACTGCCCAAAACTAGTGTCCTCCCTGCCAACTAGGAAAACTACCTAGCTCCAGGATACTTACGGATATCCTGGCCCCCGTGCCCAAAACCTCCTGCAACTCGGTGCCTCAATCTGATCACATGTCACAACAAAACTCTTGGCTCTCTCTCTCACAACAAAAACCAACAGTCCTCCCCCGTCCATCCTCTGTCGAATGCCCTCCTCTCATTCTTCCTGCCTCCCTTATCCCCCTTCACCGACTCCCCCTTTACTTCTTACCAATCGTCGTTAATGTCCCTGAACCTCCATACTCCTTCCTTTAATGTTTATCTTCTCGAGATGAACAGGTTATCCCTTGTTGGGTACGTAACCATTTTATAACATATTTCATTGATCTCTTAGATTTATTTCTTAGGTCATTAAATGTGATCTGTAGTTAAATATTTCATTAATTAATCTCAATTATATCATTTAATTAATTAATAACCCATTTTATTAAGATCATTAAATCATCTTTGTTTAATTAATAACTTGTTACCACAATTAATCCCCTAATTAGTTTTACTTTAAAATCTTTAAACATTTATCCGACTAGGGTCATTACATACACCCACCCTTCAAGAAACTTCGTCCCAAAGTTAAGGTATCTGATGCTACAAAGGAAAAGAGCATGGTTCACACATTCACAAGAAGTAACTGACATTATCAGTAAGTAAGTCAAGAAGGCTCATACATACTAGTGTATATGTACAAGAAATGCATGTGTAGCTAGTACATGCAAGTCTCGTGCACGTACTAATAATCAAAACTTTCATCCTTTAGTAATTTGTGTATGCATTCAATCCAGTCAGCAAGACTAGTCTTTTATAAAAGACAACAATCAATCAATTGTTTGAGAAATTCTTTAATCACAATTATCTGGTTTAACAATTTTATTTTAAACAACTGAGGTTTAATTACGTAATAATGAATATTCATATATACACATTTCTCTTTTTTTTTGAATGGACGACATCAAATTCCACCACAAGACAGATCTCCATATAGTCTCAACTATTACTACTCATCCTTCCTCCCTAACCTACTTCCAACTCCATTCCTATCTGTCCTCCGCTAGACTATCTTGGAGCGTCAACTATATTGACCTAACTCCAAATAGAACCCGTAAGTGGAAGTGTCACTATCTCGACCAAGCTTCCCTATAAGGCATCTGACAGTCATCATCACACATCTTGGGGAGCATGAACTAGCACCGTTCTCCCATGACTTCAGGTTTCAGAGGATACACGGTGGGAAATGCCTCCACCCCTCTTAATCATATCTAGGGTCCACACCCTATGATGGAGGATACACGGTGGGAAATACCTCCACCCCTCCTAACAGAACCATGGTCAACACCCTACAATGGAACATACAGAGGCACCGTGTTGCTGAAGGTTTTGTCATCGTTTATTCGGTTTTGGGCAGTTATTTACCAAAATCATGCACTAGTCCACATATCATAGAAATACATCCAAATCAATATAAATTGCACATACATTATTCATACCATAATGTTTCTCAATTAGTGGTTCTAACACCCACTTTCATCATCATAATGTCTTGGCTATTTCATAGCCCATAACCTGCAGGTTAGTCTGCAACACGACTCATACATTTCTATGCATTATCATCATATAATTGCATACTATCATCATTTCAATTTGGTATCCCCGTACCGATACATTAACATCAAAGTTTTTCCAATTAGAATTAGATTTCATAATATCCCATAATTCAAACTCGTCACCCATTCACAAGATTATCATTTGCCCAAAATAGACTGCATTGTATCCAACATCATTCTAGTAGTATTTAAACATTCATTACTTCCACTTTCTCATAGTATGTTGCATTATATACATCATCATCAATAACATTTAAACATTCGTAAAATTCACATTCACATAATAGATCGCATTACATGCATCATCATTGATAACATTTAAACATTCGTAAAATTCACATTCACATAATAGATCACATTACATGCATCATCATTGATAACATTTAAACATTCATAAAGGTTCATAAATTTTAAAGTTTAAGTGTATCACTTAATAGTTTCACTATGACTAGAAAATAAAGTGTAAAGGCCTCAGGTAATCCTAGCCGTCTAAGTCAAAAGGTGGTGTTACCTACACCCCACCTTCGAGAAACATGTTCTCGAGGTGGCCAAAATAGTGAGGGATAGTCTCGCCGTAGTGTCTCGGCGTCCTCCCAAGTAGCAGATCCTGTACTATACTTGTCCCACTGGACCTTAACTTGGTCTACTAGACAGTTTCTGAGCTGTCGGACTCTACGGTCCAATATGCGTAACGATTCTACCGTGAGGGTTCCCACGTCCGATACCTGCAATTATTTCCAATTTAGTTTATGTGATTCATCAGCAACATAATGACGTAAAACAGATACATGAAATACATTATGAGTTTTATGCAAGTGGGGTGGCAGTACGAGATGATAGGCAACGGGTCCAATTTTCTCTTGGATCCTGAATGGCCCTATAAACCGAGGTGACAACTTTGTCCCCTTTCCGAACCGTATGGTACTCTTATTAGGCCTGATACGAATGAAAAATTGATCCCCCACTTCATAACTTTAGTCGACCCTGTGTGCATCTGCATAGCTTTTCTGCCTATCCCATGCTTCCTTTAGTCTCTCCCTGATCTAAATCACTTGTTCCTCCATTTCTTCTATCAATTCTGGCCCCACTGTTACTCGGTCTTCTAGTCTATCCAAACTCAATGGCGTTCTACATGGCCTCCCATACAAAGCTTCGTAGGGTGGCATTCCGATGGAACTATGATAATTGTTATTGTAAGCAAACTCTACCAAAGGTAGGTACTTCTCCCACTGGGTTTGATTATCCATTAAATACATCCTAAGCATGTCTTCCATGACTTGATTTACTCTCTTAGTTTTCCCATCTGTTTCAGGATGATAAGCTGTGCTTAAGTTCAATTGAGTCCCCAATGCTGACTGTAAACTTGTCCAAAATCTAGAAGTGAATCTAGAGTCCCTATCTGAAATAATCTTCTTTGGTATCCCGTGCAAACAGATAACCTCGCTTATGAACACTCGTGCCACATCAGTAATATCATAAGTGTCTCTAACTGGAATGAAATGAGCACTCTTGGTTAAATTATCCACTATCAAAAGAATGGCATTATGTCTATGAGATGTGAGCGGCAAACCTACAACAAAATCCATAGAGATGACTTCCCACTTGGACATAGGGACATCATGTGGTTGTAGGAAGCCTGCCGGGTGATGGTGGTCGGCCTTCACTTGTTGACACTCTAGGCATATGGTGACGAAATGGAGTACATCGCGCTTCATGCCTACCCAAAAGAAGAGTTTCTTCATCTCTGCATACATCTTCTTCACACCCGGATGTGCGCAATAAAGTGCTCTATGGGATTTCTTCAGTATGATGCTTCGAATATCCCCATACTCCGGGATGTACATCCTTCCTCGATATCTTAACAGTCCATCTGTTTCCAGACTATATCCCTCGTACTTTGGAACTAACTGCCTCCCACACTGGAGGTTTGAAGTAACCTTTAAATACCAACTGTCTCATGGTAGTTGTGTCAACACATGTTCCCTCAGATTGACCTTTAAAGTTACCAAGGAGAAGATACGTGATCTCCTACTCAAGGCATCTGCGACCACATTTTCCTTTCCCTTTATATATGAAATACCAAAATCGTACTCACTCATAAACTCACTCCATCGCCTTTTCCTAGCATTCAGATCTCTTTGAGTGAAGAGATGTTTTAAACTTTGATGGTCTGTTTTAAGCTCAAAGTTTCGCCCCACAAGATAGTGCCTCCAAAGTTCCAGAGCTAGCATTACAGTTGCTAACTCTAAATCATAAGTCGCGTATAGCTCCTCATGTTTCTTCAAATTTCTTGATGCATAAGCTATCACTCCTCCATCCTGCATTAGCACGGTCCCCAACCCTTGTTTCGAGGCATCCGTGCAGACCATGAAGTCCTTTTCCATATCTGGCAGTCGTAGAATTGGCGCACTAGTTAGTAATCTCTTAAGTTCAATGAATGCACTATCACATTATTTTTTCCATTCATACCTAACCCCCTTGCATTGCAAAGTGGTGATGGGTTTTGCTATTTTTGAGAATCCTTCCACAAATCTCCAGTAATAACCCACTAGCCCCATGAAGCTTCTCACCTCATGGGCATTTTTAGGCACTGGCCATTCCATAATGGCCTTTACCTTTTCTGGGTCCACAGAGATTCCTTCGCCGGAAATGATATGACCTAAATAGTGGATCTCTTTCTGGAAGAAGGAACACTTCGACAACTTCCCATGCAATTTGTTCTCTCTAAGGCAAGACAACACTATTGCAAGTGTTCCTCGTGTTCTCTTTCATTCTTGGAATAGATGAGAATGTCATCTAGAAAAACTTGTACAAATCGATCTAAGTACTTTCGGAATACGCCGTTCATGAGGCTCATGAATACTGCTGGCGCATTGGTCAATCCGAAAGGTACTACAACAAACTTGTAATGTCCAAACCGAGTTCGAAAGGCAGTTTTTGGGATATCACCTTCCTTAATCCTTAACTGGTGATACCCTGATCGCAAATCGATCTTTGAGAATACCGCTGCTCCTTTCATCTGATCGAAGAGGTCATCTATTTGCGGCATTGGGTACCTATTTTTCACTATAGCATGATTCAAGTCCCTGTAGTCTATACACAGTCGTAAGGATCCATCCTTCTTCTTTACAAAAATTACCGGTGCGCCCCAAGGCGAGACACTGGGCCTTACCAGCCCTAAGTCTAGTAACTCCTTCAACTGCATTTGCAATTCACAAATTTCCGGCGCTGTCATCCAATACGGAGTCTTGGAGATTGGTTCTGAACCAGGTTTTATCTCAATAGTAAAATCAAGCTCCCTCTCAGGAGGTAACCCTGGTAACTCGTTCGGGAAAACATCCTGAAATTCTGACAAAACCGGGTATTGATCCAATGAGGGTCCCTTCCTTTCTTTCACTGCCTCCACTACATAAAGTCGACACCCTTGTCTCAAGCATCGCTTGACCTTCATAGTTGATATAAAGTGTAACGACACTTTTCTCTGTACACCCTGGATCTCTACTGGTTTTCCTTCATCATCGACACAAAGCACCCTCTTTGCGAAACAATCTACCAAAGCTCGATGAGCTACTAACCAATCCATTCCAATGATTAAGTCATATGCCCCAAGAGCAGTGACATATACCTTCAACCCGGTAGTGCACACTCCTAGGTCTACTATACAATTATCGACACTAGGTCCTACAACTTGTTTTTCCCCCGAAGCCATCTCGACTTGTTTAAAGTCATCGTGCTCGTAGGCTGCCAACCCACTCTTTTCTAATGCAGATGGTGAAATGAAACTATCTGTCGCACCAGAATCAAACAAAATCTTAACATTAATATGATTTAGCGTACCTAATGACTCTACTACTGTGGACTGATGTTCGGCCTGGCAGTTATTAACCGCTGCGTAAATCTTGTGGCTTCTACTTGATCTCCCCATCGGTGCCTTTCCTTCTCTATGCAAAAACCTTGATTGTAACTCTGGGCAGTCCCGTTGGTAATGGGGTCCTTCGCAACTCCAACAGGTAATACGAGGTTGAACCGATGCACTGTTATGTGATTGTCTCTGAAACGAGTTCCTTCCCCTGGAACCCCTACCCCTACTAGTTGTTCCCCGAGATGGTCGTGGATCTGTCTGCACCGTTGGCGATGAACATGATGCTGCACTAGATGCCATTGAAATCCCTGCAGCTACTGTCCTTGGCACGACTCTGTTACCATAAGGTGGTGGCCTTGAGCCCCCTCCCCTAGGAAATTTCCTTGGGGTCTTTCCTACGAATCTTGGGTGATGCGGAAATGTCGATCTTGTACCCCCGGTTAAGTTCATGTGTTCTTCCACGTATCACACATTTTCCACCACCTCCGCTACTGAAGACAGTTTCCACATCCGCACCATAGCTCTTATATTTGGGTTCAATCCATAGACGAAGTGCTCTTCCCGTTGTTGTTCATTGTCCATATACGAAACATATTTGACCAGTTCCATAAACCTGATCTCATATTCTTCTACAGTTTCATTTCCTTGTCAAATCTGGCATTGACCAGTTCCATAAACCTGATCTCATATCTGCCTCGACCCCTTCGAGTCTTGACCATATTGTATACTTTAACCTACATCACCCCAAAGTTGTTAGGGTGAGTTCAAGGACGTTTCATATTGGTGCTACTTAAACTTAGAAACAGGGTTAGGCATAAGTTTTATTTACTTGTCTGTAAACGGAAATTACTCCATTAGGGGATTGGCTAGGTTTGGGTTAGGATTAAGCATCTAAGCTTGGTTTCTTCGCCCTTGCGAAAATAATTATTGGTTCCCTTGTCCTGTAGCTACGTTAGTCTGGTGATTTACTCATCACTTCCTACGCTTACTCTCCTGGTGCATACGACACCTCCTTCCTTCTTGTCCTTGTCTAAGCCCTAACATCATTAATTAACTTTAAGGTAGATTAACCTTACACTTTAACAAAATAATAATTTAAAAATTATTATTACACTAATTTAATCCAAATTAACTTTACTTTAATTTTAACTGACTTGACCTTTATATATATATATATATAAATAAATTATTTATACTAAATTATTTAATTTACTCAAAGTTATTTTTACACTTTAAAATATAAAAATAAACGAACACACGTGGATTCTTACACGCATGGATTCCACCTGCCCGTCTAACTTCCTCTAGTTCCCTCATATGTAACCCCATCATTCTACACATGTCATATTTTCGACTCTCTACGCGTCCTTCCTCTGCCTCCACTTTCTCATCTGATGGGACTTTCCTTGCATCATTCTTTGTCCACCATAGATCTACCTCTGCTCTGTTTAGAGGTTTCCAGAATCTCCCTTGCCATGGCTCACATCCTCACTGTTGTTCTGAGCACTTCGCTAGCGCTGGTTATTGTTGTATCTGCTCCAGTTCATTTTGCAGAAACAGAGTATATTGATGTGGTCACTGACAAGATCGAGGACTTGGAGTCCAGTCTCTTTGAAATGTTGGGAACCAATCCCCTGTCTGTACACCTTGCGGATCTTGCCCTCCGGTATGGTAAGAGGTACGATTCAGTCCGCCAGCTTGTGCGCAGCTTCATTACCTTCATGAAGAACGCTGAGTTGATTGAGTCAAGAATTTGCATAAACCTTCCTTATGCTGTGGTAATGAATGGTGATCTCCTATATATATATATTTTTTTTTTTGGCAGTGTGAATTAGAAATGAATTGCTTGTAATTCCAGCCCTGTACGGATTTTGGCATTTTTCTTTCAATTTATTTCACTGGTATTTATAAATTCATTCGTCGGTGTATACATAATCGTTCGGTTTCATCAACCGAGCCGAAGCGGCTCTTTGGATCCCCCCCCCGAGAATCACTGATCAATATCCGACCCTCAGGTCTTTCCCATTTCTTCACGGCCTCTGCTCGGGACCACGCCCAAATTTCCCCCTAGGAATCTTGTTTATCGAGCTTCGGGGTTTCGTAATCCCCAATGTCGAGAATTTCTATTCCTTCAAACTCTCGATTGTCGATTCACCGATACGACACTTTATGTGCTAGCCCTCCAGGTTAGACATCCTTCTCATATGACCTTCGTTCCATGTGACCCCAGCCCTATCCTACATCGGAGTTTCGGGGTTCCAAATGTCGAACCTCACAAGTCCTTAGGACTCGCGATTCTCCGATCCCCGATATGCCGGTGCGCTCCCTTCAGACTTCATCCCTTCCTAGCTATGCTCTGGGCCCATACGACCCTCTCCTATGTGACCGTAGTCCTAATCCTTGTCGGGATTTGGGTTTTCGGATATCGCAATATTGAATTGCATGAACCCCGTGTCTACGGGATTCCCGATATCCCGATACCCGATGCGCCTCTTCCTTGTGCATTCGCCCCCCTTTCGCCTATGCCGAGGTCCATGTGACCGATTACTATGTGACCGTTGCCTTATGGCTCCCCATCGGGGTTTCGGTCCTTCTCAAGCAAGAGTTTCACCACTTCAAATTTCGCGATGCCTTTTAGTGTTTACCCTTGGTCAAACGAATGGTTAAAATTTTACAAAAATATAAATTTTCCAGCGTCCCCTTAAATTTTCATTTAAAGCGGGTTATAACTTTAACTTTGTGAGTTAAATGTTAATGAAATCGGGATTCGTGGTTTCCCGTAACAAAGGATCGATGTAACTTGAATCACGAAACCCCAATCTCCGATTTCGCAATGTGATTAAGTCTTAATTAAACATCCATTAATTAATTCTTTTAATGAAAGGTTAAGAGTTAAGCTAATTACGTCGGGGTTTTCCATGATGCAATTTGCCACCTGTCCATCGTTGACCCTTCCGTGGGCCCCATGGTCCCTTGACCCATCGGGAAATCGCGCTTCGTGATTTCGTAGTTCATGGATACTTTGTCCACGAAATCCCCGATTTCTCGATCCGCGATGGCCCGATGGATGACCTCATGTTGGGACCCTTCCCGATGGCTCCGATCACTGCCACGCGTCCTTAGGATGGACGGTCCTGATCATCTCTCGTTGTTTCGGGGTTTTCAATGCCAAAGTGCATATGTTCACGGGATTCCTGATTTCTCGAATCCCGACTCCCCGGTTTGCTGACAGCTGGCCCTTCACGATGGCACTGTCTTCCTTATCTGATGTGCGGACAGCTGGCCTCCACTCATCGGGGTTTCAGACTTCGAGATTTCGAAATGAAGAGATTTCATGTCCACGAAATCCCTGATATACTGATTCCTGACTCTGCCCAGGTTGCTGACACCTATCCTCCACTAGTTCCACCTGTGGCCCACACAACTCTGCTATCGGGGTTTTCTCTGATGGCGCAGATCTCTGACTCCTCGAGATCTACTGATACCTGTCCTCCAAAATGAACGGTTCAGATCTTGTCGGGAAATCGCAGATCGCGATTTCGTGTGACAAGATATCTATGTGCTCGAAAACTCCGATTTCCCGATTTGCGATTCTCTCCAGGGTTCTGACTCGCGTCCCAAATGATGGATGGTTCAGATCAACTCTCGGGGTTCACTACTTTACAAATCTAGGAACCTTCACTTACCTGTACCCCGATGACCAAAATCCTGATCTGGTGGTCACGCGACACGTGTCCCCCTTGAGATCCTACGACTATGACTCCTCCGCCATTCCGGGGTTCTCCTAGTCACAGATCCTTGACTCCTGAAGCTCCGGAATACCGATTAACTCTCGACTCCCTGCCACCTGTACCAACAGATGGACGACCCAGATCTTCCCAAGGTTTCGGGGTTTTAGTTGTTGAAAAACACTCGACCCCGAAATTCCCGATCCTTCAAATCCCGATGGGAACTCCCGTGCGACTCCTATCCGATTCAACGGCTGACGGATAACTGGTCCATGATCCGGAGGTTCACGGCCCCTGGAGCTTGGACTCTCAGCGCGACCGTAACATTTTCGTTTCTTCGATAGATCCAACGACTGACGGGATCCGCCCGAGATCTGACGGCTCAGATCCGTTCTTCTGTGTAATATTCAGCTCTCCTTCGAGATAATTGATTAGTTGCATAAAACATTACGTAGTGTTAAAATTGCTTTGTTGGCAAGGTTAAAATTTGTATGGGTCTATAGTTCCTGAGATTCTTCATTATTTAAAATTTTACAGAGGCTAATATATGCAACTAGTTTACACTGTTCCCGCGCAATACAAGTCTTCTAAATTTCCTTTTTCCGACTGCGCATTGGCAGTTCCCCTTTTTGGTAAGTTTGAGATGAAGTAGGCCTTTTCCAGGTCTTGCGAATATCCTCTTGCATTTTATTTAGTGTTGTTCGTGTAGTTATTAAATTTTTCCAACTTCAAGCCTTCGATAGAAGTTTTCCCTCGACATTTTCGTCGATTTCAGGTGTCAATCTTACTCGAAACTTTAGGGACAAGTATTACTCAAATAAAATTATATTACCAGCTCTCTTTCATGCTTAATAGCTTTATCAGGCTGCTTTAAGGGTAGTCATTTTGTGGGAAGTGATCCTTCAAACTATCTGGTTTGCTGCCACTTATTTTAAAGGGCGTTCCTTTAAATGTTCAGACTAAGACTGTATTATCCATTCGTGATCCAGTTAAAGGGCATTGCCTAAAGCTGTTGCTTGTGATATGAGATTATTTGCTTGGGTAATGTAGGGGTGCTACTTGTATATTTTCGAATACCGTATCAGTCATATTGGGTCAAACTGAACGTGTTTTGTTTGTAGTTTAAGCGTGGCTAGAGTTAACACTTGGGGTTTTGGCCCTTAGGCCCAGATTTCGAACTAAGACGCTCTGATACCATGTGTAACAACCAAATATTTCTAAACATCATTTACTTTCATAAGAAGTTTATTTCATAACTGAGAGGATAACTTCAAAGCATAATATTGATTTTCATAACATAAACAACAATCTTCATAATAGCAACTTCAGTAACTTAAATTTATCAGTGAGCAATGTTTTCATGGCAGAATGAAATAAATACATAGTTTAATAGATTACCTGGTTCTGATGCTAATTTATGTTGCCTTGCTGTCTTGTTGTCGCCCTCCCTCTACCTGATACACAGATCAACCCTGCCACAAACAAAGAATAACTGCCCAAAACTACTGTCCTCCTTGCCAACTAGGAAAACTACCTAGCTCCAGGATATCTACGGATATCCTGGCCCCCGTGCCCAAAACCTCCAGCAACTCGGTGCCTCAATCTGATCACATGTCACAACAAAACTCTCGGCTCTCTCTCTCATAGCAAAAACCAACAGTCATCCCTCGTCCATCCTCCGTCGAATGCCCTCCTCTCATTCTTCCTGCCTCCCTTATCCCCCTTCACCAACTCCCCCTTTACTTCTTACCTGCCGTCGTTAATGTCCCTGAACCTCCATACTCCTTCCTTTAATGTTTATCTTCTCGAGATGAAAAGGTTATCCCTTGTTGGGTACGTAACCATTTTATAACATATTTCATTGATCTCTTAGATTTATTTCTCAGGTCATTAAATGTGATCTGTAGTTAAATATTTAATTAATTAATCTCAATTATATCATTTAATTAATTAATAACCCATTTTATTAAGATCATTAAATCATCTTTGTTTAATTAATAACTTGTTACCACAATTAATCCCCTAATTAGTTTTACTTTAAAATCTTTAAACATTTATCCGACTAGGGTTGTTACATTACCTTCGATGAGGATGTAGCCTTCAATAGATCGAGGCAACATCATGCAGATGAGATCCATGATTAGGAGCTTGAAGCTCCTACAGTTGTTGATACAATTGTAGGTAATGATGTTAGGCCATAAGGGCATGTTCCAAAGCACCATGACGTGGCAGAACCACAAAGACTTGCAGAAACAAGTACAAAGAAACGAAGACCAACTTTGTCTTGTGAAATTATTCATGATGTTGAGAGGTATGGTTCCCCAGATGGATATTTTAGAGAAAGCAAGAAATCTCAACCATATTTGAGTTATGTGATATAATTGATGCTGAGCCTACCTGTTATGAAGAGGCTACAGAGAAGAAATTATCGAAGGATTCCATGATTGAGGGATACCGGTCCATTATTAAGAATGATGTTTGGGATGTGGTTCCGAGACCGAAAGAGAAATCAGTTGTGAGTTCCAAATGGGTCTACAAGAAGAAATATTCAGCAGATGGAAGTATTGAGAAGTACAAGGTAAGATTTGTAGTTCATGGGTTCTCCTAGAAAGAAGGAATAGATTATAAAGAGACATTTTATCTTGTGACAAGATACACTTAAATTAGAGCTATACTTGCGATAACAACAATAATGAAATGGAAGGTACACCAAATGGACATAAAGACAACTTTTCTGAATGTTGTAGTAGAAGAGGAAGTGTACGTGGAGCAGCCACAAGGTTTTGAGACACGTGACAAGAAGTCACATGTGTGAAGGTTAAAGAAAGACTTGTATGGATTGAAGCAAGTACCCAGTGCATGGTACAATATAATTGATAGCTTTCTGATGATCTTGGGATTTACCAAGAGTAAAGGAGATCCCAACCTTTACTACAAGGTTGAAGATAGTGGACCAATGATATTACTGTTATACATGGATGACCTATTTTTGATAGGGGACGAGAATATCATCAAAGAGTGCAAGAGAAATCTTACATCATATTTCGAGATGAAATACCTGGATATGATGCATTATTTCTTGGGTCTAGAGGTGTGGCAGAAACCATACGAGATTTTCCTGTGCCAAGGAAAATATGCGGTAGAGATCCTGAAGAGATTCAAAATGATGGATTGTAAATACATTCCCACAGTGATGGTGATGAACCTGAAGTTATTAAGTGATTCTTCTTCAGAGATAGTGGATGTCACCTTATACATGAATATGATTAGTTCGTTGATGTATTTGATGAACACTAGGCTGGATATATGCTTTGCAGTGAACACTTTGAGTCAGTATATGGTTGAACCAAGATGTGTTCACTTGGTTGTGGAAAAACATGTTTTAAGGTACCTAAGGGGTACAATAGACTTTGGACATCGATATGTTTTGAATCATAAGATAAGATTGCAAGGCTATGCTGATTCAGATTGGGAACTTGGTAGTGTCACATATTGGAAGAGTACTTCAGGATCTTGCTTCAGTCTAGGTTCAACTATGATTTCATGGATCAACATGAAGAAAAATAGTATGTCACTTTGTACGGTTGAGGTAGAGTACACGCTGTGCAAACACACTACACAAATTTTGCAGGGCACACTACACAAATGACAGTTTAGTGGTAAACTTCAAGATCATTTTCTGACCAAATGGAGAGGATTTTGGAAAAAAACAGAGACTTTTTAAGTTAATAATCAACTCAATAAAAAAATATGTCTTAGTTTTTACACATGTGTCATAGTTTGGGAGATTTGAATGAATCTTTATAGCCCATTTTTCATATTTAAGCATTTAATATTTTCCTATTTTAGTCATCATTTTTGGGCGCAGTTTACGAGAATATGGAAAATAATTTTTGAAAATAAAAATAGTTTTTTGTCAAGAATGAACTGGATAACAAAAATATCTCTCCATTTTTACATAGGCTTCATACTTTGGGATATTCGAAGGGATAGTTTCAGCCTATTTTTCATATTTAAATATTTAATGATTTCCTTTTTTAGTCATTATCTTTGGGCATAGATCCTGATATGCTGGAGAGTAATTTTGGAAAATTGAAAGAGGCTTTTTTCAATAACGAGCTCATTCAAAAAAACCTCTCTCAGTTTTGTAACAACTATCATTATTAGATATATATGATGTTATATTTGACCCCTATTTTCCGGAAAATTGACTCCTATTTCTTAGCAGGCAGTTTTGAGTTTGTTCCTATTTTCATGTAACTAGACTCAAAATTGTAGGATAGTGGTTGAGCTAGACCTCCTTATCTTGAGGAAGAGTCTTTCCTTTATATATTTGATCATTTTGAATGTTCAAAGAGGTTGTAAGAATCACAAAGGAAAAATTGTACTGATCATTGTAACAATTTATGAATATCAAAGAATACAAGTGGAGATGTCGAGAGCTTTTTCTTACCAAAGATTCATGTGGTGATGGCCTGAAGTATGTGTTTCCTTTCATGTATGTTTTTCTAGTTTGATTTCCCTTCAACTGCAACCTTACATATGTTTAAAATTGGATGTTAAAGGATCTGAAATTCATCTAAATGGTGCTTTAGATTCAAGCGGTTTTGAACTATGTTCTTCTTTCTTAACTCATCAAAATTCATCTCTTTGGTGATCTTATTGATGTTATATGTTTCTTATTTATTCCATCTTATCACAAAAAATTAAAATATTGAAATTTCATCACCTACCTTGCCTTTGCTTCCTTGATAACTCTACCTACCAAACATTGTTTCAATTGTTTTCAGGGTTGACTACATTGCCCAACAAGTTCCTTTCCTTCCTGCCAGCAAACCCCATAAATATTTCATCCAATCAAAACCTAGCCATTAAAACTTTAGAGAAGATCAATCTTACAAGAGACCAAGTGACAAGAAATATCCCTCTCCTCTCTGAACTGAAAGGGTTAGTTTTCAGTTCTGAAGTGGTTTTGTGGTTACTTTTGTAAGTTGTCCCCTTAACCTAGGAAATTTACTTAGTGCTAAAATTTTGGTGTTGTTGTCGGGGACCGAAGGTGAAATCTTCCCTGGGATAAACAACAAAGTTCAGATCTGAATGTTGATGGTGGAAAACAGTCAGACAGAAAGAGGTTGTAAATCATCCACCTGGCGATTCTATTATCAGTTGTATCTAGATGTCAGAGTATCAATGGATACTCCATTGTCTGAAGGTTTTAAATCTTGAAAAAGGTACTAGTGACTCCACTAGATTTAATGAAGAACTTAGATGCTGCTACAATTTTTTCAAGGTATGCATGCTTGTATTTTTCACAAAGTTATGGTTTTCCAAATCCTTTACCCAAGGATGAATATTGTTTAAGTAATGGTCCAAAATTTAATGGTGAGGATTTGAGTTGGAATTTGAAGCATATATCATATTTTTTTGAATTTATTGAGCTTCTTAGAATAAAAAATGAATACGTATTCCTTAGGCTATTTTATGATTTGTTCCAAGAAAAATGTAGAAGTTGGGTTGAAGGTTTACCCGCCAAATTCATAAGATATTTTTTAGTTTTTTGGGTTATTTTCTTGGAAACATGGATAGAAAAAATAGAGTTTGTAGCAGACTCACTTTCCATTCAAGGTTTTAGAGAATGGAACGATACATACACCGATGAGGAAGTGGAATTTTTTTTTTCTTAATTTTTGTCTTATTATTTAAAGTCATGTAAATGCAATTCAGAAGATAAAATCCAGTTTTTGGATGAATTTGTCAAGGACATTGAGAAAGAGCTTGAGGTTTTAAAAGATCAGGAAATACCCCTAACTATTCAATTTCAGGGTCTTTCTTTTGAAACTTCATTTCAGTAGAACCAAAAAGATACCTTATTGTCTTTGTCCTTTGATTTCAAAGATCTTGTAGTGGACTATATGGAGGAGTGTTTCAGCTTAAACTTTCAACCATTTTTTCCCTATGGAGACAAATTACAACATGAATTTCCTTTGTTGTTACATGTTCCAATCTTGATCTTGTTGAAGCACAGTCAGGAAGCCATGTTAGATGAGAAACTACTTGATTGGTTGCATTGGAATTTCAATGTTATTTGATTCACCAGTTGTCTTTAGTAGATTAGAGTAGGATTGTGTGCCAATAAGCTCACAGTTGAGCATTCTACAATAGTTTTTAATTTAGCTTCAACATTCAATTTATAGTCAACAGGGTGAAATAACTTCAAGTTCCAGTTTGCAGTCTGGATTCAATTGAAAAATAAGTTGGTTATAGGGAATGGGATCATGCCAATGGATAAGGCACCTGGTCTATTGTTCTTTGTTGCCTCACAAAGAGGACTTCATCCCCATTGGATCCAATGTTATCACATGCCAATTGTTTTATGATTTCTGTAAAACATTTTGATCCTCATATTGGTATCTAAAGAAAAATCCTATTTGACTCCACGAGTCATTATAAAAATTGAAAAGAGTACATGCTGTGCAAACATGATACACAAAGTCTGCAGGGCACGCTACACAAATGGCAGTTTAGTGGTAAACCTCAAGATCATTTTTTGACCATATGGAGAATATTTTTGAAAAACCCATAGAGGTTTTTGTCAATAATTAACTCAGTAACAAAAACCTCTCTCAGGTTTTACATAGGTATCATAGTTTAGGATATTCAAATGAATATTTACATCCCATTTTCCAGATTTAAGCATTTAATGTTTTCCTATTTTAGTCATCATTTTTGGGCGCAGATCCCAAGATGTTGGAGAGGAATTTTGGAAAACTGAAAGAGGACTTTGTCAAGAACGATCTCATTCATAAAAACCTCTCTCAGTTTTGTAACAACTATAATTATTATAGAGATATGATGTTATATTTGACCTCTATTTTCCAGAAAATTGACTCCTATTTCTTAGTAGGCAGTTTTGAGTTTGTTCCTATTTTGATGTAACTAGATCCAAAATTGTAGGATAGTGGTTGAGATCTACCTCCTCATATTGAGGAAGAGTATTTCCTTTATATATTTGAGCATTTTGAATGTGCAAAGAGGTTGGAAGAAGCACAAATGACAAATTGTATTGATCATTGTAACAATTTATGAATATGAAAGAATACAAGTGGAGATGTCCAGATTTTTTTCATACCAAAGATTCATGTGGTGATGACATGAAGTATGTGTTTCCTTTCATGTATGTCTTTCTAGTTTTCTTTCCCTTCATCTGCAACCTTTCATATGTTTAAAATTGGATGTTAAAGGGTTTGAAATGCATCTAATTGGTGCTTTAGATTCAAGCAATTTTGAACTCTATTCTTCTTCCTTAACCCATTAGAATTCATCTCTTTGGTGCTCTGATTGATGTTATATGTTTCTTATTTATTCCATCTTATCACAAAAAATTAAAATACTAAAATTTCATCACCCACCTTGCCTTTTCTTCCTTGATAACTCTACCTACCAAACACTGTTTTAATTGTTTTCAGAGTTGACTCCATTTCCCAACAGGTTCCTTTCCTTCCTTCAAGAAAACCCCATAAATATTTCATCCAATCAAAACCTAGCCATTAATTCTTTAGAGAAGATCCATCTTACAAGAGACCAAGTGACAAGAGAGATCCCTCTCTGAACTGAAAGGGCTATTTTTCAGTCCTGACACTAGTACATTTGGGTCAAATTTTGACAACGCGTTTGTAGAAATTGCCACTTTATATTGTCGGGAGAATGAAAAAAAATGGACCCCCTCAAATGTCATTTCAGATGACGTCTCTTTTTCGGTGCCGTAGATATTGTCTATGTTGCGACTTTTGATGCAGACATGTGTCGTCTCAGACTTCACTGTCCAAACCCCATATAGACGTTTCTACAACGACGCTAGAGACATCAAAGTTCCGACATCCCATTTCCTCGGTCTCCATTACGTGGAATCCATGGCAGTGATGCTCAGAACGTCTCAATACTGATGATCATTAACGTCGGTATTTTGACGTGTATTCAATCTCTCTTCTGACGTGAACTCCATGGGATTTCTAACGTGTATGAAATCTCGCTTGTGATGTGAATGCCATGGGAGCGGCACTATATACATCATAAGACCGACAGATGGTAATGTCAGTTGACCAACAGGTAATCTATATATCAACGACGTGGAGGCCATGGGAGATACATTATAAATGTTGAAATAGGGACGACCTGTAGGTGTTTAAAAAAAAATGAATGAATGAAAAAAAGGCATCAGAAGAAAAATCAGGCATCATTACTTATTATAGATCCCTAGACAAAATCAGAGTCAATAACTGATATCTAATCCTCTAGATTGACGATTTTCTCAATCGAATCAAGTGCCCTATGTTTATTAGTAACATTGATATGACGTTAGGGTATCAACATGTGCTAATGGAGTAAAATGATGTGTTGAAGATAGCGTTAAAGTCTAAATAAGGTATCTTTGAGTGGAAGATAGTGCTATTAGAAAATTATATATAT
>ML776979.1:710061-732270 GCA_009831015.1 Picea engelmannii
TAAGAGAAATTTATGTAACCATTGATCATGGATTTATATGGAAGTAGTGTCTCAACATATCATATACTCAATTATGCAAGTTTATGTATGAGGGTAGGTTAATTTAGCAAAATTCTATAATACCACATAGAGGTACTCTTTTGTAACACCAAATCTACATTCCACTACTCTGCATTTGATGGGGAAGAACATGTCCCAAAATTATTCTCACTTGATTAATGGTAATCATATTTATATCCCAATAAAATAACTCATTTCATGACCTCATGGAAGTCCATGTCTGAGTGGGTATTTTTTTTGTAAAATGTTTAAGGCATGGTTTCCAAATAGACATATGAGAGATTTCATTCTAGACAAAGTTATTAATTCAATGAATGCCTCAAATATATGGTGAAGAGAAATCATACAAACAAAAAGAGAATCTATCAGCAAGGAAACACTTACAAATTCAACAAAATGTTGGTTGTGATTAGCTCCAACATTCACTTTTGTGTTCACAATTTTACCAAATGGCTTGCCAAGAGGGCTTACCTTTTTGTTTTCTTGAATTAGCATCATAGGTGGGTGTGCGGGCTACTATGCTGCTTGAAAGGATACAACATGTTGTAGATTCAATTTATTTTACAATAGAAGTGTTAATTTATGTGAACAATGTTGGTAAATAATGTCATGGGTCGTTTGTAGGGCCATCAAATTTCAAGTTTCTATTGTGTACATGCAATAACACTTGAATGGTAATTTTAACCATGCTCATTGTTGAAGGAACTTTTAAACCTACCTATCATCTTTCTACTTGGAGGCTCAAAATTTCTTGTGGCTCCCTAAGGGGCTTCCCTTTTTTGTAATACCCTTTATGAGTGTATGACCATAATATGCAAGTATATGGTAAGTGGGTAAGTAAATTACCATTTCATTTTATTTAAACTAATAATATAATTAATAAACTAATAACCACATGCACGTTGGGGTTGATATATCCTTAGGAGCACCATGGGGGAAATGAACCAACAATAGGGGAAGTAGAGGAGTCACTAAAATAATATTTTTTTGTTTTTTCCATGTGTCATTTCCCAAGCCTACATATCCCTTTGTATTATTTTCCTCATGTTATTTCCTAAGTTTTATAAGGGGCCCATGTATTAGTCAGTAAGCCTAGTTTTTCATGCAATCTTGGGGATCGAATAACATGGGGGAAATGATTGGTTCAATATACCATTCATGTATGCTATGGGAGAAGGACATTCGTCTACCAAAGTATTGTCTCCAAAATTTGAAACCATGAAATTATGTGGAATCCATGACAATGTCCATGAGTTATTTCTTGGATTAAGAGGAATTGATTTATAGAAGAGTTTTCCTTGGCCTATAACATTAGATATCTCCTAGCTATACTATGTTGGATCATTGGATGGATGTAGGGTATCCCGAGGGATTTTTTAGCAGTGAAGGGGATCCCATTCATTGTGTTGTGCAGGGATGAGGGGAAAAGAGAGGCTAGAGAGTGGGATTTCTATAGAAAGAATAGGATGAGAGGTAATTCCTTGGATGTATTTGTTAGTTGTTTGGATAAGGGAGGAAAACCATAGCCATACCTAGTGAATTGTCCCTTGGTGTTTCATTGCTTGGCATAGGGGTGGCACCTACACGAGTTGGTGTTTATAGTTGGGATGAAAAATGCCCCCATGGATATATTCCCCAAGTGCATCCATTAAATCAGATAAGTAATTAACTAGTATTGTTTAATTGTTGAAGATTAATCATTGTGGCTTTGTCGTGTTAAAATATTATGCATTAATTGAAGAAATACCAGTCTTGAATTACCAATGGGCTCAACAGTGCATCCTACGTTTTTTGGTAATGATTTCTATGCATATGTGAGGCTTGTACAACCATTTATTTTAATGTGGAGAGAATAATTCTACCTCTATTATATAATTTAATGTCCAACCATATTAGTTTATTGAAAATGGCCTTGTGGGTATGCTAGAAGGAGCCATAATCACAAATATGATGTAATTACAAGTATTTGAAAGAGATATCTATGAATACTATTGTAAATGCATATGAATGTTGATCTAATTGTCCATGTGCCAACTATTATTAATAAATTTACAAGTAGAAATATGTTTTATGTGCTGACATGGCTAAATGTGCTCATAGGTTGTGGAGTAATTGTTTATGGGAAATGTATTTTGGATACAAAATTTCAATTTCCTATAAATTCCAAGCAATATTGTTCTTTTCATCTTAATGAGATGATTTTGTACATTATGAAGTGGTATTAAAGCTACAAGTTACAACATTGGGGTTGTATGGGCTAGAGGTTAGCTTATATATAAATAAATTACAATTTTCATGTCAAGTGTTTGACTAAATGCCTCATGGAGAATAATTGTGGAAAATAGTATTTGAAGCCCGCAAATGTTAAATTGAGTGCTTCATTTACCCAATTGTAATGATGTCAGAGTAATTGGACTACTTATGGAGGTGTAATAGAAAATAATCCCCAAATTTAAATTATTTTTGTGAAAATTGGGGAAAATGTTGTTGCAGACCATATGATTGACAAAATGTCAATAAAGAAAGGTATACATGGTCATGAGTTTTCATGGTTTTGAAATGCACAAATAATTTCTTCAGAAATAATATGGCAGGCATGGAAGTGTTAATGATATAAATTATGGATTTACATAGTGATTATGTTTAAGAATTTGGGAAACTCATGAAATTGGTAAAATCTCCAATTCTGGATGAGGCATAAAGGTCTAATTATACGCAATGGTGACAAATTTGGTAGGTGATGGGTTGATTTTTTTTTCAATGAGTTGAATTGGAGGAGCCGTATGTGAAAACTCATGGTGGTGGTTTGAAAAATGGAATCAAAATATATAATTTAAACTATGTTTTAAATTCTAGAGAAAAACCCTAAAAAATGACGTGGAACCGTATAGACGATGTGGACCCCATAAAAGTGATGTGGACTAGTAGAATGACATGGATATGCCATGGCCATGATAGGTGGATTTTGATGTATAGGTGGCAGGGGTCAAGAAACCTTGTGTAATGTGTGTGTGTGTGTAGAGAGAGAGAGAGAGAGAGAGAGAGAGAGAGAGAGAGAACTTTCTTTGATTTTTCTAGAAAAATATTGCAAGATTCATCCCTAAAACTACAACCAATATGTTCTTCACCTTCCTATCTTTTCGATGAGCTCCTTTTTACCCTATTACCCCACATGCATTTTGGGAGGGCAGATTGAGCTCTTTGTAAATAAGAGTTCTTCCTTATTAGTATAGAGTGTGTTAGAAGAGATTGAGCCATGGAAAATGTATGTAGCTTGTTTTTAGTGTAACTTTTTATTGCCATATCACCACCTAGTAAGATTTCCATGCCATTGCTCAGCCACCACTAGCCAACCATACTGGTCAAGTGTCCAACTAGGATAAATCCACATGTCATTATTTGGTTGGATGTGCCACATGCCAGCTTGTGGTTTGTTGAAAGGTGTCTTAGGATGTGTGCAAGGGGAAGGAAAAAAAAAAAAACTTAGGATAGATAAAACATATTTGGAGAAAAACAAGTGCGGGGGTATAGAGGAGGCCATCTCTGCATCTCACATGGAAAAATGGGTGTGGAGGTAGAGGGATAGGGGTGATGCAGGGGTGAGTGGAGCTAGGCATGTAGAGAGGAGGTTGAGGGGAGTGAGTGTAGAGGAGGTATGCATGGATGAAAAAATGTGTACTAGTGAGGAAGATGTGGAGGTGGGAAATCGAGGAATATATAATGCAGGGGAGAGTAAGGGATTGCAAAGGAATGTGGACGAGTGGGATGTGGAAGAAAAGGAATGTGAAGAAAATGAATGTGGAGAGAAAGGAGAATGTGGAGTGTGGAGGACATGGAAGAGTGGGATGTGGAAAAAATATGGAGAAACCCTACAAAGAAAATTGACCTTACCCTTTTGATAACTTAACATTTGTAATTCTCTCAACACCACTCCCAAAATTGACGTTTTGGACTAAAATTGAGATATCTTTAGTGTAACACCTTTGATTTTGATTTTATGAAATGATGGATAAAGCTAAGACAAAGGGATATCCAGTGAGAGGGTGCATGTCCCCATGATCTGATTCCTTTTTATCTCTTTGTGTTAATACAGAGACTGATCATCTTCGGGTGACTTTGCGTAAAGGAGGAAAATTGTATCGTTGAAGCACTTTCTGGGTTTTCATGATCAACATGCCAGGATCACTTGACATTATTTTGTTTTCAAAAATTGGTTCACAAAAGGAGAAATCAAGATTTAAGTGGAAGCCCAAAATGATTTCACTTGTGAAGAAAGTCAGGTGTACACCTTATATAATGGAATAAGGGTGTCATGAAACCTAAAACCCAATTATTTATTATTGTTGGAAATTGGGGGAAGCAAGTAAGAAAACACAAAGAACAAGATATTTGCACTTAAATACGCCCAATAAATAAGCCTACAGTGATCCATAAAGAAATTTGAGAAAACTTGTTGAAGTTCATCAAATCAAAGTCCTTTATTTTATGGCTCAAAACATATCACTAATAAGTTGTTGTATCCATGAGATGACTAAAAGGTAAAAATGAACTATGGGAATGGATATGGAAAGAAAAATATGAAACAAACATAGCATAAGATGATCTTTATATTAGGATGGATGCTAACAGTACATGCTCCATGATCTAGAACAATGCCTAGAAAAAAGGAGGCATAGTACAACAACAATATTTATGGAATTTGTTCTCATTTCATTTCGCCTTATTCTAGGAGGACCCCTAGCACTAAATGCATGAAATAACACTTCATCAATCCCTACAGGAAGCCAATGTTTATTTCACTCAATATAAATGGACTCGTATCTACCATTACTGGATGCAAGGAGAGAACATGACAAGTACTAAACAGATGATAGATCTGAATAAATTATCACATAACAAACCCTGCATTAATAAATAATCACATAACAATTCATAAACATTAAATATAAATATAAATGATGGATATATAAACTATGTTGAAAGGAGAAATCACACTTGATCTAATGAATTGTTCGACAGTATAGTTGAAATGGTTTCCCCCACATGTTTCTCTTCAGTTGTATACAGTATGACCCTCTGTTAGTCTTGAGCTTCTCTCAATCAACGAAGAAAGATCTTAAAGTACCTGCCAAAATAATTCAACCTCCATAAATATCTACAAAATCAATACAAGTCATATTGGTAGTACATTATTTACTCTAAGATGCATTTTTACGAGAGTGTCATAACATACCTGAATGAGATCCTCTTCGTTTAGAGAATAATTTATTGCAGCCACACGTCTAATATTTGATCATACTGCCTCCCTTGATTTGAAGTAGCAGCAACGAAGTTTACATTGACTTTCTTGTTGCTTCCTTGGATAGAGGGGGGTTTTCTCCAAAGTTTAAACGTCTCTAATAAATTATTCTCTATTGAGCAGGGCCAACCACATGAAGGTGAAAGATCTTATGGCTCCTGCGCCCCCCCCCCCTCACATCACTCTCAATTCCCCAATACCCAACATATAAATCTATTGAAATATTTACAACAAAAACACAAATATATAGATACCAATATTTCACAATTGTTTACAATGAAATAAAATGTTTCCTTGATCCATTTGGAGTGAGCTCAATTATCATAAGAGAAAAGTAACAACTATTCCATAACATCATACACTACACTAAATCACTTTACATTTAAAATATGGCCTTTCACCACATAGCCATACGACCATAGCAATTTATGACCATTGCACCACATAGCCTTGTGGTGTTTCAACTATAATATGCCAGACATGTAAAAGATGCATTGTCAATTAATAATAAACAAATTTATATAACTTGGATAGTATAATATGAAAAAAACACACCTACAGTCACATTAATATAATATAAAATAACTGAATAAAATGAGTGAATTTGCTTGCCTTTCCATCTTTCAAACAATATGCTAAATCTATTTCCCTTCACGTAACATCGGAATCTCCATTACGATGAGATTCTCTAAGCAATTCAGATACCTCTTTCCATGATAACCTACCACCATGACGTTGTTTACATCTATCAATCCATACCTTCATCCAGTCAAGATTGTTTGCAATGTATAAATGTAGTGCATCCCAATCTTGAGCAACTAACCGATCAAAAAATCACAATTCACTAATATTAAATATTAGTTATAACCATGGTAAATATTAATAAATGATGAAAGAATAAATATTAAATGAGCATGATCATATACAAAAAAACATTTTTTCTTTTATATTTATTAAAAATTCCACAATTTAATTACCTCTCACTTTCTTCATTGTACCTTTCCCCAACAACTGCTCCCTTTCAAAAATTTTGATGGAGTTCACATCCCAAATGCAATCCACTGCATGCATAGATTGCGCTGCTAATTTAGGAAGATACTGACTAATATACACCATGGATGCATATACCATATATCCCTCCACCATAGAACCCTCAAGACGTGCTCTTTGTCTAACCAAAGCCTTCAATGATTTCAAGTTCCTCTCCACCATCCACACTGACCTTGTGTATATAGGTCCACACATTTCAATCTCCTAAACTTGGTGTATGAGGTAGTGTTCTTGTGCATTGAAAAATGTTGGAGGTAGATACTTTTGCATTTCACACATTAGCCGAGGAATTTCTCTCTTCCAATACTTTAGATCATATTCATGGATTTCTTTCAATGACAACCATCTACACATCATGATGCATGAAAATAACATGTTTTAACAAAACATAATAGATATTACATTACAAGTAAAACACATGTCATTAAGTACAACATTTTTTTTTTTTTGCATATATATTGAAGCTACTTACCTCGTGTATTTTCCAAGATATTATATAACTTGTTTGACACTGTTGTCAAAGTCATTTGGGAGAGATAGAGGTAGAACATACTGTAACAATAAAAATGAATCGTTACTTGTTCAAAACTAGACAAAAAAAAAAAATCTCAAAAAATGTATACGACCAATATATAAATATGAATACTAAAATGATTAATTACCTTAATGAAGGTATGCCAATCATGTGTTTTTACCCCACCAAATTCACCTTTCTTCGTTAAGATATTCTTTATGTTTGAACAAAAACCTGTGGGAAATTTAATTTTTTGAATGACCTATTTTACACCATTGCTTTGTTTCTCTGTTAATAACCATGGAAGGTTATTTTTATCTCCATCATTATTTGATCCGATCACACTTTTCATTTCATTATTGGCTTCCCAAATGATATTACAAATTTTGACAATTTTTTCTTTATCCCTCCTGCCATCTATGATTCACCATAATGTTTCTGTCACACTCTTCCCGATATGCATTGTATCAAATAAATGAACTATTTTTAGGTCCTCATACTAAGGAAACCTCATGAATTGAGTTGGATAACATTTCACTCCTCGTGGAAACCCATTATTACTACCTTCAATGAAGCATAAAAAAATCAGAACACTATTTATCAAATGCAGTACAATAAATTGAATTATTAAAAAAAAAATTCAAAACATGATTCCATTTACGATACATAAACAAAATGCGTACCTTGAGGATTAATTATGTCATATGCCAACTTCCATAGGTGAGTTTTCATTCTTTGTGGTTTTAGTCCAGTCTCTTGTTTCCCATTGAAAAAATATTTTTCAGTAGTATGACACTTATGGTTCTTAGAGAAGAAGTGTCTATACTCATCAAACACCTCCTTTCATAAAAAAATTGACCGAAGAGATTTCATCTTAGGACCACAAACTGGACACGCAAATTTACCCTTTTTTTGAAGACTTGCAATAGATGGATTAATGTGAATTATTAATATACAAAATTATTATTTAAACAACATGCATGATATATTCAATTAATTATATACTATTCAAGCGTGCAATATGGAACATTACATACCACAAAAATGTGTTAGTCCCGGGGCATCATGAATTGTCCATAAAAGTATTCCACGACATTGTAATCTCTTCTACCCAATTGGTTTATAGATGTCATACATAGTGATGCCCTCCCATAACTTTAGTAGCTCCTCGATAAGAGTCTCGATATACACATTCATATACTTAACTTGGTACTTACCTAATTGTTTGAAATTACACAAAATTACTACCATGGTATGTATATATACGTAAATAAATAAATAAAAGATGTTATGCAAAAAAAGAGAAAAATGAAAAATTTGCATTCGAAAAATTAATGTAAACAAATACCTAGAATAATCATTTCCAACATTATGTGGCCCCTCTTTATTCACATCCAAGGAGGAATGTTATTGTTGATAAAAAAAATAGGCCACACTGAGTAAACATACCAAATCTCTCCAAATGGATTAACACCATCAGTTGCCAATGAAATCCTAACATTAGGAGGTTCATCTGTAAATTCTGGCCATTTTGCAACAATTTCCTTAAATGCATAACCATTTGCAGACATTCAAAGAATGCCATCTTCAATTCTCTTTCGTGCATGATAATCCATAAACTGTGCTATGCTTTGGCACCTGAACAATCGTTCCAAATGTGTAATTATAGGAATATGCTAGAGAACCTTTCAAGGGACCATTTTTGTTACTTGATTGGTTCGATATCTACTGATACCACATACCAGGAATTTTTTTTTGACGCATGTTGTCCATAATATATAATATGATCATCAGGACATGCATCTATACTTTGATACTCCATTCCAATATCTTTCATAATGGCATTTAAATCTCTATATGTAAGAGGTAAAATATTTGACAAGAGTAACAAAAATTCACCTAACAATCTAAAACATAAAATATAAATAGTTAATGTAAAGAATAGTAATTGTAAATATTGCATTTTTATTTTACACATTAATTAACACTAAAAAATATGGGGAAAAGTCAACCTTTATGTATATGTGATGAAACATATTACATACCTTAGGATCTATTTCATACAAGTGTTCGACAAATGATTCGTAACCTTTAAGTTCATCAACATTAATGTAGTGGAGAGAAGATTTTCTCTCGGTCCTTTATAAAGTCGTTTATTTTCCTTTTCAATCAGAGGTTCATCATAAATACCATCACTATTGTCCCTGTGATCCTCATCTGAATGACTAAATAAGTCTTGGATCATTTGATTTGTCCCATCATCTTAAACTATGTTATTATTGTCATCTACTTCCATGGGATGATTAGCTTGATCTTCATTATTTGCTTCAAGTTCTTCATCTTGTCAAATATCATTTTTTCTACTACTTGGTGCTTTTTGCATAAAGTTAGGGGGGAAATCTAACTTTATAATTACAAACAACCATGAAAAATTAGTACATGTATAAAACAATATAAAAGTTTGAGAATACAATAAATATTAAAACAGATAATGAATATATATATATATATATATATATATATATATATATATATATATAGATAATTACCATGGGACGATATTCATTTGATCCGCCGTCCATGTGCCCATATTTTCTACAATTTGTTTGAGTTGTTTCTATTAAAACTATTTTGGGACTTTTAGTACAACAATTTTTGCAAGGGAAATAATATTTATCGTCACCCTTTTCACCCTCTTTAATTTTTTTCCCACCTCTAATGTTTTCTGATATTCTTCCCCATAGACATATATGAAAACAAATACTTGTTTTTTGTTCGCCAAGAAGACCTTATACCCTTTTTGAACTGTCGTTATTATAGAAAACTTGTCGCAACATCTGTAAAATGCAACATATTTATATATTTTATAACATCACAATTTCGACGATAGTTGACCAAGTCAAAGTTGACTTGGTCAAATACTAGGTGACTATTGGGGTGGGGAAAACCTAGTGTTCACAACATTGCAAGTGAGACGAATATTTGACCAATGCCACAAGTGAGACGAAAATTTGATGTCATTGCAAGAGAGACATCCTCTGAAATTCATCACAAGAGTGAGAAAAAAAAATAAAATTTCCTCTATTTTTCGATAATATGGCCAATTTTGTCTATAACGTCGCAAATAGAACGTCACAATTTTTCCAATATGTACTAGTGTGAAGTGGTTTTGTGGTTACCTTTGTAAGTTGTCCCCTTATCCTAGGAAATTTACTTAGTGCTAACATGGCCCAACTGGAAAATTCACTTGGACAGGTTAGTATAAATAAGGAGGCGCCTTACCTCATTTAGAGACACATACTCACTCACTCAGCTAGTGTGCAAGTCTAAGGAGAAACAATTGTAGCAGAAGGAGGCACAAGTATGGAGAGCGTAGTGCAACAATTGTCGTGGATTATTCTTAGTCTTTCTAGTATCTCTCTTGTGCGTTTCTCTTGGTAAAGGTACGCTATTATTAGTAGAGGTACATTCTATTGGTATTGTGTTGTTGCTGTAATAGTGGTATTTCTGGTTAGGGTTTATCTGTTGGATATAGAGCGGACTTGTTGGAATCATTCTATCTAAGAAAACGTTATTATTCTCATGGGTGGCATGTATTCCTATGGTTGGGTGACAATGATGTGGCATTGTATATGGTTAAATGAGCATATCAAAATTTTAACATGAAATAAGTAAAACAAATGGAAGGAATTTGGTTGGCATGGGCTAATTTTAAACGACACAACCTAATGGGACTTGTTAATAAACACTAAAACATGCTTAACAATTTCAAATATTACAATCACAAGGATGACCCATTTGATATCATTTTGCAAAGGGCCCAAATTACCAAGAAGTAGCTCAACGAATTCATGAGTTGAGGAGCAGTCCCAAAATGCAAGGATTTCTAGATTAGCAATTCAATAGAAAGAAAACCTTTTTGAAAGAGAAAAGTGAAAAGAAAGGTGTTATCATAATAAATGTTGATTAATAAGAATATGCACAATCTAAATCTGAAATAGAACAAGATCAAAACACCTTTTCCATTGACATGCAAGTGGAAAAGAAATATCAACAGGTTGATGTAGCAGGGAAGGAAGATCAGAACAAAAGAGACAAAGACACACAAGATAAAACTTAGAATAAAGTTGTAGTACAAACCCCTCAGAAAATTGTTGAAGGAAATAATGAAAGTAGTACTAATATAGGTATTGAGAACACCCAGTCAATGGTTATCATAGTTGTCTCTCTTATTGAAACTACCCTCCTTACTTCCATTCAAGGTAGACTAATATATAAAACTCTTGATTTTGATAGTCTACCACCAATTCAGGAAAATTTCTTGTCATTTAATACCTATACCATCAGTGATACAACCAAGACAATAGTCAAAAGGAGAATCAAGAGAAGAAAGACATGATAGCCCGAGGAAGCTACACAAGAATTAGTGAAACTTTGGAATGTTGCACATCGAAATTAATTAGAGGACTTTGTAGAAGAATTTGTTGATTCCTTAGGTGCATTTCCTGATGCAAATAAATGGTCAGTGACTAGGATTATTGCTCAATTAAGGAAAGAAAAGAAATAGGTGTTAGAATTGCAGGAACAATTGAGTTCCCGAGAGACTACCATGTCTAAAGAACATCAAGCTCAGATTGATCATCTCACAAAATATAATAAGGTATCTATTGATACCACTGAAAAACTCAAATTTGAAACAGGTAATATCAAGACAGAAAATGCTATGCAATTAGTTGTTCTCCAAGAAGATAATAATGTAATCAGAAAGAATCATGAAGATCAAGTTAATATTCTAGTATCTCAAATAAATGAATTGAAAATCAAACAAAATAATTCATAGTTAATGAAGACAAAATTAATGCATATAAATGATAGATTATATTCTCTTTGGGATCTATTCTATACTAACTTAAATGAAATCAAAGGATAGCATGACCAATTGTTAGAATTCACTACATAGTCTCAAACACAGTCTAAGAAACAAAGAGTTTCTCATAAATACTTTGATAAATTAAAAGCATAGGAAACAAAGGGTAACAATATGCCAAAATATTTATCTATGATGTCTAAGGAGGAAAAATACAAGTACATGATTCACTTGATTCTTGGTATACTCATTGTATTTTTTCACATGATTTGGTCAAGGAAACCAACAAGAATTGTTTATATCTATGGGATCTAGCTCTAGATATCATTGAAAATCATGATATGCCTCATGTTCAGTTTCTTGGTCAGTTAGAACCCCTATAAAATTACCTTGCAGATGTAAACCAACAAAAAATCTCACGAGAAGATGGGATCCCACAACTCAATTTCTGGAACATGGAAGTTATCAAGGAGTTCATCACCAAACCTGTAGAATGCCTAAAGTCCATTGATACTTTCCTCTCAAAATTTAAATTAGAACATGAAGAAATTGCTAAGAATCTTTATTAGTGTAAGTTGAATGCATATATTCCTCATCCACATTTAATTTCACCGATGGAAAAAATCACTCAATGGAAATCACAGATTCAAGAGAAAGAGAGAAAGGTAAATAGGGAAAATAAATATTTTTTAAGTTTGAAAATTCTTAGGAAATTATTTCCGTTTTTGGTAAATTCGAAATTGGAATTTTTTTGCCATTTATGGCAATTATGAATTTCGAATTTAGTTAATTGTAATTGATGATTATGATTGTTGGGCAGAGATATGATTTGACCCAACTAACTATTTGACTATGACGCTTGTATGAAACAAAATATTTTATAATTATTGTTGATGGACAAATGGAACAACCATGTTAAAATTAGCTGACCATGACTCCATGAGAGGGGAACATGTTGGAACTACCTCAGGTCTGAATGTGACAAGTGGAAAATCAAGAATTTAGCCATTGGTAGCCCCTGAAAATAAAGGATTTGGAAATTTGAGAAAATTCCCAAGGGGGAAAAGACCTAGGCAAAAATGGCTTTGGATATATAGCATATGGGAGGAGGCAGGATGCTACCTAGTATGTTGGGGAAAATGAATTGTCTCTTGATGTTATGAACACTGTATTCTGAGTGTGAGGCAAGGAGAAGTTGCTAAAAAATGTAGGACTGTGGCTAAGGAGAAGTTATGAGTTCACCCTCATGGATTCATTGTAAGGCTAGGTGGAGAACGAAACAAGTGATTTGGAAATTCTGTTCTAAGGTTGGGAGGAACATGGTTGTTCCATTTGTTATTCAACAAATGTTCAGATATGTCAAGATACTCCTTTCTCTGACTGAATATTATATGGTTTAATAACTAGTAGAATGCGTTTGTTTAAATTCTGGATAGAAGTATTAATATGAACGAGGATCTAATTGAATTTTGTTAGATTTAAGAAATGATAGAACGCCTCTAAAACTAATTCTGAATGAATCATCTCTGTTGATTTGAATTTTTAAAGAACACTATTTTCATTTGATATACTAGTTGAAAGATTGCATCTGGTTGAATTATGGAAGAATTAGTTTTGCATATTATACTATTGATGTAATGGAATAAATTATAGGATAACCTCACAGATAATTATATTTAGCTGAGTAAAATATCTATGGGCATAATGTGATTGAGAACAAATTATGCAGATATACATGTGCGTTTATATTTATGTAGGTAAATACACAAAGCAATAGTACTTAATTGAGATTACCATTTATGTATATATTGAAATTAGAATCAAGATGAAATGTTATGTATGACATCAATTCACGATACATAAATATAGAGCGATATATATATATATATATATATATATATATATATATATATAATCACAATTGGTAATCTGTACAAACGTTATTAAAAACTTGAGTTGAATTCCTACAGCAGGAATAGTAACATATATATGTCTGTTCATATACTATATAGTAAATAAACTGTTCCAATAGTTACATAGATCCAACCATACAAACGAAATGCTAGGTGCACAAAAGCCGATGAATTTCAAAATCAAAATTTTGTAACCCTTTAAATTATATGCACATATTTTGTAATATGTTAAAATTCGAAATTTCCTAACCTTATTAACAACAACAATTTGTTCCAATCTCTATACAAGTCGGACATAAATGAAATAAAGGAAAACCAATATTTCTATTGGTACAACGAAGTTTATGGAAGCATAATAATACTAGAGCAACTAAAATGAAAACATATAAGTGGAACCACTCTTTTTCTTTAAAACAATCTAGGCTTAATAGCTAACCAGCGTATCGATAAACTTGGAATTGCAATCACTATTAATCGTTACTTTTCATTTCTAGTATGCAGAGAAGAGTCTCGTAATTCAAATATCAGATAAAAACTCATTACATAACCTATATCAAGATCCAAAATCCAAAGTGCACCCAAAAACGTATGCAAGGCCTGTGTTATATTTTCCCCAATAAGGAATATCGTTACAACTTGTGCATTCATTGGATTAACAGGAATTGGGACTCATTTTTTTTTATCCAACATAGTAATCTAGGTTGGGACCTAGAGTCTCGTTGTCTAAAACTGGAACGATAAGTTTTGAGAAAGTTATAAAGGAACCCGAGTACCTTTTGTATGAGAGGACACCTAGAATCTTGAAGCTTTTGGATACTCCAACCCTGCAAGGGAACCAAGGAATTTTTAAATAAGTAACTATTTAGGAATAATAGGATTTTCTTATATGAAATACAAAATTTAAATTCCGGGTTGAATTGAGGAAAAGAGACCAATACATAAAGTTTGGGATCACACTTAACTCGGGGCCACAATGTCGGTCGCATTGCCTCCACATAGTCGACGAAGTCATCCACGGATTGGAAGGGAGAAGTGGGCCAAAGTCGACCTGATGGGTACCCTTGCAAAGACCAAGGATCCCATCATTAGGTTGCGATAAACAGTTCTTTGAATATATATACACCATAAAGAAATCAAAATGAATTCTTTAATAATTAAAATGAATAAAGCAGTGGAGAACGAAGTGCATTCCATGACTTTTTACAGATATAATTCACAAAGCAATGCTCAAAGACTTAACACAGAGTTAATGCCTATGCCGAATACTTTTTGAATGGTAGTTTCCACCCTTAACGAACGATAATAACAGTATGGATACCTTAACAAAAGGGTTGCCTTAGATTCATATATTTCTTGTTATAGAGTATTCCTTAATGACTCGTTTGGGACACAGGGTAACCTTTTTACATTACATACTGAATGGAAATTACAAAAAATCCCTTTGTAAAACATTTCAGTCGTAAGGTTTAGTGGGTGGCCTGTCAGGATTCATCGAAGGAAAAACGCTTGAAGACATGTTTCTCAACATGGGTTCTACCCTATCAGAATTCCTTTGGAATTAACACTTTTGTGTGGTCTCACGGGGACTTGAAACTACGTAACAGTAACATTAGGGTAAGAGTAATCCATAAAAATGAATAGAGGGACACTGCAAAACCCTTAAGTAAGTGCAACCACATAACCCCGATAAGATGACTTTGAGAGAATGTAGGTGTTGGAGTAAAGGAGGGGTACTGAAAGGGTGTTGAAAGGATTGGAATCAAACACCAGTAAAGACTACAATCTCCGAAGAAAGTTTAACCCAGGGAGTCACGAGAAGAACAACAACCATAGGAAGCTATGTAAAAAAAAAGAAGAAGACCATAACCAGAGTTCTAGTATAAAAGTTATCCCACTGTAATGAAAACCGAGTATTCTATTCAACCTTGTAAATTTACAGGAGTGTCATGAACTTACCAGGGTGGACGGTTAGGGACGTCTATTCTCCCATCGAGTAAAACCTCCAAGTGATTGATTTCCCCTCGCAAAGGAAAACACAGATTTTCTTTGGAGAAACTGCACGAATGACGAATGAGGGACATCTAACCCTAAGAGAGCTCTTACTACGCAGAGTAAATGTGATGGTACGAAAGGAGGCTTTGGCCATGTGATGGGGCATCATTGGCGCAACCTTATTGGATGGGGTCTGGTGATGACCGTCGGTTTTTGCACACACAGGGCCTCCATTAATGGTAGGATTAGAGCCTTAACTCACACCTGATAGGGACCTTTCCCTTCACATTAAAGGAATATGAAGTAAATAGGGTAACTTCGTAACACGACCAACTAGAAACTGTTAACTATAACTTTTGTAAGTCCAGTTAGTACATCGTTCAAATAGCTATCGTTCAGTTTAGACATCGGGCATCTTAGGTAGATTTAAACGAGTTGCTAGGATTGGGTTTTATTATTACAAAAGCTTTATGAAAATGGTGACCGAAAGATCTTTAACCAATCGTTAATTACAGGAGATTTCGTTCGATGACTTTGGCCATGCAAAGAAAAGGCCAAACATCTTATGTTAAACCAACAACTTGTCACTAAGGTGAATACTCCCGACCCCATTGCATAGTGCATGGTATACACGATTTATTTTTGAAAGCCAAATGAGATTTTACCCTTGCACACAAGTATAGAGGCTTATTTCTTGGGGAAAATTTAAGATCCTAAATCCTAAGCTTACTATAGTCTAATATAATATATATATATATATATATATATATATATATGAATGTTAGAATAACTTTATGACTAAAGGGAATGTTAGAGTGATGGAGTTTTATTCACTTAGGAACTTTGTTTCTTTAAGTGTTAGGTCGACAGAGATGTCTTCGTTGATAATCCGGATATAATAAATAAACTTATCTGAGTTTAACAATGGAGATAATGGTTACCTTCTCCTAACTACGAGTCCATTAAATGAATTGAAGATTAATGTTCCTTAGAAAAAAAAATTATTGGTAAATTTGAGGTTCATTACATATGGTATCAGAGAAAAGGTTACAACACTTGGACCTTGAACAGGGATAAAATATGTATTTATCACATATTTCTCTCAAGGTAAAACTAACAAACCATTGCATTTGCAAACATAAAACTTTTTTTCTTTTCTGTGTTAATCATGGCATCCCAGGACGAAGAAGAAATCGGACTTGAGGGAAACCCTGAAAAAAGACATCTTGAAGATCCGAGACATAACAGTGACAAAAGCTCACCTACCAAAATTCTAGAAACGATGAGAAATCTCATTGTTGAGCTACAGGTTTTCAAAGAAGACAATGAGAAACGAAAAAAGACACAGGAGGAACAACAAGAAATAAATGAAGTCCTCCTGCGAAGTATTGTGACAAAGAAAAGACCAAAGGATGATAACCAAGAAGAAGAGGTCAGTAAAAGGGCCTCCAAGAATTCTGGTCCTTAAGCAAAATAAAGGGACAGCTCATCTGAAGGTACACCTTCAGCTAAAGATAAAACAAAAAAAAATAGAAAGAGGAAATAGGTAGATCACCTTGAGGGAGACTTTAAAAAAATCAAACCATCTACCTTTGACGGGGAATCCAGAACAAGGGAGGAAGATGAAGCCTGGTTATTAGACATCAAGAAGTATTTTTAGATTTACAACTATTCCAACAATATGAAGGTCAGAATGGCCATCTATAATCTGAAAGGAAAATCTAGCATTTGGTGGCAAGACTTGAAATTGGCCAAGGGCCTAAAGAAGAAACAGATGGAATGGTCAAACTTTAAGAAATACTTTAAGAAATAGTACATGTCTAAAAGTTACTATGAAAGAAAAACCAAATAATTTTATGAGCTACGACTTGGTCAAATGGCTATGGAATATCTGATAAACAAATTCTTGGAATTACTAAGGTTCATACCTTATATTCGAGAAGATAAAGTAAAAATCCAATGGTTCCTAAGTTGTTTACCACAGTCCTACAAGGACAAAATCTAATTTGATAATCCCAAGTCCTTGAGTGAAGTGTTCAGGAAAGCCCGAATGTGTTACGACCAATAAAAACAATGGTTATAAAATTCCCAAGGCTTGGAAAGACAAGAAACAAGACTGAATGAACCAGTGGAAGAACAGATACTAGCCAGCTCCTTATCGGAACGCAGCAAAAAGATTTCCAAGGAAAGATTTTCACTCCAACAATCCAAACACTAAAGGAGGCGGTAAACTGGTAAATCTGGGAACAAAGAAGTTTGGGGACAACCCCCGTGAACCGTTAAAATGCTGGGAACGTGGAGAGCCTCATCTAATGAGGAACTGTCCACATTGCATTTTAGCAACCAGAACTACTATTCACAATTTACAGGAAGCGTCTACAGTAGGGGATGTAGGCAGAAGCTTACATCAGATCAATGTAGTCGTGGATGGCTGGCAAGATGACCACCATTCCTCTGTGGTGGAAATTGAAGGTAAAATCAATAACACTCGTATTTCAGTTTTAATTGATCCTGGAGCTACATTAAGTTATATCACCCCTAGTATAGTGGAGTCAAATAACCTTAAGAAAACATGACATGCAAAATCTTGGCTGGTACAACTAGCAACAAGAACGAAAAGAAAAGTTGTCAACTTTATTTCTGATTATGAGTTCAGTTTAGGTGGTCAAAACATAAAGACAAATCTGAACATTCTACCGTTAGGGTCTTATGATGTAATTATCAGAATGGATTGGTTAGAAAGGCATAAAACAGTGCTAGATTGTTATGAAAAATCACTTAAGTTTAAAGACGAAAATGACACTGCTAGGATAGTTAAAGGTATAGAAAAACCAGTCTCAGTCAGACATATTTCAACAATGCAATTCAAGAAATGCTTGAGAAAGGGTTGTCAAGTTTATGCCACCCAAGTAACAAATCTGTTAGAAAAATAAAATAAACCCAAATGGGAGGATTTTGTCATTTTGCATGATTTCAAAGATGTGTTTGTTGATGAGATACCTGAATTACCCCCATGGAGGGAGATAGATTTTTCTATCGACCTACTACCTAGTTCAGACCCTATCTCGAAATCACCTTACTGAATGATTTTTTCGGAATTAACATAACTAAAAATTCAACTACAATAATTATTGGACAAAGAATATGTCAGACCAAGTGTTTCACCATGGGGAGCACCAGTCCTCTTTGTGAAAAAGAAATATGAAACTCTGAGATTATGCATCGGCTACAGACAATTAAACAAAATGACTATTAAGAACAAGTACCCCTTACCTAGGATAAATGATCTGTTCGATCAAGTAGGTGGGGCAAATATTTTCTCAAAATTGGATTTACGATCTCGTTATCACCAAGTTAGGATAGAAGATGAGGACATAAGTAAAACAACTTTTCGAACGAGATATGGACATTACGAATTTGTTGTTATACCTTTCGGACTCACTAACGTGCCAACCACGTTTATGTGTTTAATGAACAATATTTTCAGTCAGTACTTGGACAATTTCGTGTTGGTATTTATTGATGACATTCTAGTATATTCTAAAACATAAGAAGAATATGAAGAAAACTTAAGGATAGTTCTGCAAACTTGAAAGAAGCACAAATTGTATGCTAAATTCAATAAATGTGACTTTTATCAGAAGAAAATACAATATCTAGGACATGTAATTTATGCAGAAGGAATTGCAGTCGATCCTGAGAAAATAAAATCCATCATGGAATGGCCGATCCGTAAGGTCATAGCAGACATCCGACCGTTCATGGGAATCACTGGATATTATCGCAGATTTATAGAGGGATTTTCCAAAATTGCATACCCTATCACATCACTACAAAAGAAGGGAACCAAGTTTAATTGGTCAAAAAAATGTCAAGACAGTTTTAATAAGTTAAAGGAATTATTAACGGTCGCACCCATTCTAAAGGTAGAAGATCGAGACAAAGACTTCACCATCTGTGTAGACGTGAGTAAAGAAGGACTAGGTGGTGTCCTAACGCAAGAAGGGCATGCTATTTTTTATGAGTCCTGAAAACTAAAGGAACATGAACGAAACTATGTCACTCATGACCTAGAGTTGGCAGCTGTAATACATGCCTTAAATATGTGGCGGCACTACATAATGGGCAGAAATTTTATGTTATTGATTGACAACAACGGTGTGAAATTTTTGTTTAGTCAGTTGGACCTTAATGGAAGGCAAGCAAGATGGCTAGCCTTTTTGCGCGAATTTGACTTTGAAGTAAGATATATCAAGGGTAAGGAAAAAAAAGTAGTTGATGCCTTAAGCAGAAGAGTCCATGGGTTGTTTGAAATAAACATTAGCAGGGCAGGAAGCAATCTTAATTAGAGGATAAAGACTGCAGGTAATAATGACGAAAATTACACTAAAACAATGGCAAAATTTCAGAACATTACAGAAAATTCAGACAAAACAAATCTGAATGTGGACAAAAATGGTCTACTACGATTTAAAAACAAAATATACATACCAGATTCGACGGAGTTAAAGTTAACAGTTTTGGATGAAGTTCATAAGAAACCATATTCTAGTCATCCAAGATACCAGAAAATGATAACATCATTAAGAAAGTTATTTTATTGGCCTAATATTAAGGGCGAAACAACATAATACTTAGCTAAGTGTCAATATTGTCAGCAAGTAAAAGTTGAACACCAACATCCAATTGGCCTTTTACAACCCTTACCTGTTCCAGAATGGAAATGGGAGACTATATCACTGGACTTTATTACAGGTTTGCCTAGAAATCCGAAACAAAATGATTCAATTATGGTGGTAATCGATAAACATAGTAAGTCTGCACACTTTATTCCTATAAAGTCTACTTTTGAAGATATTAACATCATTGAAATATTCATGAAAGACATTTTTAGACTGCATAGTATTCCTAAAATGGTGATTTCGGATAGAGACGTAAAATTTACATCTGCTTTTTGGAAAGAATTGTTTGCAGGGTTAAATACTAACTTGAATTTGAGCACGACTTATCATCCACAAATGGATGGAAAGACTGAACGAACAAACCAAATCGTAGAAGATATGCTCTGTATGTATGTAAGAACAAAACCAAGCAAGTGGGAAGATTACCTGCACTTGGTGGAATTTGCATACAACAATGGGTACCAAACTTCGGCTAAGATGAGCCCTTTCGAAGTATTGTACGAAAGAAAGTGTACGAATCTGATTAGCTAGGATAACCTAGTTGAAAGAATCATGGTAGGACCATAGATGCTCTAGGAAATGTAGAACATGCTAAGAAAAGTACAACAAAACTCAAAAGAGGCGCAGGACAAGCAGAAAAGTTGCGCGGAACAAAAAAGAAGACACCTGTAATTTCAAGTGGGAGACCACATTTATTTAAAAGTCAAAGCCCATAAAAGTTCCCTAAAGCTAGTGAACTGTGCCAAGCTGGCACCCAGGTTTTGTGGGCCTTTCGAGATCTTAACTCGAATTGGACTCGTAGCATATCAACTTGCACTTCCTGCCAATCTAAAAATTCATAATGTATTTCATGTTTCGTTGTTAAAGAATTATGTTCATGACCCTACTCATATGATCGATTGGAACTTGGTGCAGGTGGAACCAGAAGGAAAGTTCTAAGTGGAACCTCTGTGCATTCTGGACAGGAGAGAAATAACACTTCGGAACAAAGCTGTCGCCTAGGTAAAAGTGCAATGGAAGCACTTTAACCCTGAGGAGCCCACTTGGGAGTTGGAGGGAGATTTGCAAAAGTCTCATCCAATCATGTTCCAATAAAGGAACGAACACTGAGGACAGTGTTTTATTGAAGGGGAAAAGGATGTAACATCCCAAAAAAATAAATTATTTTTAAGTTTGAAAATTCTTAGAAAATTATTTCCGTTTTTGGTAAATTTGAAATTGGAAAATTTTTTCCATTTATGGAAATTCCAAATTTCGAATTTAGTTAATTTTAATTGATGATTATGAATGTTGGGAAGAGATCTGATTTTACCCAACTAACTATTTGACTATGACACTTGTATGAAACAAAATATTTTATAATTATTGTTGATGGACAAATGGGACAACCATGTTAAAATCAACTGACCATGACTCCATGTGTTAAGAACCAAATAGATCTACAAATATAATCACCACAAATACTAAATAGACAATAGATCCACAAAGCAAGATATAAGAAACCACACTTTATTATTACCAAACCCTTGAGGTAGGGTAACACCATACAATGGATCCTATTATGGAAGGGATCCTCTCCTGTTCACTTGCCTCTTCGAGGGGGCAACCTCCTAATGAGCTTCAGCTCCAAATACAATAATTCTCTTCATATCCCCTTACATTGCTTGAACCCCTTTATATAGTGCTACCATCACCTAAGAACATTCTAGAGGAGGAATCTTCTAGAAGTAGAACCTTCTAGAAGTAGAACCTTCTAAGAAGTCCTCTTACATTTATTATATCTAACTACCATAGTGGACCTTATTTAATAATATAGTGGACCTAGTCCACCT
>ML776979.1:744352-760074 GCA_009831015.1 Picea engelmannii
TATATATATATATATATATACACACACACTAGAAGGAAATCAAAAGGAATTTTCTAATAATTAAAATGAATAAAGTAGTGCAGAACGAAGTTCATTCCATGACTTGATACAGATATAATTCACAAGGAAATTCTCAAAGACTTAACACAGAGTTAATCCCTATGTTGAATACTTTTTGAATGGTAGTTTCCACCCTTAACAAACAATAATAACAGTATGGATACCTTAACACAAGGGTTGCCTTAGATTCGTATATTTATTGTTACAGAGTATTCCTTAATGACTCGTTCGGGGCACGAGGTAAACTTTTTACATTACATACTGAATGGAAATTACAGAAAAGCCCTTTTTAAAACATTTCAGTCGTAAGGGTTAGCGGGTGACCTGTCAGGATTCACCGAAGGAAAAACGCTTGAAGACATGTTCCTCAACATGGGTTCTACTCTATCAGAATTCCTTCAGAATTAACACTTCCATGGGGTCTCACAGGGACTTGAAACTAGGTAACAGTAACATTAGGGTAAGAGTAATCCATAAAAACGAATAGAGGGACACTGCAAAACCCTTAAGTAAGCGCAACCACATAACCCCGATAAGATGACTGTGCGAGAATGTACGTTCTAGGGTAAAGGAGGGTTATTTAAAGGGTTCCAAAAGGATTGCAAACAAAAACCAATAATGACTACCTTCCCCGAAGCAAGTTTAACCCAGGGAGTCACGAGAAGAACAACAACCATAGGAAACTATGTCAAAAAACAAAAGACCATAACCAGAGTTCTAGTATAAAATTTCTCCCACTGTAATGAAATCCGAGTATTCTATTCAATCTTGTAAAGTTACAGGAGTGTCATGAACTTACCAGGGTGGACGGTTAGGGACGTCTATTCTCCCACCGAGTAAAACCTCCAAGCGATCGATTTCCCCTCCCAAAGGAAAACACAGAGTTGCTTTGGAGAAACTACACGAATGACGAATAAGGGCCATCTAACCCTAAGAGAGCTCTTACTACGCAGATTAAATGTGATGGTATGAAAGGAGGCTCTGGCCATGTGATGGGGCATCGTTGGCGCAACCCTATTGGATGGGGTCTAGTGATGACCATCGTCTTTCATACACATAGGGCCTCCATTAATGGTTAGATCAGAGTCTTGACTCGCACCTGACAAGGACCTTTCCCTTCACATTAAAGGAATACAAAGTAAAGAGGGTTCCTTTGTAACACAACCAACTAGAAACTATTAACTATAACTGTTGTAAGTCCAGTCAGTACATCGTTGGAAAAGATATCGTTCATTTGAGACATCAGGAAACTTAGGTAGAGTTAAACGAGTTGTTAGTATTGGGTTTTATTATTACAAAACCTTTATGAAAATGGTGACAGGAAGATCTTTAACCAACCATTAATTACAGGAGATTTCATTCGATGACTTTGGCCATGCAAAGAAAAGGCCAAACATCTTATGTTAAACCAACAACTTGTCACTAAGGTGAATACTCCTGGTCCCATTGCATAGTGCATGGTATACGATCTTTATTTTTGAAAGCCAAATGAGATTTTACCCTTGCGCACAAGTATAGAGGCTTATTGCTTGGGGAAAATTTAATATCGTAAATCCTAAGATTACTATAGTCTAATAATAATATATATAATAATATATATAATAATATATATATATATATATATATATATATATATATATATGTTAGAGTAACTTTAGGAATGAAGGGAATGTTAGAGTGATGGAGTTTTATTCACTTAGGAACTCTGTTTCTTTATGTGTTAGGTCGACAAACATGTCTTTGTTGAGAATCTGAATATACGAAAGAAAATTATTAGAGTTTAACAATGGAGATAAAGGTTACGTTCTCCTAACTATGAGTCCATTAAATGAATTGAAGATTAATGTTCCTTAGAAAAAAAAAATTATTGGTAAATTTGAGGTTCATCACAACTTTATTGGTGTAAGTTGAATGCATATATTCCTCATCCACATTTAATTTTACCAATGGAAAATATCACTCAATGGAAAGCACAAATTCAAGAGAAAGAGAGAAAGGTAAATAGGGAAAATACAACTAGAAAGGAATATATTTCTCTTTGATATCAATGATTAAATTAAGTTGTGATCCGGATTTATGTAGGAACACAATGAAATACATAAATACACATAAACACAAAGATGGAGCGGAAATAAGACTTCATTTCATTAATAACAAATGACTAAAAGATGCTTACAAACATAATGGAAATAAACTAGCTAGGGCGATGGTAGCTTATCTCTGAGAAGAGATGTGGTGGCTACTGGCCTCTGAAATTCCTGTTACAATGAGGCTTGAAGGCCTATATATTACCGAGAAACAATGGAAAACTCTAAACATCCAAAAACCTAACCCTAGGAGATGAAACGCCAGAATATGGGCCCTGTTGGGGTAAATTAGTACATCAATTTCCCTGGGTCGTAACTTTGGCATACTATCTCCGTTTGACGCACATAATACATCATTAGAAAGATCTATCCGAGGAATACACTGCTGGTAGACAATATCAAGTCTAGAACGAACTCATATTCACCAGATCATTCATGCCCAGAAAGCGTCGTTTAGGGCCTCAAAATAGCTCCGGAAGTTCAGGACCCGAAGAATTGCTAAAAATAGTAAATTGTGCTACAATTAAGGAAACTGGAAAATTGAAAGAAACAATGGTGTGGGTCCAAGTGGAATAGGTAGGTGGCCACCAATATCCACCTGGATCATTCCTCCCCCCTTAGGAAGCAATGGTCCCCATTGCGTTGAGTTCCTACATGAGATGAGGAAACTTCTGCTGAACTTGGTCCCTAGTGAGCCACTTGCCCTGGTGAAGGAGTTGGTCTGCTTCGACAACTCGATATAGCTGGATCCTCTGTTGGTGGGTGCTCTTGATCTGTGTGTCCATAATTCGATCATTTGTGTCTTGTTCCATGAAATCTGGGTTTAACTTTGTTGGTGTGAGTTTTTTTGCCATGTCGGATGTGTCTAGTAGAGGTGGAAAGTAGGGCCGAAGGCGGTCCACATTGAACACTGGGTGCAAACCAAGGAATGGTGGTATACCGAGCTCAAAGGCATTGTCCCCTATAGCCTTGGTGATGGTGTATGGCCCATATCGGAGCGGGCGAATCTTGCGGTAGGGTCCAACGAGGTGCTCCTTTTGCAAATGTAGCCACACTTTGTCGCCCACCTGGAAGTTGTGTGGCACCCGATGTTGATCATGTCGTTGCTTGTACTTAGCATTGGCTCTGTCCAAGATGTCATGAAATTGTTGGCGGATGTGCTGAATGCGCTCAATGAAGTTGTTTGTCTTGTCAACCTCAGACTGGACATGGGATGAATCTTCCCGAGTAGCCGCAAAAGGCATGGCTATGTCAATGGGACATAGTGGCTGGAATCCCAAACTCACTTGAAAGGGGTTGTGGCTGGTTGAGCTATGGAGAGCCTGATTGTAGATGTGTTGTGCATAGGGGAGGATCTCATCCCATGTGTGTGGATTCTTTAAGTTGTACATGCACAAAATGTGTACAATCATCTGGTTGATGACCTCTATCTGGCCATCAGTTTGCGGATGGAAAGCTGCGGACTTGGTGAGCTTGGTGTCCAGCATGGACCAGAGGCTGGACCAAAATGTACTGAGGAACCTGTTGTCCTGATCTAAGATGATAGACTGTGGGATCCCAAAATGTACCCACACTCATTCAAAGAAGAGTTTAGCAGTGGATTCTACTATGATATTCTTCTTGCAGGCCATCATAATGGACATCTTCGAGAATCAGTCGATGACCACAAAAACATAGTCATTTCCATGCTTAGTAGAAGGAAGGCCCGACATGTAATCCATAGAGATGGATTCCCAAGGTTGATTGGGGGTAGGAAGCAGAGTATAGAGGCATTTCTTCTTGATGGTCGGTTTGGCAATGGCGCAAGCAGTGCAGGACTTGATGTACTTCCCGACATATTGTCGAAGGTTCGGCCAATATAAATACTTTTGCAGTACTGCCATGGTTTTCTCAA
Organism: Picea engelmannii; assembly: GCA_009831015.1. Classification (NCBI taxonomy): domain Eukaryota; kingdom Viridiplantae; phylum Streptophyta; class Pinopsida; order Pinales; family Pinaceae; genus Picea; species Picea engelmannii. Next base: position 748,394 of record ML776979.1, read on the forward strand.
CCCTGAAATTCCCAACGACCTGACTGTAGTGCGCCTCCCAAATCATCTTGGCACACTCATTTGAAGGAACACAAAGGTGTCCCAGGTGACAAAGAAGGGCATCCTGGAGGTGAAAATTGGGAACTTGCTTACCCTCCAAGAGTGTATTGTATGTGTGGCCGAATTCTGGATTACTTGTGTAGAGAAGCGGCCAATCGGAGGTCTCGTTCCCACAAAGTTGAGCACAGTGGTTAGCACCACGATGGGTGGTCAACTGAGGCAGTCTGCAACATTATTGGTGCTGCCTTTCTTGTACTTAATGTTCAAATGAAACTGTTGCAGGTATGTGGACCACTTCTGATGGCGATCGTTCTGCAACTTCCCTTATGTCTGTATGAACTGCAGGGGTTGGTGGTATGTGTGGATGATCATTTCCTTTCCAAAAATGTAATGCTTCCATTGCCGACAAGCCTGCACAATGGAATACATTTCTTTGTCATAAGTGGGATACTTCCAGACTGTCTTGGAAAGTTTCTCACTGTGATATGCCACTGGATGCCCATGTTGAGTAAGGACTGTCGCAATGGCTTAGTCAAAGGCATCTGTCTCGATATGAAATGGTTGTTGCAAGTCTGGTAATGTGAGCACTGGTGCAGAGAAGAGGCGATGCTTCAACTCCCCGAACGCCTTTTGTTGAGATTCGGACCAAAAGAATTTTTCTTTAGCTCCTCCCTTGGTGACTTGACTCAAGGGCCAAGTGATATGAGAGAATCCCAACACAAACCTACGGTAGAAGTTGGCAAGACCTAAAAATATGCAGAGCTCTGTTAGGGTGGTTGGGGCTGGACAATCCCGAATGACTTGGATCTTTGCTGGATCCACATGCAACCCCGACTCATCAATAATGTATCCCAGATACTGAACCTGGGTCATGCCAAAAGTGCATTTCTCCAAATTGGCACACAACTTGTGTTTTCGCAGTGTTTGGAGGACTTGTCGGATGTGGTGGAGGTGTTCTTCCCAAGTCTGGCTGAAGATCATAATGTCATCCAAGTACACCACTACAAATGAGTTGGTGAATGGTTGTAGGATGTCTTCTATTAGCCTCATGAAGGTTGCAGGGGCATTCGTCAACCTGAATGGCATGACCAACCACTTGAAAAGGCCCTCCTTGGATTTGAAGGCAGTATTCCACACATCAGAGGGTTCGATTGGAACCTGGTGATACCCTGACTTCAAGTCGATCTTGCTGAAATATTTCTCCCCCTTGAGTTGGTCCAGAAGGTCATCAATCCATGGGATCGGGTACCTATTCCGAACAGTGATCTTGTTGAGTGCTCGATAGTCAATGAAAAGTCTCCAAGTCCCATCCTTCTTCTGCACCTACACGATTGGGATCCCACAGGGTGATGAACTCGGATGTATGTGACCTTTCTGCAACAAATCCTGAATCTGCCTCTTGATTTCATCATTCTCCAGAACAGAGCATCGATAGATGGGTCCATTGGGCAGCGACGCACCTGGGGTCAGATCGATGGGGTGCTTGACCTGGCAGTGTAGAGGCACCCCTGCGGGGGAGGTGAAGATGTCCTCATAGTCCTCCATGACCTTATCCATCTGTTGTTTTCATGCAGCGAGGCCCTGTCTGGAGGTCATTGCCACAGTATTCCTCTTTCCCTGAGGGCAGATCATTAGGAAAACAAATTTCCTGGTTTTGGAAATGAGCTTACTGCATTGTTTTGTAGTAACCAAAGAGATGGTGGTAGGCAGTGATATCTCCGGTATCCTGTACAACTTATTTCCCAAGGTGATAATAACAACACGAGGCCTGGACTCATACACAACATGTTGCTTCCACAAGTACGGTTGGCCTAATAATACATCAGAAACATCAAGAGGAGCAATGTCACATAATACCTCATCCGTGAAGGGCTTGATGTTGTAGGGAAGGTGACATTGTTGGCTGACGCGGAGGTCCTGTCCTTGGTGCAACCACCCGATGGTGTATGGTTGTGGGTTTGTTGTGGTTGGAAAGCCCAGCCACTTCATGACCTCTACCGAGATGAGGTTCTTCTGGCTCCCGCTGTCGACAATGAAGTGCAATGATGAACCCTTTACCCACATCTTGGAATGGAAGAGATGCTCCGCCTCCTCTGGATCTTCTGGTTCCTCCTTCTGGATCTTCGTGGTGGCAATGGTGGTGTTGGGCTCCGCATCAATAATTACTTCCCCCTATCATTCCCCTTGTCTGGTTCTAATTCAGAGTCAGAGCATGCATCTGATTCAGAAGCCTTCAACTCGGCTACCACTGACTGCTTGGCCCGACACTCACTTGTGTTGTGAGTGGAGCTCTTATGGAACTCACACCACTTCCCCATGTCCTTTGGCTTCGTGGTGGTGTTCTTTGCTTGTGGCTTTGGCGGGTTATCCTAGGCCACCCCGCCTTGGCTTGGTCCTTTGTTATGCATTTTGGGGGTACCTTTCCCTTGCTTCTGATTCACAGACCCAAAGTCTCGCTTTTTCTGTTTGAACTTCTGCTCAATCTTGGCAGCACATCGGTACGCCACACCAAGTGAGGAGATGTCGAGGAAATCCATTTCCTCCTAAATGTATCTGTGCAGACAATTGTGGTAATTTAACACCAAATGTTTCTCTGAATCTTTGATACCCAACTTTGTGCGTAGGGTATGAAACAGATTCGTCATATCATGCACATCTTGGTCCCTTCGCTGCCACAGCATAGTCCATTGTATGTATTTGTCCTCATAACTCCCCACGGGATAATATTGTTCCTTGATGGCGTCTCAGAAAGAATTCCAAGTGGGTGTGGCCGAGAACAGAGAGGGTTCCCCCTTGCCCTATTGCTCCAAGTAGGTTTCCCACTAGTCCTTGACATGGGGGGCGACTTTGAGGAGTGCGAAAATAATCCTTTCTCGGTCGAAAAATTCATGAACTGAGAAATATCCTTCTAATAGATTCAACCATCTATCTACGGTATCTACATCTATTTGGCCCTCAAATATGGGAATGTCAAAGTTTACTTGTACCTTAAAAGGAGTGGCGCCTCCAGAGTGGCTGTTGGATGTCGATGTGCCGCTAGTGGGAATCTGTTGAAGAATCTGGGCAAAGTTGTCCATCATCGCGTTCCTTTGTTTCTCGAGGGCCTCCTCGAGCAACATTTTGATAGGATATCCTACTCCCTCATCTTTATTTTCTTCCCCCATGGATGATCGTCGGGGTTTGCAAGACTGATCTTGCAAAGGTTCAACCAGATCGAGCCCCAACTCCTTATACCCCGACCTCGTTGGGGACATGCAAATAAAGATCGAGTTCGAGAAGACCGCTCTGATACCACTGATTCGGATTTATGTAGGAACACAATGAAATACAGAAATACACATAAACACAGAGATGCAGCGGAAATAAGACTTCATTTCATTAATAACAAATGACTGAAAAATGTTTACAGACAAAATGGAAATAAACTAGCTAGGGCGTTGGTAGCTTATCTCTTAGAAGAGATGTGGCAGCTACTGGCCTCTGAATTTCCTATTACAATGAGGCTCGAAGGCATATATATTACTGAGAAACAATGGAAAACCCTAAACATCCAAAAACCTAACCCTAGGAGATGAAACGCCAGAATATGGGCCCCATTGGGGTAAATTGGTACATCAATTTCTTGGGGTCTCAACTTTGGCATACTATCTCCGTTTAACGCACATGATACATCGTAAGAAATATCTCTCTGAGGACAACACTGCTGATAGTGAATATCAAGTCCGAAAAAGACTCATATTTTCCAGAGCATTCATGCCTAAAAAACGTGGTTTAGGGCCTCAAAACAGCTTCGGAAGTTCAGGACCCGAAGAACTGCTAAAAATAGTAAATTGTGCTACAATTAAGGAAACTAAAAAACTGAAAGAAACAATGGTGTGGGTCCAAGTGGAATAGGTGGGTGGCCACCAATATCCACCTGGATCAAGTTGACACATGTAGAAGTCAATTAAAGAAAAAGAGGAATTTGTCCTCAATTTAAGGATCTTGGTTACTATTTATTGTAATTTGACATTTGGAGATAGGATTGGAAACTAGAGACTTAGACATATATTTATGTCAGTTTGAATTAAATTTTGAAGACCTTGTCAATTGATGATTTCATTTATTAGTAATGTGAATTTGTGATAATTATATTTCTGTTAATTATTTGCCAATGTCCCTGCTTTAAGTTTCATGTTAATTCTTTCCATATTCCGTGAACTTGTCAATCGATTGTATATAAAATAGGAGATACATTAGTTGTCATTAAGATTATTTTTATGATTAGTGATAATCTGTGTATGTATCCTTACAATTTCTTTTGTTTAGGAATTTCTTCTAGAATCTTATCAATTATCATTCTCTTCTTTTATTTGATGTTCCTGCTAAATTATTAAGTTGTTAGTCATCAAGAGAGGCATTTATATATATGCTCATATTATTTCTTGCATATTGTATATGAATAATTATCCTTTTGAAGTTAGTCTAGGAGGCTATTGTTTCTCATTCAATTTCTTTAAAAAAACACTTAAACTCTTCTTAGACTACCAATATAGTGTAGATATAACTGTTTTTATCTATTTCTAGTAACAATAGTTATTGTGCTTAAAGATTCTTTGGGATAATGAATTTACTCTAAGTGTAGAGAATTAATTATTCTTTTATACATTTTTAATTAGCATTTTCTCTCAATTGAGATAGGATTAGTAGATTAGTTTTCTTTTTGCAAACCTAGGTTAAGTTAGATTAGATATTAAACAATTAAGTTTAGTTTCCAAAGATCAAATATCTTGAGTGGAAGATCGAGCCCGCATATCATTTTGAAAATACCATTCCAAATGAAAATAAGTCTAATTCGGGCTTGTGATCAGGTAGTTATCCCCTGTTGCAAGAGGGAATTTTCTTGCCTGCCAACAATTGGCGCTAGGAGAGCCAAGTGACATGTATGGCTGGTAGATCATCTCTCGGTGCCAAGCCGTCATAGTCTTTTCATACCAAATCACATCCTGGGAGGATCCCTAAATATACCAATGGGATTTCATCTCTTAAACAAAATCTGGTGTCCAATTCACTTAAATTTATTGAAACCCACAACAGATAGAATCCCATTATAACCCTATTTCTTCATCTTAGGTTGAGCTCGTTTATTCTACTATTTATGAGGAAATCCCCATAATCAATCCACAACTACAATTATCTAGGGTTTTAAATAGAGAACATAGTAAAGAAATTGGTCAACCTCTTATTGAATTTACAATCCCTAAAAAAGGAAGATAGTTAAGGAATGAAAAAGAAAGTGACATTAGTTTCATATATGAACCTAATCCTTTAGCACAAATCTCCAACATATTAAGGGGATTAGAAGAGGTAAAGGATTCGTTTGTTGATGTTCAATTAGAGTTCAGTTCAGGTAAGCCCCCATCTCCACTGAAGAGGTAATCCCCCATCTCCATTGAAGAGTCATCCTCACACTCCTGTCAGATCTCAACCACCTTCTCTACAAGGACGTCCTAAACATTCCACTCAGGAAATTCCAAGACAACCCCAAGGTAGAAGAATCACTGGAGTACTGAGAAGACCATGTCTTTTCCTAGGAGTTGTTACAGTTCTTTGTCCTACTCATGATCTTCTGAAACATACTAAAAAATTCCTCCCTAATTTCGATCATGATAATATGTAATGTCTTGAAGATCATGTTAATGAATTCATGTTAGTAGTGAATTCAATGGGTGTGCAACATGAAGATGTTGTATGTCGGTTATTTCCATACACTTTTGAACGAAAATATTCCATGTGGTACTTTACACTTCCACAAGGTACAATTAGAAACAATAATGATTTTGAAACTACATTCATGAAAAGTTTTTGTGAGGATAAGACCCCAACAACATTTGTCTTAGAATTGTCGAGAACTAAAATGACTCCCAAGGAGAAAATTAAGATTTTAATCAAAGATTCTTGACATTAATGAATAAAATACCAGAATATTCTAGGCCTAAAGATAATTTAATTATTGAATTATGTACTACAACCTTACCATCTTCCATTTCTATTTTTGTTAAAAGAGTCGGTAAAACAACTTTAGCATAAACATTTAATGAAACATTAAAGGTGGAAAAAAGAATGATGAGTATTGTAGGAAAAGAACCAACTAAGAAAAAAATAACTTTCCCACTTACTAGGAAACAAAATGTTAGTCAAAACTGCAAAAGATAAAACGATAAAAAAATGTCAACATGGATAGTCTTCAAAGACTTATTAAAAAACTCTCCAATGATATTCTAGATCTGAAGAAAAATTCAGGTGAAAGTTCATCATATAGGAGACCATGGAAACCACCTTTTAGGAGAAATTCTCCACCTCCTTATAACCCAAACAATTCCCTTGAAAAGATACACATTGATGAGTTTGCTCACGATCATTACTATCAAGTACATGAAGCCAATCATTCTGAAAAAAAAAATTCCTATCAAGAAAATATTGGTACTTGAAGAGCATGTAATCATGGCACCCTTGGAAATACAGTAAGATAAATATCAAAGGGACACCCTTTTGGTATTATTAAAAATTGAAATTGAAAATTGTCTAAACAAAATTGTTAAATATACATTTTATCTTAGGAGAAAATAATATTCTAATATACTTTACATTACAAAAGAGTAATCAAAATATTAGCTTAAAATAAATGTATATAGATCATTAGTATTCATAATATGATGAAAATATAATTGAAACATAAATACTAAGAAAGAAGTATATAGTTAAACACTGTACATGAAATTAAATTAAACTCAATTTTAATTGGTAAAAATCAATTTTAAGAAAACTCATAAATTATTGAGAAGAAGCAGGATCTAGAATTTTAAATGACTAAGACAAGTAACAAATTCATATATTACTAAAATAGGAAATCATGAGAAGATCAAGGGAACACTTACTAATAAAAGTAAGAGTTGTGGGAATTGGGTGAGTAAAATTCAATATTTATAATTTTTAAATGGATAATTTTATATGCACTTGTGTAAATGAGTGACACCAAAAGTGAGTATTAATCTAATAAGAAATTAGTAAAATATAATTATGCATAGGTTGGATAAGTGAAATGAGCCACAAGAGCATTTGGGGTTGGGGAAAACACTTTTATGTGCCTTGATGCTAGATGATTGTCTTAGTATTAAAACTACTTTTACTAGATTCTTATTGAAAGTTTGGTCTATTAGAATTTGTAAAGAAGTGGGAACTCTTTTCAAACTTGACATTTTCAATCATTGTTACAAAGTATTTTATCCAAAAAAAAAGTGGGAACTCTTTTCAAACTTGACATCTTCAATCATTGTTACAAAGTATTTTATCCATACAATCTCCTTGGAGGTAGAGAGTCCTTGGGGAAGGAGAGTACCCAAAAAAGTTGATAGAGTTCAACGATTACAATTACAATTGGCAAGTTGATGCAAAGCTAGAAATTGGATCACACGTTTCAAGTCAATAATCCATTCAACTAGTGACAATAACTCTAGTTAATTTCATTTAGGTAAATACTGTTGTAATGAATTATTTCATGTGTATAATTATTATTATAACGAATAATTTCATTAATGAGCATTTTGGAATCAATTGAATGATATAATTTGTTTAAAAATGATATAATTTGTTTAAAATTTTATTCAGTGTAATTTGTAATGAATAATTTCATGTGTATAATTATTGTTGTAATGAATAATTTCATATGTACAAAATGGGTATCTTGGAACCATTAGGAATTGAATGATATAATTTGTTTAAAATTGTATGGATTGCACTTGTTGAAATTTTGGTTTTGGCATATTTAGATACACATTGGTTGAATATGAAATGTTTTTATATATTAAATTTAAAAAAATAGAAAAATATGTGTTGAACAGTTAATTTTATTTTTTAAGTAAGAAATGTGTAATTATATTGAAAGGCGTATATCTATTGATAATGAGCATATTTAATAGGTTTTTAGTGCTTAATCAATTTTGTATGGACAAGATTAAATATTGATGGAATATTCTTAGTCGTCCCAATAAATCAATGGTTGTGATTTCAACCACTAATTTCCTCACTATTATAAAGCCATCACTTTACATGTTTATTTTTTTACTTTTACTTGATCATATTTAAAATTTACTATGATGGCTAGTTGATTACCACCTCTCGGTGATTAACAACAATTAAAATTTTGTTACAGAGTAGAACGTTTCATTTTCTAGACCACCTTTACATACTGCCTCTTCCCGGCCACCTCCAAGTCGGTTCATGTTTCCAAAAGTTTAAAGAATAACACTAACACGTTTTCTGTACCGCAACGTTTAAAAAATAACACGTTTATTGTAACGGACTTTTAAAAATTACTGTACGCCGTTTCTAATGACTGTAACTTTACATATATGTACATGGAACCGGCAGATTTTGTGTCAACTACCCGCACCTGTGCATCGTAAGTCTGTAAGACCCAGCTCTTCTTATAGTCTTGGTCTTCATTTTCCTTGAAATTTCATGTAGATTGCTTAAGGTTGGCAGGGTTTCAAAATTTAGATTTATCTGTTTTATATGCTTTTCTTTTCTCTTATCCAAATTATTCACTAACCCCGCTCTCTGTTGTATGGTGATATTGGTTTGATTTTTGTATGGCAGCGTCATCCGTTCTAGAGAGATTAATGGACTTTTGTTACAACCTGATGTCTGGTGATAGTTGTGACCTGCTGTTTTCTTAATTTGAGGCACCTTGTAAGCACCCTCTTCTATATATATGCTAGAGCAATCTGCTAGCTTATACATTTATCTTTATTACACTCAATTTAATGAAATATGGGATATCTTAATATCTTTGGAATTTGGATTTAAAAATTGGTTTAATTAGTTTGCTAATCAACTCTTTGTAAATTTTATATACTTAAATAATCTAAAAATTACCTTAATCTATTTATTTATCAACTTGAAATATAATATTCTATGCATCTTGTCTTGTATTCCATTAAGGTAAAAAAAACTGTCAATGCAATTTCGAAGCTAAAATAACTGTCCATACAATTATTTCGCATTTTGCTCTGTTGCTTCTATACTGTAGGTACATGATGTATATGAGCTATGGTTTTTTAATATCAGAGGTTGTGTTTTTAACTTTATGTGCATTATTATTTAAATAATGTATCAGATATTTAATTCATTAATTAAACTTGGTATAGGATATTAATTACTTAATTATGTTGGGGTAATGATCAGTGGTATATCCACAGTATATGTGGTGAGGATTGGAGATTACACAGTATATGTGGTGAGGATTATTAGGGTATATCAGATTATAATTATCTGGTTGTATATGGTGATTGTATATGGTGGCTAGTTGATTGCTAGTTTTAAGTGATTAACAAAGATTAAAGTTTTATTACAGAGTGGTGTCTTTCATTTTCTAAGCCAACCTAAACCTTTCAGCGTTCACCATCCACGAATTTGCGACTATACTAGTTCTAGATATAGTTGGACTGTGGATAGCTCTAGCTATGTTCATATAACGTAAGTCTGATCGTTGTTTGCCTGGAAGCTTTATACGTATTCTTTTTTCTAATTTCTCCCGGGCTGGTGCCATGATTATACGTATTCTTTTTTCTAATTTCTCCTGGCTTGAATTTCACGAACAAACAGTTCACTGATTTGGTAAAACAAAAACGACTAACGTCCCGAGTAAATTTAACGTGAAATTTTTATATGAACTTTCATGAGTTCTTTTTCATGTAAGGATTTTAAGATGAACATCATGAATTCCTGTCAATCACGACGTTTTGCAAAGGTTATCATTTATTTAAATATTTCATTTATTTAAATAATTCAATGTTGTTATTTGAAAGAGTTTTATTCAATTTTGCTATTTGAAAGAGTTTTACTGGTTTATGTTTGTGGTTACATAAGATGAAAATGTATATTTTTTAGTTGGTCTAATGGTTAAGAACATGTGTTTCGTCTTAAAAGATGATAACTTCAAAAAGTATGTATATCTCCATAAATTTTACCAATCATTTTTTTGGAAAGAAAGAATCTCATACACTAATTTGATGTTTGATTTAACTCAAAAGTTGAAATTAAATTATTATTATATGCAAAATTGTACTTTAAATTTTAAAATACTAAACATTTATATTCAAAATTTTAAATACTTTATTTTTGTTTGAATGAAAATTCTGGATTTGTTAATGTATTTTCTAGGTTGTTTTTTTTTTTTCTTAATTTAAAAATGGCAAGATATTTAATTAAATAAACAAAAGATTCAGATATTTGGTCACATAAAATCCGTTTTCATATTATGGATGTCCAAGCATATCTTCGAAGTTTTGCTTTCAGATAATAATAAAAAAATCTTCCATAAATTATTAACTTTCATTGAAATATTTAATAAATAGAATGAAATAGAAATGCGTTAAACATGGTTTACACAATGTGGTTGAAATTTCAAAACTAAATTGTTTATTAAATTTGATGGTTTTGATCATTTTGGTATCTATTCCTACCATTTTAAAGAAAAAAGTTGATAAGTAAGAAGTTTAAACCATATTGACGGACAAATTAACCAGTAACAAACAATTCCATCCATGCATACCTTTTAATCTCTAATTCCGTTTCAACGATGTCCAAGTTGAGTATATTGCTTATGACCAGTTTTGCTATTCTCATCTGTATAGGCCACTGAATCACATCAAATATATGTTTGTTCCGTTTTCTGATATAGCTGTGAATTTTCGTTTGTGCTATATGTCAATATATTGGCCCTGACTGAGGCCTCATATTTATTGTGTACAGTAATTACATTAAAACTATTGAAATAAATTAAGTAGTTTACTACTGGTTTTAAGTCAAGACACACAGAAGAATGAATATAAATTAACTTAAATAAATAATAATGATTTGAAATTGTATTTTTGACACTCACTTGTATTTAAATAATGAAATTTGGTTAATTATTTAAATATGTTAACTTAAAAATTAAGTATAATTATTAATAGAATGGTTAATTAATATTCAATTTAATATATATTAAAGTGCAAAATTAAAACAAGAAAATTAGTTAACTTAATAAATTAAGTCTGATTATAAATTGTAATAATAATTGAATAGAAGCATATGTTTTAAAATTATAAGCATAATTGTTATGGTAATAATTGCTATGTAATTTATTGTAAATTTAAGATAATTTTTTTTCTTTATTTAGTTTATGGTAAATTAAACCTCTTAATTTATAAGGACAACATTGAAGAACTCTATCATAATTTTACAACTACCCTTTGCCCTTCTATTAACAAGTTCTCTTTCGAGGTGTCTTATAAAAAGAATAATAGAAAAACCAACCCTTGGTATGATAAAGAATGTAAAATTGCTAGGAAAGCTATTAGGGATGCTTCTAATGAGCCCTATGTACAAAGCCCTAATTAAAAAGAAAAAAAGATACTATATCAATAAAAGGCAAGAGCAACTTTCACAACTATACAAGTTGGATCCTGAGAAGTTATTCTAAAACGCAATACTAAAGAAAATAATAGGATTCCCTTAACGGACTGGAATTCCTACCTTAAAAGTCTTTACAAGTTCCCTAATGCCATGGACACCATTCCTATTGTCCCTACAAAGGAAGAAGTTTTTTCTTTAGATGA
>ML776979.1:760543-846948 GCA_009831015.1 Picea engelmannii
TTGGAGGAAGTGACTTCATACAAATATCTTGGAATTGATATTCACCACAAGCTCAATTGGAATTATAGCATTGAGAAAATGATTATTGGGGGATGGAAAGCTTATTATGGGCTTGAAAACAATTGTAAATCAATTGATCTTTGCAGCCGGGATAAGAAAAAACTCCTCTTTGAGACTCTTGTTACACCTTTTATTCTTTATGGATGTGAAGTCTGGGGTTGTAGTATCTCTCGTGAATCCTGGAGAAAGATAGATCAAATACAAAAGAATTTTATAACCTATAATCTCAAAATGAAAGGAAATACTCCTTATCCCATCCTCCTCGTAGAAACAAGTTTCTCCCCCATTGAGAGCATGGCTATGAATAGATACCTAATGTATAAGAACAAGTTAAACAACATGAAAGACAAGAGGCTACCTAAAATTGCTTCAAAATCAAGTCATGACCACCATCGACTCAAGCGAGGATGGCATAAAGACGCCCGGTCTTCACTAAACTATCGGGGAATCATGGAAGAAACCATTTTGCAGAATAAAGATACTATTAAAAAAAATGTCAAATCAAAATTTAAGGAAAAAATGTGGTGTGAAAAAGAGTTAGAGGAAAAAAAAAATTAAGGTATTATAAAGATGTAATCAACCCTGATCTAAAAGATCAAAATTATCTATCTGTTTTTCCAAGTGTCAAGAAAAAAATAAGCATTGCTAAGATAAGAAAAAATTCTCACAAGCTCCATAGTGAAACTGGACGTTGGTCAATTCCTAAAACGCCATGGGATGAAAGAGTGTGTCACCTTTGTGATACTAAGAAGGTTGAAGATGAAAAACACTTTCTCTTAGATTGTCTAGCCTATACCCATATTAGATCTCATTTTCAAAATATTGATCACACTACCAACCTTCCTAACCTCTTGACTCAACAAAAGTATGATGATCTTGGAAAGCTTCTATTAATGCTTTTCGAGCACATAAACAAAATTTTAAAGAATCACAAGTAATCACTTCCCTCTTAAGGTCAGATAGACCAATTAGGTCTTAGTGGACATTAATCATCATCATCATCATCATCATTGTAAATTGAAGATAATTTTTTTTCTTTATTTAGTCTTATCCAACTTAGAATTAGTTATTATTTTACATTGAAATTTAAACTAAAATGTCTCATATATTTTGAACATGTTTTTTATTTATATTTTCTTTATTATCTTGAATTTAATAATATAAAAATATAAAATAAAATATTTTATTTATTTATTGGTTTCTTTATTTAATCTTATCCAACTGAGGATTAGTTATTATTTTACATTGTAAAAATATAAAATAAAATATTAGTTATTATTTTATATTATAAAAATATAAAATAAAATATTTTTTTATTTATTGGTTTCTTTATTTAGTTTTATCCAACTCGGATTAGTTATTATTTTACATTGGAATTTAGACTAAAATGTCTCATATATTTTGAACATGTTTTTTTATTTATATTTTATTTATTGCGTACAATTTAGTAATGTAAGAATATAAAATAAAATATTTTTTTATTTATTGGTTTAGATTTAACCATGTAAAAATATAAAATAAAATAATATGTACTATAATATAATGATGTTATACACTTTTGAACAATAAAACTTAATATAACTAAATACACAAGTAATGAATATTTTTTGTCAAAAGATAATAATTGAGTGTTGTTTGTTATTCAAAATATATAATAAACAGTGAATTGAATGGAACTATAATATTCATAAATATAATAGAAATATAATAAATATATTATAAATATAATAGAAATATAATAATAAATAATATATTAGATAATAAATATAATATAAATATAATAATGCATAACAAAAAATACATAGTACAACTTTTTATATTTAGATGTGGTGATTGGTGAAATTCATTGATTATGTAATTAATTCTACATATTGAAAAACTTGAAGGTAGCAATAACACTTCAATTCTATCAACCAATTAGAAATGAGAAACACAAATATTTTTATTATTTCAAAAAATATATGTTTGTTTTCCTATGTTAAACATTACATTGCATACACAAATTTATGGTAAAAAGCAAATTAATGTCACATCAAAAGCAAACTCATTGTTATAGTCCCGTGGCATGGACTAATAACACAAGGGTGAGTGTAAGTTTGAAAGATAACCAGAAGGGTGGTGTAAGTTTGAAATATAACAACAAGGGTGGGTGTAAGTTTAAATTAATAATGTCGTATTAAGATAACACAAGGGTGGGTGTAAATTTAAATTAATAATGTTGGTGTTTAGTTAAGAGGTAGTACATAGGTATTTAATTAAATACAAATATTTAGATTGTTTAAAATAAAAAAAATGTAAGGTGCTTGTTTAATAAAATTGTACAATCTTATGCATTTTATAAAAGTTGTTTAGATTGTTTTTTTAATATAATTTAACATTCAATCACATATTTGTGCAATTATATAGTTTGAAAGATTAACACCATTAACCTTATGTTATATCAGTGACCACTCACCTACAAAGGGGAACAATGTCATTTTAATCACTAAAAAAAATGAAAGAAAAGAGAAAATCAAAGGAATTCTAATTGAAAAACTTTCAACAAAAGACAAAAGTGAGAAGAAGAGCATAATAGATGAAGCGTTGAAGATACAGGGATACATTGAAGAACGTTGATTGAGAATGGGTCCTTTGGTAGAGAAGAAAGGGAATGTTGAGTAAATCCCTGTGAATGCAATCTATATTTATGTAGAGAGCCAAAACACCATTGTAACCCTGTAATTGTTGATAAATAAAAGTTGTGCATAGCCAATTGATGTTGGAAATTTTCCTTCGAGTATTCTCTAAGATAAACTTTGTTCCTATTGTGTTTAATCGTCTTGTGATTATTCTTTTATATCTTCTTGTTTTTCTCTAGTGGTTATTAATCCCAACACCCACATCATTAAATTGATTTCATTGCATTGTTGATTGGTATGCACAACACAATCTCCAATTTACATGATCATTGGTTTCAATTGATTGTTGTGTGATGTGTAAATCATATGCAACAACAATGAATTGCATTATCCACTATATATGCAATGAATAGTTTCCTCCTATAGCCATCTTTGTGATTTACCAAGACATTATTAACCAAAATGCAGTGACCAGTTTGTCCCTCAAGCTTGTGTGTGTTGGTAATTATGTACAACTCATTCTCCTTAATGAGATCATTGGTTGTCCCCCATAGTTATAATTACCAATGCAAATGCTCTATTGAAGTGATAAGTGTAACATCCCGCTCTAGCGCACTAAGAAAACTTATTCTTTGAGGACACTTGCTCGCAAGTGATCTGAACTATTATGATATTAAAACATTTTTCCTTGATTATGATGCGTTATGATAGATGACGTGATGTTTTACTACATTGACATAGACAGGTGCTATTGACTCGGTTTTACTGAGTGTGCAGGGTTTTGGACCTTGAGGATGCAGAAGCATTGACGGAACCCTTGGACTCCGGATCCAGTCAGGGAGTGTGCTATTTGGGTTTGATTATTTTACTGTGATTTTAGTACATTTGATTAGATGATATGGTGTGGACATGTCTGACATGATTGTTGATGATGCAGGTTGATGATAGCTTGCCGACCAGACTCACATATGGAGTAAAGGGGTCACACACGACTACGAGAGAGGTTGAGGGAGAAGTGTGGACAACAGCCCTGCCACAGCCTACTAGCACTCCCGTCATGGCTCGAATTGTAGGTTAACGATTACCTAGTTCGAGAGGACCCACGATGCCACGAGGGCAGACTGTGATAGTCGCTTGTGATGATTCTAAGGGGTGCGCAATAATGTGGGGGCCTTATTCCTTAGAAGCCCTTAGTCTCCCACAAGTTCACCTAGCGGAGTGTTGACTCCAGGGGTTATTGATGTCTACTAACCAGTCAAGAGGCGAGTGGCACCCTTGGAGCACATGGTGCATCCTCAAGGGCACGTAGTGCAAAAGAAACAAGAGGCGAGTGGCACCCTTGGAGAACGTGGTGCATCCTGAAGGGCACATCGCGCAAAAGAAACAAGAGGCGAGTGGCACCCTTGGAGCATGTGGTGCCTCTTGAAGGGCATGTCACGCAAAGGAACAGATGAGGTGAGTGACATCCTTGGAGCACCTAGTGCGTCCTGAAGGGCACGTCACGTTGATGATGATAGAGGATTGAACCTAGATGGCCCTAAGACATTTAACACATTAAGAAATTTTAAAACAACTCCCCTAATTAAATGTCGTCCAGTTCAGAATCTAAGTCCTAAGTCTGAAACTATGCTAGGGGTAAAATTTTGTCTACTCTAGAGAAAAATATTCTAAAAATTTAAAATAGTAAAATTTAAAATAAAAACCATTTAAGTAATAATTTTGGTCTTCATAAACTTTTGGGGTAAAATGAAGAGAGTAAGAAATTAATTAAAAGGTGTGGATATAAAATATAAAGAAGAAATTAATTATATTTAATTTTTGATAGTTTAAAAAGATGTTGAATTAATAATAAAAGGGAAAAAGGGGTTAAATTGCAATTTTTGTTTTTAGCTCTAATAAAAAGGGGAAAGAGGGAAATTATAACATTTAGGAAACTAGGGAATGGAGGTAACTTAAAAAGGGAAAGAGGGGAACTCATGGTAAAAAGTGGGAAACCAACTTGGTAAAGAATCTGCAATTTAAGAACCTTCTAATTTTAAACTGATTAAGAAATTTCATTTTAGGGAAAGCTTTTAAAACCTGTAAGGGAATCTAGGGACACCTAGGAGTAAATTTAGGAGTAACTCTAGGTGGGTGAGGGAAATAAGACAATTTAATAAATTAAAGAAAATAATTACTGGAGGAATGTGGGGGATGAATGACATTTGTACGAAGGAGAATTTTTAGAAGATTTTATTAAAACTTAAATTAAATGAGATTTAGGGAAAGTTTGGAGGTTCAAAAACTCTATAAAAGAGAGGAAGGAGAAGGAAGAAGGGGATCGGTTGTTAGCGTAGCATTACGCTGCCAGATTAGTAACTTGACTGATTTACTTGTGGGGAGTTGGGATTTCCCAGCTCGGAGAGGAGTGGTAGCTCGGCCTTGCGAGGCGCGTTGGGAGCTAGACGTACCATCTGGATAGTGTGTGGCCCCTTTGCGGCTCAGTGGGCTAAGGGGGAAGTAGAGTATCCCTAGCATTGGCTGGGAGGTACCGGTGAGGTCTCGACGGTCGACGAGAGGGAGAGCATGGAGCGCGGGATGTCATTCAAAGCGGGCAATGAGGCAACGGTATGCTCTTTTATTTTGTAGAGTAGAATGCTTTAGGCCTTATGATTGGATCTGAATATTGACTGTAAATGAATTTGGTATGTTTATACCCAGTGTTATCTCGTTTTACTTTGCCTTTTTATCTCGCTGGACAATCCTTTGTTTTTACATTATTGACTGTGTTTTTATGCATGCATGGATAAATTTACTCTGCATCTATGCTTAGATGAGCAACTTAACTTTGTGTTATTGAGAATTGACGGATACATCTGTCTCTGCGTTCTATGTTGATGGATTTTGGCTAGCGCTTGTAATTATGTTGGCCAACGATTAACCATCCTTGCAATAATCATTTTCTCCTTTAGCAAATAAACATCAACAAATCGTTGATGGACAGTGACTCTGCAATAGTCGTTTTCCTTTTTAAAAGCTAAACAATCATTGCATTTAATTGCATATTCCATAAACTAGACAGCACTGGAGGTTATGTAAATTGCATACTCAGTTAAACTAGACAGCACTAGTACCTTTACTATCAGCAAAGTTTTCGCTAATTAATAGCAGTCGATTTACAATGAGGTTTAGCGATAGATTGCAGCGTTTTAGCGGAGACGGTTGGGTATCTTAGATTAACTATCCTTGCCATAGATCCCTAGTTGTGATAACGCGCTGGAGGTGTTAAGGTTGACAGATTTAGTGGTAAATGCTTTTTTTTTTGTTATCTTTTCCAGCCTTTACTAATCGAGGCCTCGAATGATTAAGTTCGATTCTGGATAATTTACCTTGCCCTTGTTTTTGGAACTGTCCTCGTGGTAGGAAACACCGAAGAAAAAATAATAATAAAACCACTTTTCATAAGATAAAATTATTAATAATTTTATTATTTTTAGTTTTTGGAGATTTTACAGTGTTATTGATAGATTCTTAGGATGGATTTTCCTTGGACGTGCAGAAAAGGCAAGCTTTATGCAAAAGAGCAAATGTTGCAAATCCCCATCATTTCCCTAAGAGAAAATCTCTGACAATGAATCAACCAGGACATTATAAGACGGGTCATTTCTCCTCGTTTCGTTTGGAGCGCACCATCCCTCTGCCGTAACCTTTTCATGCCACCTATTTGATATGTATATACACCAATCACTGCAACAATGAATGCAGTACAGTCGGTTGGTAGTGTTTGCTTCGTTGATGGGGTTGCAGGTTGATGGGCGATGTTGCACGACGATCAATATGCAGCTGCTGCAGAGTCCTTAAGATAGCAAATGCAGTTGCTGATATATATACTGACTACTGATCCATCAACAATGATGGAATCATAATCTAGACGACGGACTAGCATTTTTTTCAAACTTCTTGGCTATAGCGTTTATAATTTGTTATACGCTCCTATCTCCACTTGAAAGTTTAAGAGTCGTGTGAAACTGTAACCTGGAGATGATCAAGTACACCTTATTATAGATTTAGGAATCCCTAATCCCAAGGTCGACTTACCTAGCTCTAGAATAGAGAAAGTCGGTGTGTCTGACAGATTTAAGAGCCTCGCCTTAATTTTTTTCTAGAGATTATGTTGGTAGCCTATATCCTTGATGCTTATGACAGAAGTTGAAGTGACAGTTGGTTTTTGGCAGTCACTAATTTAAAGGGAGGAATGACAATCGTTGGGTAGTAAACCTGTGACCGTTTCAAATTACCAGAATTTAATTTCTGGCAGTAAATTTTTTGCAAAAACCTTAACCCTTAGACAGTTGTACTCCCTGCACCTTCTGGATGCCTTGCCAACCTAATCACCAACGGCGGAAAGTTGATTTCAGTAAAAGCTAAAGGAATCTGCATTAAATCCCTAAGTTTACCCTTGCCTTGAGATCTTTCCCTTACCTGGCAGCGAATTGTATCAATACTTTTTTTTGCGTAATTATTAACGCCTGGTTATTTCTCTTGATAAACGCGAGGTTGTATTGTTATCAATACCCTTATGCCTCGCTCTCTACCTTTTTGTTAAATGCCTTGTTTTCTTTATTGTTTAAACTAATGATAGCATTTAGTTTTAGATTGATACTATTGCATTAAGATTTATGACTAATTGGATGGAAGTTAGGATTAAATCAGTGAGGCCCTACAGGATGAATTAATGATTTAATTGAATGTTGAGTAAGGACTAGATTGCATCTTCAGACTTACTAAATAGATAAGTGATTCACGTTAGTTGAATTATTGATGAACTGCTAATGTAATGTTTCTTGCCCCATAAGGTATTTTAGTTTTCTTATTTAGTAATGTCCCATTTCTTCTTTTCATTTAAATAATAATATCTTTTATTTTAACCTTTATCATTATGTTATGTGGTGAACCGACAATGTACATGAACTATCTTAGTGTAGACCCTTTTTGTTCAGAGTGGATGAAGTGAATGAATATTATAGAAACCTTGTTTAGACATCCTCATATGTTTAGGAATTGGTTAAAGTTTTTAATGATTATTATATTAGAGCAATAAAGTGCTTTTATTAATAATAATAAATTATTATTATTATTACTGTAGGATGAGGAATTTTGTGTAATTATTGTTAAGAGGTACATAATCTGGTCCTTGGGATATTGTTATATATATGCACATAATTTTTGGTTATTGATTTTAAAATAGATCATTTATAACAATAATAATATGGTAAGGCTAATTGATTGAGATAGTACTATGATGACACTGTAATTTAAAATTGCACAACTGAATTGTTTTAAGACTAATTTAGATTGTACCTTATTGATAAATTTCTTTTAGCCATGCTAAGATGGGCTTGTGACAGATGACTAAAATAGACGATAATTATCTACTTGCTAGACTTGACGGTTGAGTGGGTTTGGCGAAGTCGTTTGGCTTGCGCTTCCCGTTGAGGGTGTTGTGGTTTTTTTTATTTTTTATGTTGTACTTGGTCTGTAAACTTTATTGTGCGTGATCTGCTTGTGTCGGGCGGGATGTAGACACCTCCATGCTACTCAGAATAGTCGCGAGCCCTGAGACCTTAAATGGTTGAAATCGATGGGAACCTGGGCTTGAGCGTTGCTTATGTGTCTTGGAGGTCCTAACCATTGCAGCGTAGGATGGGCGGGTAGTCAGTCTTATTATTTGTCGGTTGATTGTTGTTCTTTGTTGCAGTTACTTGATGTGCATCTTAGATCTTTATGTTGTCGTTGCAGTTGCATGCACCATGTTTGTCGCCGTATGGCGACGCAGAGTTGAATGTATTTATTATCCTTGTACACATGCGCACACACAAAAAAAAAAAATTCACTTGTTATAAGAGGTTTGTCGTCGTAACAAGGAGGTGCGTTACATATGGTATCAGAGCCAAGCTCAAATCGCGACTTGGGATTGCTACGGCTTTCGTTGACATGATTGGATTATACTGTTGCTAATCAAGTTGATTATGTGCGTGTAGGTAATCATGGTTAGAGGACGCCGCGGAGGCAGATGACGGGGTGCTAGGGGAGGAGGCACGACGCCCCCAGTAACATCCACGCCTGAGGTGTCTAACCCCCAGGGAGCAGGGTCTTGGACAAGAGAAGATAGCAGTTGGCGATGTAGTCGGGATTATGAGATCCTTTCAGTGCATGTCTGAGGCACTGATCAGCTGTTTGGACAGAGATGAGGCCAGAGCGTCAGCACCTACTAAGGTTCCATCATGCTCTTCGGTCAGTACGGGTAGCATTCAGCGTGAGCTTGAGAAGGTCAAATTTCCCGAGTTCTTTGGTGCCCCGGATGGTGCAGCCGCCGAGGCATGGTTGGAGAACATGGCGATGTGCTTCACACTTCGCGATTATACCTCCAACATAAAGGTTCACATGGAGGTCTTTCAACTGAAGGGGAGTGCGCTTCTATGGTGGAAGACACTCCTAACGCAGTTGAACATGGCTGTCGAAGACGTGTCATGGGAACTGTTCGAGGAATGGTTCCGAGAGAGGTACCTTTCAGAGGAATTCATTGAGCGTCAGCTCAATGAGTTCAACGCCTTATGACAGGGAGGTCGTACGGTGCCCGAGTATGAGGCCCGTTTTATGGAGCTGCTCCGGTATGCTCTGCACCTTAACACCGAGAAACTTAAGGTCAACAGGCTCGTATTCGGCCTTAATGGCAACCTGCGTGCAAAGGTTAGGATTTTGATGCCTCAAACCTTGCATGATGTCGTCTAGAAGGCCCTCATAGCAGAGGAGGAGATTATCAGTGGGGGTCAGACCAAGACTCCAGCGAGACCAGCAGGGCAGGTCCCATCTGGAACACAGTAGCACCCGACACTGATGCAGGAGCATTGTAACAGCATGCAAGCATAGTTAGCAGCGAGCCAGCGCGGAGATAAGAGACAACTGGAAAAGCATCGGGCACATTTTTTGAAAATGTTTTGAAATATTAATGAAGTCATTAAGTGGAGGCATGCTTGTATTATTGTAATCAGACGTTGAGCGTCCCACTCTCATCTGAAGTAGATAGAGGCATTTATGCAAAGTTAATGTAGGTAGATAGAATTTAATGCTTAGATTAGACAGTTTTAGAGTGCAAGAGGGAAACGGGATATAGACACCCTCATTGTATAGTTGTATTATTATTGTTAAGATGAGAGCATAGAGTGGAGAAGAGAAGAAGCAAAGAGCTGTGTAGAAGAATTCCAGGTACAAAAGTTCTGGATTAATACAAAAATCCTTGATTCAGACTCATGGTTCTCATATATTCTCTGTGTGTGCATTGTTGAATGTTATGCTCATGAATGTTTTACTCTTTCTGTCATGCATTTGCTGTTTATGTTATGTATGAATGATCTCTTGTTAAATGTCTGAAATCTGAGAGAGAGAGAGAGAGTAAGGGAAATGAGTTTCAATTATTTCTCTATCTGAGCAAGAGTTCCTGCAAGGAGTGTAGTTGAATTGTCCACAAGGAGTGCACTGACAAGAGTTCAGAGTTTTAGCTCTGAAAGCTCAGGAGGGTTAACATTGTTGTCATTCTCGTAGAATTGCAAGTTGAACACAGGAGCCGTGCAAGGAGTGCGCAGGACGAGTAAAGTCTCAGAGTTTGCGAACCTGAGAAATTGTTGAAGGACTACTGCTGCAGGGAGTGCGCAGAGTTGAAGGACTTAAATTCTTTGAAGTAATTGAAGGATTTGCCGCAAGGAGTGCATGCAGGAGTCTTCTTTAAGACTCAGAGTTAGAGAAATCTCAGGAGGGATAGAGTCTTCACAGTCGCCAAAGAAAAGCATAGAAGGTTGGTGTTTGGAGGCGTCACAAGGTTGCATTGCAGGTGGTTAAGTTCCGTGGAAAACCATTTTATCAAATTTGCAGAAGTTCTCTGAAGGGAGAATGGACAATCAGAATTCTCCGTGGAGAATTCACGAAATCCCGCGAGCCATCAGATCTCGCAGAGGAGCAAGGAGGTTACGGTGGTCATTTTATGTAAGCGGAAGCTCAGGAGAGAGAGGGTCGTAGATTCACGCCAACAAGGATCATTGGATTTACTCGCGAAATTCCATATCGGGGTTTCGTGGGTGGAAAGACCGAAAATTCGTCATTTGGATTCGCGAAACTATGAATTTCAGATCCCCGATAAGGCGGAAGGTTCCATTGTGGGGTTAAGATTTGGACGTGTGTTGGAATCCAAGCGTTTCGACATTTCGAGGTTTGAAAGGGAGAGAGGAGGCCAAGACTTTGGCGGATAAAATCCCTGAAATGCGAAGGGGGAGCTTTCGGGTGAAAGGTGGAGATTTTCACGTTGACATCTCGGAGCTTCGGAGTTCGGGAATTCGGCATTCGCATCGACAAGGAATAGAATCCCTTCCCAATACGATTTCCAAAAATCGCGACACAAGTGATCTAGTCCATCGGCGAATCGGGAATCGGGAAATCGGGGTTTGCGGTGACATAAGGTTGGGGATCGCGAGTCTAGGACTCCTGATAACCGAAATAGCGAAACCACACAGGCTAGCAGATCGCAAGGAGGCGACAGGTGGAAAAATCTCACGTCAATGGAAAGTGTGATTGAATTAACGTGTGGAAAGGACAAGAGTTGTGGGACCCGGAGTAGGCACGCAAGTCTTTCGGGATTTCGGGACCCAGAAGGTAGAGGAGACATAGAGCTCTTGTATATCGAGCTCCCAGTGTGCAAAATAGCGTTCATCGTTGGATCAAGGGAAAACTCCAGAACTGTTGATTTCTAGTGGAGGCAGAACCTTAGCATTCTAGAGTTTATCGGAACTTGGAATATTGATGTTTGGAGGTCTGAAAGCACAGACGGTCGATCACAAGACTCGCGAAATCGCGAAGTTCGATCTCCCGAAGTGTGAAGGGGGAATCCACGAGGTTTTACTGTGGGGTGCAGATTTTCCAAAAGGGAAATAGAAGAGCCAATTGTTGAGAGCTCTTCGGGCCAGCGGAAGAAGAAAGATCCTGTGTGCGTGGACTTCCGACCTTCGGGTTGGGAGGACTGTGTCATCTGGTATCAAAGCCTGATTCTTGTTTGTATATTTCAGGCAGGAAAAGCGAGAAGGAATTTCAGCCATGCTGTCGAGGAGAAGGGACAGACAAACAACCGATCCGCAAGAGGATAGGGAGGTGTCAAGAGAAAGAGGCAGACAGGTGCCAAATCCAGAAGTGGAAAGAGATCTCTATGACATTCGTGCCAGACTCATGGATGTGGAAATAAAACAAAGGTGCAGAGCTGATATTGGAGATGTCAGTGAGTCCGAAAGCGAAGATGAAGTTGGACATGGAGAAGAAGAAATCACATCAGAAGATGCAGCAAATGAACGCTTGATTAGAGTTGTTGCAAGAATGAGTGCAAGAGCCAAAATGGACATTCCAGTTTATGAGGGAAACTTGGATGTTGAAGAGCTTCTAGACTGGATTAGAGCTCTCGACACATATTTTGACTATGAAGATGTCGAAGAAGAAAAGAAGGTCAAACATGTTGTCACGAGACTTAAGGGACATGCAACATTGTGGTGGGATGAACTGCAAGCTGACAGACGTTGCCAAGGTAAGCAGAAAATCAAGAGTTGGGATAGGATGATTGCAAAAATGAAAGTGAAATTCATTCCCAGGGATTATCAAATTACTCTATTTCGAAGGATGCAGAACTTGAGGCAGAAGCTGATGACAATGAAGGAGTACACTGAAGAGTTCTACAGGCTGAACATCAGAGTAGGTCATCATGAAAGTAATGATGAAAAGGTTGTCAGGTATATGAATGGCCTGAGATACGAAATTCAGGACAAGATGAGCATGATGACCATCCGAACGATGGAATATGCTTATCAAATGGATCTAAAGGCGGAAGAGAAGTTGAGCCGAAAACAAGGTCAAAGAGGCCGAGGCAGAAGCCAAGCTAGAGGCAAATCAGTTGCCTAGGATAGGGACTAGAAACCAAAGGAAGAATGGAAGAAACCTCAGATTGAGAGAGGTGGAAGCTCACAGAAAGGGAAATATGCTGGACAGAGAAGGCAGTATGTTGATCAGAGAGGAGAGTATGTTGATAACAACATTTTTCCTCGTACTAGAGGTAGAGGAAGAGGAAGAAGTGGAGTGATAAAATGCTTCACGTGTGGAAAGGTCGGACACAAGTATTATGAATGTCCAGACAAGAAGAAAGAGGAAGGAGAGACTCACATTGCCGAAGCACAGAGGTAAAATGTTGAGGCATAAGATGCTAAAGGCGGAAGATTGTTGATGATGCAAAAACCTCTTTTAACACTAGAGAAGGAGGTGAAGATTTCAGTCCAAAGAAATAGACTTTTTCGGACTGCGTGCAAAACCAAAGACTAGAAATGTAAAGTTATTGTAGACAGTGGTAACACGGATAATCTTGTTTCAACAGAGATGGTAGAAAAACTGGAGTTGGAGACGATTGATCATCCAAGCCCATACAGAGTTTCACGGTTGCAAAAAGGACATCAGGTAAATGTCACTAAGCAATGTTTAGTTGAATTTAAGATAGGAGGGTATAAAGATGAAATACTCTGTGATGTTATTCCTATGGATGTTTGTCATCTATTGTTGGGTAGACCATGGCAGTATGACAGGAATGTGATTCATGACAGGAGAATGAACACCTACACCCTAGAGAAGATGGGAGGACTCACATGTTGTTGCCGATCAAAGATAAATAAATAAAACCGGAGGTGAGCAACACTGTACTTCTCATGAGTGGGAAGGAACTTCTTAAGGAGGTTAAGAAGAGGGAGGAACCACAATTCATTGTGGTCAGGAAGCCAAAGATTGTTTTAACCAGCACAAGGGTATATGATTTACCAGAAGAGGTTCAGGAACTACTGGAAGATTTCGCTGACATAGTAGTGGACGAACTACCTCGTTCGTTGCCACCGATCAGAAGTGTGAGTCATCATATTGATCTCATACCTGGAGCTAGTTTGCCAAACAAAGTAGCATACAAATTGACACCATAGGAGAATGAAGAGGTCAAAAGACAAGTCCAGGATTTGTTGGACAAAGGTTTGGTCAGAGAAAGCTTGAGTTTGTGTGTTTTTCCGACAGTACTCAGTCCGAAGAAAGATGGAGGCTGCAAGATGTGTGCTGACTAGAGAGAAATCAACAAGATAACCATCAGGTACAGATTTCCATTACCAAGGATGGATGATTTGATGGATTGCTTGAGTGGAGAAAAATATTTTTCGAAGATTGATTTGAAAAGTGGCTATCACCAGATTCGCATGAGGGAAGGTGATGAATGGAAGATAGCATTCAAAACCAATGAAGGGCTATACGAATGGTGTGTCATGTCATTTGGTTTAACAAACACGTTGAGTACTTTCATGAGATTGATGAATGAAGTCCTGAAGGATTTCATCGGAAAATTTGTCATTGTGTACCTTGATGACATACTGATTTTCAGTAAAACAAAGGCAGAGCACCTGAAACATTTGACTATAGTGATGCAGAGGTTACAACAGGAGAAGCTGTTGATAAACATGAAGAAATACTCATTCATAAAGATGGAGCTCATTTATTTGGGTTTTGTTTTTTCTGCAGATAAGTTGAGGATGGATCCAGATAAAGTGGAGGTGATCAAGAATTGGCCGTCACCAAAGAATATCTTTGAGGTGAGAAGTTTTCACAAATTGGCTAGTTTCTACCGAAAATTCATCAGGAATTTCAGTGGAATTAGTGCGCTAATGATGGACACAGTGAAGAAGAGACACAAATATTTTCACTGGACAGAAGAGGCTGAGAAGAGTTTTAATCTGTTGAAGAGGAAAATCATGGAACAACCAATCCTGTTGTTCCCTGATTTCCAAAAGACATTTCAAGTGAAATGCGATGCAAGTGGATTTGCAATAGGGGCAGTCTTGAGTCAAGAAGACAGGCCGATAGCATACTTCAGCGAGAATCTGAATGAAGCGAAAGAGAAATACTCCACATATGACAAGGAGTTCTATGTTATTATTCAAGCATTGAAGAAATGGAGACATTACTTAATTCCTAAAGAGTTTTTCTTATACAGTGATAATCATGCATTGCAATTTGTGACTCAACATGAGAGGTTGAATCAAAGACATGTAAAATGGGTTGAATATATGCAAAATTTCACTTTTGTGATTAAACATATTTCTGGTACTGCTAACAAAGTTGTTGATGCTTTGAGAAGGAAGTGTTTGCTATTGCAGGAGTTCAAGGTCAAAACGTTGGGTTTTGATGATCTCAAGGAGATGTATCAAACTGATCCAGATTTTAAAGAGGTGTACGAAGTAGCTGAGAATCCAATTCTCAGAGATAAAAGCCAATGGGCAGAATACATGATCCATGAAGGATTACTGTTTAAAGGTAATCAACTTTGTATTCCAAAATGCTCCATGAGGGAGAATTTGCTGAAGGAGAAACACAGTGGAGGATTGGTTGGGCATTTTGGTCATGAAAAGATGTTCGCAAAGTTGAATGAGTCATATTTTTGGCGAGGAATGTGAGAAAATGTCAAAATATTTGTGGACAGATGTAGAATTTGTCAACATTCAAAAGGAAAGAGGCAGAATGCAGGTTTTTATCAACCATTTCCCATACCTGAGAGGTCGTGGGATGCAGTCAACATGGACTTCATATTGGGGTTGCCAAGAACACAAAGAGGGTTTGACTCATTCTTTGTGGTGGTGGATAGATTTTCCAAAATGGCACATTTTATTCCATGCCAGAAAACCAATGACGCAACTCACATTGTGGATGTGTTTTTCAAATAAGTCATTTGACTTCATGGCTTGCCAAGAAGCATAGTTTCGGATTGAGACACTAAGTTCATAGGACACTTCTGGAGAACCTTATGGAAGAAGCTGAGAAAAAACTTGTCATTCAGTTCAGCTTATCATCCCCAGACGGATGGACAAACAGAAGCTGTGAACATGAGTTTGGGAGACTTGCTGAGGAGCTTGATGATAGAACACCACAGACAGTGAGACAACATATTACCACAGGAGAAATTTGCTTACAATGATTCAATCAACAGAAGCACGGGACAGAGTCTATTTCAGATTGTCTATCGCATGCAACCAAGAGAAATTTATGAGCTGAGGGATTTAGAACAGATTGCGACTAGGAGCGCTAGTGCAGAAGATTTTGCAGAAGCGATGAAGGAGCTTCACAGCCAGGTGAAGGAGCGATTGCAACATTCAAGCCAAGAATATAAGCGGAGGGTAGATCAATGCAGGAGAGAGATTCAGTTTGAAGTTGGCGATTTGATCCTCGCACATTTGAGAAAGGAAAGGTTCCGGAGGGGAACATATCATAAACTGAAGATGAAGAAAATCGGACCATGTAAGGTCTTGAAGAAATTTGGGGCAAATGCATATGAGATTGAATTCCCCGATGGGATTGGAATTTCTCCGATATTCAATGTCTCAGATTTGTACCCTTATAAAGCTAAGGAAGCAGAAGCAGCAAATGAACAGCCAGAGGTTCAGTGGACAAAACAAATGCCAGTTGCAGAAAAGTTGCAGATGGAGCGCATACTGGACAAAAGAGTTGGTAAGAGGACCAGGCGGAAGCAATACTTTGAATACTTGATCAAGTGGAAGGGCCATCCAGTGGAAGATGTCAGTTGGGAGAATGAAACCGAAATATAGAAGCATGGGCAGACTGTGCGCGAGCTCATGGACAGGAGCCCATGAAAATTTTCAAGCGAGGGAGTATGATGCAGGAGCATCGTAAGGGCGTGCAAGCATAGTCAGCAGCGATCCAACACGAAGATAAGAGACAGTTGGAAAAGCACCGGGCACATTTTTTGAAAATGTTTTGAAATATTAATGAAGTCATTAAGTGGAGGCATGCTTGTATTATTGTAATTAGTCCTTGAGCGTCCTGCTCTCGTCTGAAGTAGATAGAGGCATTTATGCAAAGTCAATGTAGGTAGATAGAATTTAATGCTTAGATTAGACAGTTTTAGAGTGCAAGAGGGAAACGGGATATACACACCCTCATTGTATAGTTGTATTATTATTGTTAAGATGAGAGCATAGAGCAGAGAAGAGAAGAAGCGAAGAGTTGTGTAGAAGAATTCCATGTACAAAAGTTCTGGATTAATACAAAAAGGCTTGATTTAGACTCATGGTTCTCATATATTCTCTGTGTGTGCATTGTTGAATGTTATGCTCATGAATGTTTTACTCTTTCTGTTATGCATTTGCTGTTTATGTTGTGTATGAATGATTTCTTGTTAAATGTCTGAAATCTGAGAGAGAGAGAGAGAGAGTAAGGGAAATGAGTTTCAATTATTTCTCTATCTGAGCAAGAGTTCCTGCAAGGAGTGCAGTTGAATTGTCCGCAAGGAGTGCGCTGACAAGAGTTCAGAGTTATAGCTATGAAAGCTCAGGAGGGTTAACGTTGTTCTCATTCTCACAGAAGTGCAAGTTGAGCACATGAGTCATGCAAGGAGTGCGCAGGCTGAGTAAAGTCTCATAGTTTTCAAACCTGAGAAATTGTTGAAGGACTACTGCTGCAGGGAGTGTGCAGAGTCGAAGGACTTCATTTATTTGAAGTAATTGAAGGATTTTCTGCAAGGAGTGCGTGCAGGAGTCTTCTTTAAGACTCAGAGTTGGAGAAAGCTCAGGAGGGATAGAGTCTTCACAGTTGTCGAAGAAAACCACAGAAGGTTGGTGTCTAGAGGCGTCACAAGGTTGTGTTGCAGGCGGTTAAGTTCCGTTGAAAACCATTTTATCAAATTTGCAGAAGTTCTCAAAAGGGAGAATGAATGGTCAGAATTCTCCGTGGAGAATTTGTGAAATCCCGCGAGCCGTCACATCTCACAGAGGAGAAAGGATGTTACGGTGGTCGTTTTATGTAAGCGGAAGCTCAGGAGAGAGAGGGTCATAGATTCACGCCAACGAGGACTGTTGGATTTACTTGCGAAATTCCATTTCGGGGTTTTGTGGGTGGAAAGACCAAAACTTCGTCATTTGGATTCGCGAAACTGTGAAGTTCAAATCCCCAATAAGGCGGAAGGTTCCATTGTGGGGTCAAGATTTGGACGTGTGTTGGAATCCAAGCGTTTTGGCATTTCGAGGTTTGAAAGGGTGAGAGGAGGCCAAGACTTTGGCGGATCAAATCCCCAAAACACAAAGGGGGAGCTTTCGGGTGAAAGGTGGAGATTGTCACGTCGACATCTCGGAGCTTCGGAGTTCAGGAATTCGACGTTCGCGTCGACAAGGAATATAATCCCTTCCCAATACGATTTTCAAAAATCACGACACAAGTGATCTAGTCCATCGGTGAATCGGGAATTGGGAATTGGGAAATGGGGGTTTGCGGTGACATAAGGTTGGGGATCGCGAGTCTAGGACTCCCGATAACCAAAATAGAGAAACCACACAGGCTAGCAGATCGCAAGGAGGCGACAGGTGGCAAAATCTCACGTCAGTAGAAATCCTGATTGAAGTGATGCGTGGAAAGGAAAAGAGTTGTGGGACCCGAAGCAGGCACGCAAGTCTTTTGGGATTTCGGGACTCGGAAGGTAGAGGAGACATAGAGATCTTGTATATCGAGATCTTGGTGCGTGAAATATCGTTGATTGTTGCATCAAGGGAAAACTCCAGAACTGTTGATTTCTAGTGGAGGCAGAACCTTAGCGTTCCAGATTATATCGGAACTCGACATATCGGTGTTCGGAGGTCTGAAAGAACAGATGCTCGATCACAAGACTCGCGAAATCGTGAAGTCCGATCTCTCGAAGTGTGAAGGGGGATTCCACGAGGTTTTACTGTGGGGTGCATATTTTTCTAAAGGGAAATAGAAGAGCCAATTGTTGAGAGCTCTTCAGGCCAGTGGAAGAAGAAATATCCTGTGTGTGTGGAATTCTGACCTACGGGTTGGGAGGACTGCTTCAGACACCAGCGAGACATACACTGGGATATCGTGGCTTTCAGAGGGGATCCACTTTCACTACACCCCGATGACCACCGCCTCAGTAGCGGACACCTTATCGGGGACCACCGCATCAGCAGTAGTGTCGCCCGCAGCAGCAACAGTTTAGGCCTGTTCAACAGAACAGACCAGAGTTCCAGGCCGGTGGGCCGTCATCTTCTACTTCGGGTACCAGGACTGCTGGGCCGAAGAAGGGGTGTTGGACATGTGGAGAGCCACACTACCAGCGCGACTGTCCTGTGGCGAGGACTAGAGAATCCGAATCAGCCAGACCCACTACAGTGGGAGATATGGGCAAGGCCCATCGGATTCATGCAGTGGTGAATAACCGCCAGGTAGTGCATCATTCGAATGTGCTCGAAACAACAGGTACCGTCGATGACCAGACCCTTAGTATTTTGATAGATCCCGGTGCTACCGAGAGTTTCATTTCTGGTGCAGCACTAAAAAGGATTAAGGTAAAGGCACTCGAACAGGATGAGTTTAGCCTTGTAGAGATGGCTTTGGGAGCCAAACAGAAGGTTGAAGGAAAGGTTATGGGATGTACCCTTAACTTGGGAGAGTTTGTCACAAGGGCCAACCTGTACGCCACGATATTAGGATCTTATGATGTCGTGATTGGTATGGATTGGTTGGAATCGCATGAGGCGATACTCAATTGTAAGACGAAACGATTAAGTTTGGTTGATGACGAGGGATAGAGATGTGTGATTGTAGGACGGAACCAGGGAGTTTCCCTGAGGTTCGTCTCTTCCTTACAGTTACGGAAGAGTATGCGCAAGGGGTGTAATATTTAAGCGATCCTTGTGCTAAACGAGAAGGGAGTAGCGGAAGGTCTAGAACACCTTCCGGTGGTGAAGGAGTTTGGGGACGTGTTTCCAGAGGAGTTACCTAGGATGCCGTCGGACAAAGATTTGGAGTTTACCATAGACCTAAAACCGGGGACTGAACCAATAACAAGAATGCCTTATCGGATGTCGACCTCGGAGTTACAAGAGTTAAAAATGAAACTGAAGGAGTTGTTGGACCTGGGACTGATACGTCCTAGCGTGTCACCGTGGGGTGCACCGGTTATTTTCATACGAAAGAAGGACGGATCGTGGAGGCTTTTCATTGACTACCGTTAACTAAACAAGGCCACGATCAAGAACCAGTATCCCTTGCCGAGAATCGATGATCTGTTCGATCAAATGAAGGGTGCGACGGTGTTCTCTAAGATTGATTTGCGATCAGGGTATCACCAGTTACGGATCAAGGAGGATGACGTCCCTAAGACCGCTTTTAAGATGAGGTTTGGACATTACGAGTTTACTGTTTTACCGTTTGGACTGAAAAACGTCCCAGGAGTATTTATGAGTCTAATGAACGGGGTGTTTCGCGAGTACTTGGACAAGTTCGTCGAAGTGTTCATTGACGATATTTTTGATTTACTCTCGTACGGTGGAGGAGCATGATGAGCACTTGCGCTTGGTACTACAGTGTCTACGAGAGCACAAATTGTATGGGAAATTGTCTAAATGATCTTTTTATCAATCAAAGATTCACTACTTAGGGCATGTCATCTCTGGCGAAGGCGTCGCCATGGATCCAGCCAAGGTCGAGGCCATTATGGAATGGCCTGCGCTGACGAATGTCACGGAAGTGCGTAGCTTCATGGGTTTGGCAAGATACTATCAATGATTCATCGAGGGATTTTCGAAGATAGAAAATCCGATCATGGAATTGCAAAAGAAAAACAAGAAGTTTGTTTGGACCGAGAAATGCGTGGAAACATTTTGGAGGCTTAAAGAGTTGTTGAAGACAGTGTCGATACTAAAGGTCCCTGACATGGACGCAGACTTCTTGGTATGCACAGATGCATCCAAGGAAGGCTTAGGCAGAGTCTTGATGCAAGACGGACGAGTGCTTGCTTACATTTCGAGGAAACTGAGAAGGCACGAGGATAACTATGCGACGCACGATTTGGAGTTATTAGCCATTGTATATGCCTTGAAGGTTTGGAGACACTACCTTGTTGGACGAAAATTTGAACTAAAGACTGATCATTGTGGACTACAACACATTTTTACGCAAAGCGACCTGAACGCGCGACAACGGTGTTGGTCGGAATTGCTTAGCGAGTATGACTTTGAGATTACTTACATAAAGGGAATAGTGAACCAAGTGGCAGATGATTTGAGTCGGAGACCACGCATATTTTCGGTGTTGCCTCTTCAGATGAATCTACGTGAGAAGATTCTCACTTTACAGCATGACGATGACTGGTACAAAGAGGTCGAGGGTTTTATCGGACAAAACACAATGATGGTACCACGATATGAGGGATTTTCATTTGATAGCGATGGTTTATTGAGGGTTAAAATTCGAATTTACATACTGCCAAACGACGAGTTGAGGATGTTGATCCTAAGAGAGGCGCATAGAGTAGTTTACATGGCTCACCCGGGGGTCACGAAGATGAGGGAAGACCTTAAACCCTTATTCTTCTGGAAGGGAATGAAGGCCGACATAGTCAACTATGTGGCCAGATGTCTAGAGTGTCAGCAGGTAAAGGCTGAACATAGACACCCAGCAGGATTACTTCAACCACATTCCATTCTAGAATCGAAATGGGAGGTTATTTCGATGGATTTTATTGTTGGATTGCCAATGATGACAAGGAGACATGACTCGATTTTTGTAGTATTAGACACTCTGACGAAGAGTTCTCACTTTATTCCTGTGCGTATGACGTATTAGGCACCTGGCATATCTAGAGTTTTCATCAGTGAGATTATGAGGCTGCATGGCATGCCTAAGAGGATTATATCCGATCGAGGATCGGTGTTTACTGGATGATTTTGGACGAGTTTCCAAGAGGCCTTGGGAACCCAACTTAAATTTAGTACTGCGTATCACCTAGAGACTGACGGACAGACCGAATGAACGAACCAAACCTTGGAGGACATGTTGCGCATGTACGTGATGGACCAACAAAAGTGTTGGGAGGAATTCTTACCGCTAGTGGAGTTCGCTTACAAAAATAGTTACCAGAGCACCATTAAAATGGCGCCTTTCGAGTTTCTTTACGGGCGACCATGTCGGACACCCTTGAGTTGGGATCGGCTTGAGGATAGGGTCATGGTGGGACCATAAGTGATCCAAGAAATGGAAGAGCAAATGAAAACCATAAGACAAAGGATTAAAGAAGCGCAGTATCGACAGAAGAGTTATGTCGATGCGCACCAAGTCGACCGTAGTTACGAGGTCGACGATCGAGTCTTCTTATGGGTTAAACCGCATAAGAGTTCGATCAAGTTTGGGAAGGGAGATAAAATCTCTCCTAGGTTCGTGGGACCTTTCAAGATTGTGGAGAGAAAGGGGCCCATGGCCTATCGACTAGCCTTGCCTGATTCCTTGAGGCGTATGCACGATGTTTTTCATGTATCTGTTTTGAGACATTATATTAGTGATCCTACGCATGTTATTGACATGAGTTTCTTGCAGGTATCGGATGAGGGAGCGCTCACAGCTGAGTTGGTCCACATATTAGATCATCGCGCTCGACAGTTACGACGTCGAACGGTAGATCAGGTCAAGGTCCAATGGGACAATTATAGTCCTCACTCGACGACTTGGGAGGACGCATATGATATGCGCCAACAGTTTCCATTTTTGTTTGATAGATAGACATATGATACTGTGATACATTTATTTCGGCATTTATACTGAGAAACTTCGGGAAAAAGCTTAGACCAAGAGGGGGTGTCTGTAACATCCTGCTCTGGTGCACTGAGAAAACTTATTCTTTGAGGACACTTTCTCGCAAGTGATCCAGACTATTATGATATTAAAACATTTGTCCTTGATTATGATGCGTTATGATAGATGACAAGATGTTTTATTGCATTGACATAGACAGGTGCTATTGACTCGGTTTTACTGAGTGTGCAGGGTTTTGGACCTTGAGGATGTAGAGGCATCAACGGAACCCTTGGACTCCGGATCGAGTCAGGGAGTGTGCTATTGGGGTTTGATTATTTTACTGTGATTTTAGTACATTTGATTAGATGATATGATGTGGACATGTCTAACATGATTTTTGATGATGCAGGTTGACGATAGCTTGCCGACCAGACTCACATATGGAGTAAAGGGGTCACACATGACTACCAAAGAGGTTGAGGGAGAGGTGTGGACAACAGCCCTACCACAGCCTACTAGCACTCCCGCTGTGGCTCAAACTGTAGGTTAACGATTACCTAGTTCGAGAGGACCCATGATGCCATGAGGGAAGAATGTGATAGTTGCTCGTGATGATTCTAAGGGGCGTGCAATAAGGCGGGTGCCTTATTCCTTAGAATCCCTTAGTCTCCCACAAGTTCACCTAGCAAAGTGTTGACTCCAGGGGTTATTGATGTCTACCAATCAGTCAAGAGGCAAGTGGCACCCTTGGAGAATGTGGTGCATCCTGAAGGGCACGTCGTGCAAAAGAAACAAGAGGCGAGTGGCACCCTTGGAGCACGTGGTTCGTCCTGGAGGGCACGTCGCGGAAAGGAACAAATGAGGCGAGTGGCACCCTTGGAGCACCTAGTGCATCCTAAAGGGCACGTTGCGTTGATGATGATAGAGGATTGAACCTAGATGGCCCTAAGTCATTTAACACATTAAGAAATTTTAAAACAACTCCCCTAATTAAATATCGCCCAGTTCAGAATCTAAGTCCTAAGTCTAAAACTTTGCTAGGGGTAAAATTTTGTCTACCCTTGAGAAAACATCTCTAAAAATTTAAAATAGTAAAATTTAAAATAAAAACCATTTAAGTAATAATTTTGGTCTTCATAAGCTTTTGGGGTAAAATGAAGAGAGTAAGAAATTAATTAAAAGCTGTGGATATAAAATATAAAGAAGAAATTAGTTATTTTTAATTTTTGATAGTTTAAAAAGATGTTGAATTAATAATAAAAGGGAAAAAGGGGTTAAATTGCAATTGTCGTTTTTAGCTCTAATAAAAAGGGGAAAGAGGGAAATTATAACATTTAGGAAACTAGGGAATGGAGGTAACTTAAAAGGGGAAAGAGGGGAACTCATGGTAAAACGTGGGAAACCAACTTGGTAAAGAATCTGCAATTTAAGAACCTTCTAATTTTAAACTGATTAAGTAAATTCATTTTAGGGAAAGCTTTTAAAAACTGTAAGGGAATCTAGGGACACCTAGGAGTAAATTTAGGAGTAACTCTAGGTGGGTGAGGGAAATAAGACAATTTATTAAATTAAAGAAAATAATTATTGGAGGAATGTGGGGGATGAATGACATTTGTATGAAGGAGAATTTTTAGAAGATTTTATTAAAACTTAAATTAAATGAGATTTAGGGAAAGTTTCGAGGTTCGAAAACTCTATAAAAGAGAGGAAGGAGAAGGAAGAAGGGGATTGGTTTTTAGCATAACATTACGCTGCCGGATTAGTGACTTGACTGATTTAATTGTGGGGAGTTGGGATTTCCCAGCTCGAAGAGGAGTGGTAGCTAGGCCTTGTGAGGCGAGCTGGGAGCTAGACGTACCATCTGGATAGTGTGTGGCCCCTTTGCATCTTGAAGGGATAAGGGGGAAGCAGAGTACCCCTAGCATTGGCTGGGAGGTACCGGTGAGGTCTCGACGGTCGGCGAGAGGGGGAGCACGGAGCGCAGGACGTCATTCGAAGCGGGCAATAAGGCAACGGTATTCTCTTTTATTTTGTAGAGTAGAATGCATTAGGACTTATGCTTGGATATAAATATTGATTGTAAATGAATTTGGAATGTTTATACCTAGTGTTATCTCGTTTTACTTCGCCTTTTTATCTCGTTGGACAATCCAGCGTTTTTACATTATCGACTGCGTTTTTATGCATGCATGGATAAATTTACTCTGCGTCTATGCTTAGATGAGCAACTTAACTTTGCGTTATTGAGCATTGACGGATACATCTGTCTCTACATTCTATGTTGATGGATTTTGGCTGGTGCTTGTAATTTTGTTGGCCAACGATTAACCGTCCTTGCAATAATCGTTTTCTCCTTTAGCAAATAAACATCAGCAAATCGTTGATGGACAGTGACTCTGCAATAGTCTTTTTCCTTTTTAAAAACTAAACAATCATTGTATTTAATTGGATATTCCTTAAACTAGACAGCGTTGGAGGTTATGTAAATTGCATACTCCGTTAAACTAGAAAACGCTGGTACATTTACTCTCAACAAAGTTTTCGCTAATTAATAGCAGTCGATTTACAATGAGGTTTAGCGATAGCTTGCAACGTTTTAGCGGCGACGATGGGGTATCTTAGATGAACTATCCTTGCCATAGATCCCTGGTTGTGATAACGCGCGGGAAGTGTTAAGGTTGACAGATTTAGTGGTAAATTCTTTTTTTGCTATTATCTTTTCCAGCCTTTACTAATCGAGGCCTCGAATGATTAAGTCTAATTCTAGATAATTTACCTTGCCCTTGTTTTTGGAATTGTCCTCATGGTAGGAAACACAGAAGAAAAAATAATAATAAAACCACTTTTCATAAGATAAAATTATTAATAATTTTGTTATTTTTAGTGTTTGGAGATTTTACAGTGTTATTGATAAATTCTTAGGATGGATTTTCCTTGGATGCGTAGAAAAGGCGAGCTTTATGAAAAAGAGCAAATGTTGCAAATCCCCATCATTTACCTAAGAGAAAATCTCTGACAATGAATCAACCAGGACATTATAAGACGGGCCATTTCTCCTCCCACTTTTCCAATGTTGTCCTCGTTTCATTTAGAGCACACCATCCCTCTATCGTAACCTTTTTGTGTTGCCTATTCGATATGTATATACACCAATCACTGCAGCAATGAATGTAGTACAACCGATTGGTAGTGTTTGCTTCGTTGATGGGGTTACAGGTTGATGGGTGATGCTGCACGACGATCAATATGCAGCTGCTGCAAAGTCCTTACCGTATTAGAGATTTAGGAATCCCTAATACCAAGGTCGACTTACCTAGCTCTAGAATAGAGAAAGTCGGTGTGTCTGACAGATTTAAGAACCCTGCCTTAATTTTTTCCAGCGATTATGTTGGTAGCCTATCTCCTTGATGCTTATGACAGAAGTTGAAGTGACAGTTGGTTTTTGGAAGTCACTAATTTAAAGGGAGGAATGACAGTCATTGGGCAGTAAACCTGTGACCGTTTCGAATTACCGGAATTTAATTTCTGGCAGTAAATTTTTTGCAGAAACCTTAACCCTTAGACAGTTGTACTCCTTGCACCTTCTGGACACCTTGCCATCCTAATCACCAATGGCAGAAAGTTGATTTTAGTAAAAGATAAATGAATCTGCATTAAATCCCCGAGTTTACCCTTGCCCTGAGATCTTTCCCTTACCTGGCAGCGAATTGTATCAATACTTTTTTTTGTGTAACTATTAACGCCTGGTTATTGCTCTTGATAAACGTCAGGTTGTATTGTTATCAATACCCTTATTCCTTGCTCTCTACCTTTTTGTTAAATACCTTGTTTGCTTTATTGTTTAAACTAATGATAACATTTAGTTTTAGATTGATACTATTGCATTAAGATTTATGACTAATTGGATGGAAGTTAGGATTAAATCGGTGAGGCCCTACAGGATGAATTAATGATTTAATTGAATGTTGAGTAAGGACTAGCTTGCATCTTCAGACTTGTTAAATAGATAAGTGATTCATGTTAGTTGAATTATTGATGAACTGTTAATGTAATGTTTCTTGCCCCATAAGGTATTTTAGTTTTCTTATTTAGTAATGTCCCATTTCTTCTTTTCATTTAAATAATACTATCTTTTATTTTAACCTTTATCATTGTGTTATGTGGTGAACCGACAATGTACATGAACTATCTTAGTGTAGACCCTTATTGTTCAGAGTGGATGAAGTGAATGAATATTATAGAAACCTTGTTTAGACATCCTCATATGTTTAGGAATTGGTTAAAGCTTTTAATGATTATTATATTAGAGCAATAAAGTGCTTTTATTAATAATAATAAATTATTATTATTATTACTGTGGGATGAGGAATTTTGTGTAATTATTGTTAAGAGGTACATAATCTGGTCCTTGGGATATTGTTATATATATGCACATAATTGTTGGTTATTGATTTTAAAATAGATCATTTATAACAATAATAATATGGTAAGGCTAATTGATTGAGATAGTACTCTGATGACATTGTAATTTAAAATTGCGCAATTGAATTGTTTTAAGGATAATTTAGATTGTACCTTATTGATAAATTGCTTTTAGCCATGCTAATATGGGCTTGTGACAGGTGACTAAAACAGACGGTAATTATCTACTAGCTGGACTTGATAGTTGAGTGGGTTTGGCGAAGTCGTTTCGCTTGTGCTTCCCATTGAGGGTGTTGTGGTGATTTTTTTATTATGTTGTACTTGGTCTGTAAACTTTATTGTGCATGATCTGCTTGTGTCGGGCGGTATGTAGACACCTCCATGTTCCTCAGAACAATCGCCAGCCCTGAGACCTTAAATGGTTAAGGTCGATGGGAACCTGGGCTTGAGCATTGCTTATGTGTCTTGGAGGTCCTAACCATTGCAGGGTAGGATGGGCGGGTAGTCAGTCTTATTATTTGTCGGTTGATTGTTGTTCTTTGTTGTAGTTACTTGATGTGTGTCTTAGATCATTGTGTTTTTGTTGTAGTTACATGTGCCATGTTCGTCGTCGTATGGTGACGCAGAGTTGAATGTATTTATTATCCTTGTACACACGCGCACAAACAAAAAAAAATGCACTTGTTATAAGAGGTTTGTCGTCGTAATGAGGAGGTGTGTTACAATAAGCTAATAGCCAACTAATCATTTTGGATTTATTTAATCTCTATGTATTAGCACATTTGTAATACCCTCTATAGGAATGAACATAAGAAGTATGTGGTAAGTGGGTAAGTGGTTTACATTTGATTACTTTGGAATTTATATAAAATAATAATAAAACTAATAATAAAGTACATTTGGGATTATAATTCATTAGGAGCACCATGGGGACAATAAACTACTGAGCAAGGAAATAGGGGGAATCCATATGAAATAATATTAAATAATGCGTCATTTCCATGTGTATCTCTCCCAATATTTCCTATGAACATGTTTCCCATGCAATTTGAACATACATGCAATCCTCGAGGAAGGCATTTGTTCCACCTTTGGAGGGGAAAATTAGGGAATTAATTCTATCATTTTTTGTATGTTAGATATGCCAAGGTAGGTGTTGGTGTTGAGCATGCATTAAGATACCATATAGTGTTTCTATAGTTTTTAGTGATGAAACTATGTGGAACACAAGATTGTGTTCATGGGTAATTACTGAGATTAAGACAAATTAATTTACAACAAATTTTTCCTTGTTCTTCATTAGTATATATTTTCCTAGCCAACCTATATGGAGCATTGAAGGGAAGTACGATAGCCCGAGGGAATGTTTAGAAGTGAAATGGATCACACTGCTTTCATTGTGCAGTCATAAGGGGGGGAGGGAGGCTGGTGAGTGGGATGGTTGTGGTAATAATAATATAGGATGTTATAGGATGGTTGTGAGTGGGATGGTTGTGGTAATAATAATATAGGATGCTAAACTTTTTCGGAATACAGACTCGAATCCATTGCTTTCTCATTATGGTATTCAATAGTTGAGTTGGCACTTTCAGATACGGTTTTCACCAGTTGATTTGGTGCTTTAAGATATGGTCTTCGCTAGTCGTGATTCGTCTATTGATCATCAAGTAAGATTAGTATGACTTAGAAATCGAGAGGGAAGCCATTGCACAAGATTCACACACAAAGAATAGTTTGTATTACTTAATGGAAAAATGGAGGTTACATATATAACATGCATATCACTCACTCCTAGAGATCTAGATCCTAAGAAAGTGGATCTGATTAGCTAAAAATAGTAAACCTAGAAACTCACAATTACAACAGTCATAGTTAACCTAGAAACTCACAATTACAATAGTTGTAAGCATTATCTCTAACACCCTCCCTTAATGCTTACATTACAAATATCACAATCACAAATTCCAAAACATAACAAAAGGTTACAACACAAATTTTGTCTTGTCTATCTCACTGGTCCTCATACGCAGTTACACCCATCTCTGAACTTCATAGACACGCTCTTAATCTCCATCATCTTTGATCTACCACTTCATACAGCACAAATACAACCGCTTCCGACCATCTTTGAAATGTCTATAGGATCGACGATTCTAAAATACCCCGAAGAATAGTCTCCATACTGAAACATTCAGTAATTGATCTTACAAAGTGACCTTTACACACACTCACCAACACAATGATAACTCGTAAGTATTGACTATGAAGCACCGAAGTACAACAATAATCTTCAGCTTTGAATAGACTTGTAGACATATTTAAACCAGTCATGTATTCCTATAGCACCGAAGTGCACCAAGAACCACTAGCTTTAAAAGATGCTACTATATTCCTTAATTGGTTCTTCATAATATAAACAAACACACAAAATAATGCTATTACATAAATTACACGATATTTTTAACACAAATTCAAACACAGCTCAACATATAGCTTTATCTGACCATTGTTATGATGCCCGACTTAAATTAGATCACCCATGATCTATTTTTTCCAACAAGTTAGCAGGCGGCTTTTCTGGGGAACCAGATTCACCACATGGATCAACTAGCTTGGATGAAAGAACATAGCAGCAACAATTGGTGGCTCATTCTTCAGCACTTCCAATGGAATTATACTTCTTCCACACAAATCTTCTTCAGTACCATGGCATCTCCACCGATTGGCAATATTTCTTCTTTCTTGGATAATTGCGAATCACGCAAATTCCTTCTATATAGAGTATTTAATCCAACACGAAATGCGTGATCAAGTGGCTACTAGGCGATGAGGCTCTCCTTCTGCAACGTTCACAGTCAACAAATAACAGTTCACATCTCTTTGATTCTCAGATCTCGGCTTTATTTCCACGGATACGATATCTACCAAATAAAAGCAGTTACAGGCAACTACTCTTCCACGCTGGCTCCAGATCAGCGGCACACTTACACACAAATTTTAAGCAGGGATGGCTTTGTAATGCGTTGACATCAAAGGGGTATCCTGCAACTCGAGCAATAGCAGAACTGATTCAATTTTTCATAAATGCACCTTACCTCAGCTTGATTTTCTTCGAATCTGGCAGCGGTTCTCTTACAACATACACAGGAAACACTAATTAATCACACACAGAAAAAATTAAGAAATTCAAAACACTACTTATGTATAGAGAATCGTCTCCCAAACTATTTTATCTTCCTGGGCATTCCCGTGAGGGATTAAGCCCAGACAAGCTCCGATACCAACTTAGAAATCGAGAGGGAAGTCATTGCACAAGATTCATGCACAAAGAATAGTTTGTATTACTTAATAGACAAATGGAGGTTACATATATAGCATGCAGATCACTCACTCCTAGAAAACTAGATCCTAATAAAGTGGATCTGATTAGCTAAAAATAGTAAACCTAGAAACTCACAGTTTCAACAGTCATAGTTAACCTAGAAACTCACAATTACAATAGTTGTAAGCATTATCTCTAATAGTATGCCTATCAAACCAAAAAGACATGTATCTAATTAAATATGAACTTGCATGTCAAACATAGCACAAATAATGCTCTTGTTATCGAAATCATATATATGAATATTCTTGCCATCTGAAGCAAAGAATAAGATCCGAGAATCAGTGGAAAAAACAACATCCAATTGCTCCCCTAGCTTCCGACCCCTGGGTCGATTGTCTGAAGCTGCCTGGAACTATCTGTTTGCAAATTCAAATCCTTCTTTCAACCTTGCAGCGAGG
This sequence comes from Picea engelmannii, assembly GCA_009831015.1. NCBI lineage: Eukaryota > Viridiplantae > Streptophyta > Pinopsida > Pinales > Pinaceae > Picea > Picea engelmannii. The sequence goes on from ML776979.1 coordinate 791,089, forward strand.
TCAATTTGATGAATTGGATGAGTGTGATGGATGATTAATCTTCAACATCAACTCAACTTGACTTGCAAATTTTGTTCTTGTTTTACAATTTTGATATATGTAGGCTTACAAAACTTCTTATTCTTTTGCAGGTTTTAGCATGTAGTCATGATCATTTAAATAATCCTTAAGTCTTTAATGAAGCTCCTCCAACAATAAATCCTTCAATATTAGATCATATTTCAAGTTTAACACAATTTCTAGAATTTACATATACTATGCTTCTATGACCAAAAGAGACGCTAAAGATGCCATTCCAAAGATTTATTAAGCGTCTTTAGTAACGAATTTCTAATTCTATTTCACATAGCAAGTCAAATAATAAATCTTCAATGAAATTTATTTCACCATAAATTAAGAACAAGCACCGAGTACTTACATCATGTACAACTTCTTGCAAAGTGCTCACTTGGGCTTCCGACACTGTCCTTACCTACACATGGATTACTCACAACCATCAGATCATGATAAGCACTATACAATATGCAACACCGCAATCATTAGTGGGTCGTTGCATGGTCCAACCGTGCATAAACTTTCAGTGCATTCCATGCATGCATCTCCATCCATCAACATATGATACCAACCAGGCCTGGAATTTGATGGCCTGTAGCACGTATTTGGTCTCCCAACCCGTATTTGACAAGTGCATGGATATGCCACAAGTCAAGAGTGACCTGCTTCAAAATTGAGAACCTGTCATATCGACGTGTAACTAAGTCGAATACCTATCAGAAATATTAGTAGGTACCTTAACCTATAGGCTCTATGATATAGACTATACTCATGGCTAGATAGGCAGGGTGTCACGTCAACCCATTTTTGCAGAGGTTTGACTATTGGTCGAGTGTGGTTTGTAGGGGGGTTTGAGGGATTTCATGACCATTTTATGAGGGATCGAAGATGACCCCATGAATGAGGGTATCCAATCCAAAAATACGACCCCACGAATGAGGGTATCCAAGCCAATAGAAGCGTTATCGTGGGTATGCTATCTGTGTTTTGAAATCTTTATTTGCGTTAGCTGGTAATGTAACGAATCACACGTATTTGATGCTCCACCTCAGCAGAGGTTAGATGAAAGAGTCAATGAGACTCAGCTGGCAGGGAAGATGAAGGAATCAATGAGACTGGGCTGGGAGGGATGGTGTTGTGTGGTTAGTTGAAGGAATAAATGAGAGTTAATAAAACTGATGTAACTTGTCCACTCCCCACACCATACTGAGTTTGTATTTGAATTTCAGATTGAATTTACCATGGATTCTGTAAACTCCCAAGGGCTTTGTTGGGGGACTACTTCACTCTGATGGGTCAGGCTACGTTATGGCGAAGAATGGGTTAGGCTACGCTATTGCGAAGAATGCAAATTTTGGGCATTTGAATTTTGTAAGTCCTTTATTTCTTCACAAATTTTGCAGATTTGAATTGTGTAAGCTCTTGCAATCATATAGATTGTTTTTTGGTGGAGATAATTATGTAAAATTTGATAGATGCTTTTTGGTAGGGATAATACTGTATTGTTGTTAGCTCTGGTATTACTCAAATGAGGATTTTTCACTGGTTGCTTCAACTCACTCTCGCTCCCTTTGTTCGTTATAATGAACTCGGTGCTTCACTCCTCACTATCCATCAATCTTTAACTCAAACCGATGCCTCTCGAGACCCTAGCTACCGTCACAACTCAGAGAAGAGTACAGAGGAGGCTAATACCTCTACCACTGAAGGATGGCCGGGTGGTAGGAGTTGTGCAGGGCCCAAGCTCTCAAAGATACTCGACAACCATTGTCTTTTGTTTGGTTTCCATGACACGATAGAAACAAAAACACAATCAACTTTCGATTCCTTTTGTTTGGTTTTCATGAGATGACAGAAAGTCACGACCAATGTCCACATCCAAAGACTTCTGGATTAACTTTCTCCATTCCCGAACTGATTTGGTTTAAAACTTGTTTTGATGGTATTCTGATTATATATAAAATGACTATTTTTTTGAATAGTAACTCCAATTTTTTTTTTAGAGATATCATTTATTTCCGATTGAGTCTCTATGATAGAATGTTAAATATCCCTCCAAATTTCTGCTGCATTTGTTCTGTTCATTTGTTGCTAATTTCTGTTGCGTTTGTTCTGTTCGTTTGTTGTTGTTGCTGATGCTGAGGTGATAAATTGTCAACTACCTATAGAAAACTAGAGATAATAAAAACACCCAAATTAATGTAATCTTTTGTATTAATTTCACTAAGTGATTCTATTTAGCCACTGCAACATGTTTGTATAATTCATGATTTATGGACCTACGTGGAGGATGTAAATTTCAAATATATAAAGTACATAACAAATTTAAATAACAAACATTGACATTCATGAATATGCGTAAAAATGTAAAATGAAAGGCATTCAAATCAAATACCTTTCATCAAATTTTTATTTGACGGGAATTTTTTTTTGAAATTCCAGGCCTGATACCAACGACCAGATATCCGCCTAGTTGATCCGGTGAGTTAGGATAGATTGGATTAATGGCCACAATCACATGCTCAAACCTCTCATAAATGTCCAACAACCACCACCGTTCCATCATTCTGTAATTGAAATTTCAAATTTCAAAATTTAAACTAGTGCGCCCTTTATTTGAACGAATTGAAGTTTTGAAATGTATGGGTTCAAAGGCCATGAGACGATGTATAGCGCTTGCCACATAAGATATGCCCTACTCGGAAACATCACATAAAGAAATGATGTAACATATTCATGTGCAGGATTCGACCATGGAATTGCAGTAAGTATCTAGGACGATAACTTAAAACCTAAGCAATCGATTGGTTTATTTCTGAGAATTTCATAAGTATTGTAATCGATTGGTTTATTTCTGAGCATTTTAGAAGTATTGTTTGTTTCTGTAATCTTCAACTATTGTAGCAAGTGGGCATACATTGTTCAATCGAGATTCCATCGACACTGTATATGACCTTCACGATATCTCTAAGTGGTGCCTAGAGGTGATACAAAATCAACCACGGATCTCGTCCCACCAAATATTTACAATTTCTTTTCACCACAGTCCTCTCTGCCTCAAAAAATTAATCCAACTAGTGGTGAGTGCGTAAAGGCGCGGACAGAAAATGAAACACATAGCCAGAAAATGAAACGCACAACCAGAAAATGAACGTCTACAGCCAGCACAACCAGCGTGCTAAATCCAAAGTTTAATCATTTAAACGTGGCAATCATATAGTGCTACAATAATTTCTTAATATGATTAGGTAAATGTTAAAAGGTAAACAGGTTAACAGATACATTCAAAAATACAAGGAAGTTGTGAAGAGGAAATCACATTCATTGATTTGGGAGGACGACTAAGAATATGCCAGCATCTTCATCGATATATTATACATTATATTTTCTTTTAATTTTGCATAAAAATGTTAGTAATATATGACAAAAAACCAAACCACCTGATAATTAATCATGGCAAAACCACTTCATAATTATTCAACTTATCTAAAGATCTTGTGAACATTTGGCCACAATTTTTCTATTAAAATGATAAAGGTAGGTTTTGATTTAAATCTCATAAAAAGAGAACCATTAATGTTTTAGGTTTTTATTTAAATCTCATGAGGACTAAGAATGTTTTGACTTTATTAAATTTGGGCTATCCATTTAATATTTATTATTAAAAAAACCCTATTTACAAATCATGCAGAAAACTTTTGACGCATCTACATCAGTCTTTGACGCATCTGTATCAGTGAGTAAATATGCAAAAATTTGTATACTTTTCCTTGAAGAATCGAACTTAGACTTATTTATATACTTTTCCTTGAAGAATCGAACTTGGACTTTGCATTAAGAAATTACGGAATTATATTAAATTCAAGCAAGTCGTTAATGTCGACTGCTTTTTGAATAAATTCAGTTCGTTGAATTAAATGTCAACAGTCGTGCTTTCCAGATTGCTCCTCAGAGTATATAGACATTGATTGAGTATATACATATAGGCATTGATTGAGTATCCTTCCACCCAAGGAGTTGAATATTAATTTTCCACACCATGCGTAGAGCCCAATTACACATTGCAGAGTAGAGTTGGATAATCGAGTGAAAGGATGGATTCAGACGGTCATGATCAGTCAGAGCCTCAAACGTGCATTAAAGGGTGTGGATTTTTTGGAAACTCAGCCACAGAGAATATGTGCTCAAAGTGTTATAAAGACCATCTTCTAGAACTGGAAGTAAAAGCAACGCCTGCCAATGATCAGACCACCAAGGTCGAAGTAAAAGCAACGCCTACCAATGATCAGACCACTAAGGTCTACTAGACGTGCATTAAAGGGTGTGGATTTTTTGCAAGCTCCGCAACGAAGAATATGTGCTCAAAGTGTTATAAAGACCAGCTTGTGGAACTCAAAGCAAAAGAAACACCTGCCAATGATCAGACAATGAAGGTCGAAGTAAAAGCAATGCAACCCACTGATCAGGCAACCAAGGTAGAGCTTTCTGGTGATCAGACTAATGCTAGGGAGTCTAAAGCCACGCGATGTTTTAATTGTAGAAAATGCAGGGACAACTAAGGAAATCGGCCGTAGAGAATGGGCGGATAGCTGAAATCCGTGGAGAAAATGAAACGCATAGATAGGTGAGGAAAGACAGAGAATGAAACGCACAGGCAGCCAGAAAATGAAACGCCTGGACAGTTGAGGAAATCTAAATGGTAATATGAAAGGTTAATCATTTAAACGTGGCAATCATATAGTGCTACAGTGATTTCTTAACATGATTAGGTAAATGTTAAAAAGTAAACAGGTTAACGGATGCATTCAGAAATACAAGTTATGAAGAGTAAATCACATTCATTGATTTGGGAGGACGACTAAGAATATGCCAACATCTTCAATTGTTAACCATCAGATTAGAATTTTAGATTAAAAGCTGATTAATTGTGCTCATTGTCAATAGGTGTACACCTTTTGGCCTACTCTACAATTCCACAGTCCTCTCTGCCTCAAAAAATAAATCTAACTAGTGGTGAGTGCATAAGATTCGCCAGATTTGTTGAAGTTTCTCCAGCTAAGGATGAAAGCGTGATCCACTCCATGTTCCATGTCGTGTAAGCGAAGATCCAAGATTGATTCATTCATCATAGTTGGGTTTTTCTCAGGTCTAAGGTGTGGTATAATATAATCCTCAATGGATGCATAATATTATATTCTGGCACACCTCAGAATTGAGCAAAACGCAACTATGATGAATGACTCAAGATTGGATCTCCTCTTAGATGACATTGAGCATGGAGTGGATCACACATTCGTCCTCAGTTGGAGAAACTCCGAAAAATATGGATAATCTTGCGCACTTACCACTGGTTGGATTAATGTTTCGAGGCTGACAGGACTGCAACACAACGACGTTGTAAATTTTTGGTGGGACGAAATCCGTGGTTGATTTTGTATCACCTCTAGGCACCACTTAGAGATATCGTAAAGGTGATATATAGTTCCATTGCAAGATTGACTGAACAATGTATTCCCACTTGCTACAATAGATGAATATTACAGAAACAAATAATACTTATGAAATTCTCATAAATAAACCAATCGATTACAATACTTAAGAAACGCTCAGAAATAAACCAATCAATTACAATACTTATGAAATGCTTAGAAATAAACCAATTGATTGTTTGGGTTTTAAGTTATAAGGCGACATATCCAGACAGTTTCTTTGGCGAGTTAGGGTACATTGGATTAATTGCCGCAATAACATGCTAAGACCTCTCATAAATGTCCAACAACCATCACCGTGCCATCGTTCTTTAATTGAAATTTCAAAATTCAAAATTTAAACTAGTGTGCCTTTTATTTGAAGGAATTGAAATTTTGAAATGTTTGGGTTCAAAGACCATGAGATGGTGTATAACGATTGCCACATAAGATATGTCGTGCTCTGAAACATCACATAAAGAAAGGATGTAACATATGCATGTGCAGGATTCGACCATGGAATTGCAATATCTGAGAGGATAACTTAAAACCCAAGCAATCGATTGGTTTATTTATGAGCATTTCAAAAGCATTGTAATCGATTGGTTTATTTCTAATCATTTCACATATATCGTGAAGGTCATATACAATACCATTGGAATCTCAACTGAACAATGTATGCTCACTTGCTACAATAGATGAATAATACAAAAACAAAAAATACTTTTGAAATGCTCAGAAGTAAACCAATCGATTACAATACTTCTGAAACGCTAAGAAATAAACCAATCGATTACAATACTTCTGAAATGCTCAGAAATAAACCAATCAATTGCTTGGGTTTTAAGTTATCCGACAAGATATCTAGCCAGTTGCTTCGGAGAGTTAGGTTACATTGGATTAATGGCCGCAATCACTTGCTAAGACCTCTCATAAATGTCCAACAACCACCACCATGCCATCGTTCTGCAATTAAAATTTCAAAATTCAAAACTTAAACTAGTGCGCCCTTTTTTTGAAAGAATTGAAATTTTGAAATGTCTGGGTTGAAAGGCCATGAGACTTTGTATAGCGCTTTCCACATAAGATCATATTCCCTTCTCCAAAACATCACATAAATAAAGGATGTAACATATGCATGTGCAATATTTGACCGCGGAATTGCAGTATCCAGGAGGATAACTTAAAAACCAAGCAATCGATTGGTTTATTTCTAAGCATTTCAAAAGTATTGTAATCGATTAGTTTATTTCTGAGCATTTTATAAGTATTGTGATCGATTGGTTTATTTCTGAGCATTTCAGAACTATTGTTTGTTTATGTAATATTCATCTATTATAGCAAGTGGGCATAGATTGTTGATTCGAGCTTCCAGAGGCATTGTATATGACCTTCACGATATCTCTGAGTGGTACTTGGAGGTGATAAAGAATCGACCATGGATCTCGTCCCACAAAAACTTTAAAACGTCGTTGCACTGCAATCCTCTCTGACTCAAAAAATCAATCCAACCAGTGGTGAGTGCGTAAGATTTTACAGATTTGTCAAAGTTCTCCAGCTGACGACGAAAGTAAGATCCACTCCATGTTCAATGTTATGTAAGCAGAGATCCAAGCTTGAGTCGTTCATCATAGTTGTGTTTTGCTCAGGTCTGAGGTGTGGTATAATATAATCCTCAATGGATGCATAATATTATCTTATACCACACCTCATACCTGAGCAAAACACAAATATGATGGATGACTCAAGCTTGGATTTTCGCTTACATGACATTGAGCATGGAGTGGATCACAATTTCATCCTCAGCTAGAGAAACTCCAACAAATATGGAAAATATTACACACTCACCACTGGTTGGATTGATGTTTTGAGGCAGAGAGGACTGTGGTGCAACGACATTGTAAAGTTTTGGTGGGACGAGATCTGTGGTTGATTCTGTATCACCTCTAGGCACCACTCACAAATATCGTGAAGGTCATCTACAATGTCGTTGGAAGATCAACTGAACAATGTATTCCCACTTGCTACAATAGTTGAAGATTACAAAAACAAACAATACTTTTGAAGTGCTCGAAAATAAACCAATCGATTACAATACTTTTGAAACACTCAAAGATAAACCAATCGATTACAATACTTCGGAAATGCTTAGAAATAAACCAATCGATTTCTTGGGTTTTAAGTTATCCGGCGAGATATCCGGCCAGTTGCTCCGGCTTGTTAGGGTACATTGGATTAATGGCCAAAATTACATGCTAATACCTCTCATAAATGTCCAACAACTACCACTGTGCCATCATTTTGTAATTGAAATTTCAAAATTCAAAACTTAAACAAGTGTGACCTTTATTTGGAAGAATAGAAATTTTGAAATGTCTGGGTTCAAAGGCCATGACATGGTGTATAACGCTTGCCACATAAGACATTCCCTGCTCCGAAAAATCACATAAAGAAAGGATGTAACATATGCATGTGCAGGATTCGACCCTGGAATTGCAGTATCCAAGAGGATAACTTAAAACCTAAGCAATCAATTGGTTTATTTATGAGCATTTCAAAAGTATTGTAATCGATTGGTTTATTTCTGAGCATTTCAGAGATATCGTGAAGGTCATATGCAGTGTCGTTGGAAGCTCGAATGAACAATGTATGCCCACTTGCTACAATAGCTGAAGATTACAGAAACAAACAATATTTCTGAAATGCTCATAAATAAACCAGTCGATGACAATAATTTTGAAACACTCATAAATAAACCAATCGATTACAATACTTCTGAAAAGCTCATAAATAAACCAATCGATTGCTTGGGTTTTAAGTTATCCATCTAGTTTCTCTGGCGATTTTGGGTACATTTGATTAATTTCCGCAATCACATGCTAAGAGCTCTCATAAATGTCCAACAACCACCACCATGCCATCGTTCTATAATTGAAATTTCAAAACTCAAAATTTAAACTAGTGTGCCCTTTATTTGAAAGAATTGAAATTTTGAAATGTGTGGATTCAAAGGCCATGAGACGGTGTATAACGCTTGCCACATAATATATTCCCTTCTCCAAAACTTCACATAAAGAAAGGATGTAACATATGCATGTGCAGGATTCGACCATGGAATTGCATTATCCAGGAGGATAACCTAAAACCCAAGAAATCGATTGGTTTATTTCTGAGCATTTCAGAAGTACTGTAATCGATTGGCTTATTTTTGAGTGTTTGAGAAGTATTGTAATCAATTGGTTTATTTTTTAGCATTTCAAAAGTATTGCTTGTTTTGTAGCAAGTGGGCATACATTGTTCAGTCGAGCTTCCAGTGGCACTGTATATGACCTTCACTATATATCTGAGTGGTTCCTTGAGGTGGTAAACAATCGACCACGGATCTCGTCCCACCAAAACTTTACAATGTCGTTGTGTCGCAGTCCTCTCTGCCTCAAAAAATTGGTCCAACCAGTGGTGAGTTCGTAAGATTCGCTAGATTTTCCATAGTTTCTCCAACTGAGGACGAAAGTGTGATCCACTCCATGTTCAATGTCGTGTAAGAAGAGACCCAAGCTTGATTCATTCATCATAGTTGTGTTTTTCTCAGGTCTTAGGTGTGGTATACTATAATCCTCAACGAATTCATAATATTATATTATACCATACCTCATACCTGAGAAAATGCAACTATGATGAACGACTCAAGCTTGGATCTCCACTTACATGACATTGAGCATGGAGCGGTTCACACTTTCATCCTCAGCTGGAGAAACTCCGAAAAATATGGCGAATCTTACGCAATCACCACTGATTGGATTGATTTTTTGAGGCAGAGAGAAATGTGGCGCAACAACGTTGTAAATTTTTGGTGGGATGAGATCTGTGGTCAATTCTGTATCAGCTCCAAGCACCACTCATAGGTATCGTGAAGTTCATATACAATGTCGCTGGAAGCTTGACTGAACAATGTATTCCCACTTGCTACAATAGTTGGAGATTAAAGAAACAAACAATACTTCTGAAATGCTCAGAAATAAACCAATCGATTACAATACTTCTGAAACGCTCAGAAATAAACCAATCGATTACAATACTTCCTAAATGCTCAGAAATAAACCAATCGATTGCTTTGGATTTAAGTTATCCAGCGAGATATCCGACTATTTTCTCTGACGCGTTAGGGTACATTGGATTAATGGCTGAAATCACATGCTAAGACCACTCATAAATGTCGAACAACCACCACCGTGCCATCATTTTTTAATTGAAATTTCAAAATTCAAAATTTAAACTAGTGCACCCTTTATTTGAAAGAATTGAAATTTTTAAATGTCTGGTTTCGAAGGCCATGAGACGGTGTATAGCGCTTGCCACGTAAGATATTCCCTTCTCCGAAACATCACATAAATAAAGGATGTAACATATGCATGTGCATGACTCGACCATGGAATTGCATTATCCAGGAGGATAACTTAAAAACCAAGCAATCGATTGGTTTATTTCTGAGCATTTCAAAAGTATTGTAATCGATTAGTTTATTTCTGAGAATTTCAGAGATATCATGAAGGTCATATACAGTGCCACAGGAAGCTTGACTGAACAATGTATTCCCACTTGCTACAATAGTTGAAGATTACATAAACAAACAATACTTATGAAATCCTCAGAAATGAACCAATCAATTACAATACTTATGAAACACTCATAAATAAACCAATCGATTACAATAATTCTGAAAAGATCAGAAATAAACCAATCGATTTCTTGGGTTTTAATTTATCTGGCCAGTTGCTCCGGTGAGTTTCGGTACATTGGATTAATGGCCGCAATCACATGCTAAGACCTCTCATAAATGTTCAACAACCACCACCATGCAATCGTTCTGTAATTGAAATTTCAAAATTCAAAATTTAAACTAGAGCGCCCTTTATTTGAAAGAATTGAAATTTTGAAATGTTTGGGTTCAAAGGCCATGAGACAGTGTGTAGTTCTTGCCACATAAGATAGTCCATGCTCTAAAACATCACATAAAGAAAGGATGTAACATTTGCATGTGCAGAATTCGACCATGGAATTTCAGTATCCAGGAGGATAACTTAAACCTAAGCAATCGATTGGTTTATTTCTGAGCATTTTAGAAGTATTGTAATCGATTGGTTTATTTATGAGAGTTTCATAAGTATTGCAAACGATTGGTTTATTTCTGATCATTTTAGAAGTATTGATTGTTTCTGGAATCTTGAGATATTGTAGCAAGTGGGCATACATTGTTCAGTCGAGCTTCCAACGACACTGTATATGACCTTCACGATATCTCTTAGTGGTTCCTGGAAGTGATACAAAATACACCATGGATCTTGTCCCACCAAAACTTTACAACGTCGTTGCGCCACAGTCCTCTCTGCCTCAAAAAATCAATCTAGCTAGTGGTGTGTGCGTAAATTCACCAGATTTGCTGGAGTTTCTACAGTTGAGGACGAAAGTGTGATCCACTCCATGTTCAATCTCTTGTAAGTGGAGATCCAAGATTGATTTGTTCATCATAGTTGGGTTTTTCTCAGGTATGAGGTGTGGTATAATATAATCCTTAACGGATGCATAATATTATATTATACCACACCTTAGACCTGAGAAAAATGCAACTATGATAAACAAATCAAGCTTGGATATTTGCTTACACGACATTGAGCATAGAGTGGATCACACTTTTGTCCTTAGCTGGAGAAACTCCTGCAAATCTAGCAAATCTTACGCACTCACCACTGGTTGGATTGATTTTTTGGGGCAGAGAGGACTGTAGCACAATGACGTTGTAAAGTTTTGGTGGGATGCGATACGTGGTCGATTCGGTATCACCTCCAGGCACCACTCAGAGATATCATGAATGTCATATACAGTGTCGCAGGAATCTTGATTGAAAAATGTATTCCCACTTGCTAGAATATATGAAGATTACATAAACAAACAATACTTCTGAAATCCTCAGAAATAAACCAATCGATTACAATACTACTGAAACGCTCAGAAATAAACCAATTGATTACAATACTTCTGAAATGCTCAGAAAAAAACCAATCAATTGCTTGGGTTTTAAGTTATCCAACAAGATATCCGGCCAGTTGCTTTGGCGAGTTAGGGTACATTGGATTAATTGTTGAAATAACATGCTAATACCTCTCATAAATGTCCAACAACAACCACCATGCCATCGTTCTGTAATTGAAATTTCAAATTTCAAAATTTAAACTAGTGCACCCTTTATTTGAAAGAATTGAAATTTTGAAATGTGTGGCTTCAAAGGCCATGAGACGATGTATAGCGCTTTCCACATAAGATATTCCCTTCTCCGAAACATCACATAAATAAAGGATGTAACATATGCATGTGCAAGATTCGACCATGGAATTGCAGTATTCAGGAAGACAACTTAAAACCCAAGCAATCGATTGGTTTATTTTTGAGCATTTCAAAAGTATTGTAATCGATTGGTTTATTTTCGAGCATTTTAGAGATATCGTGAAGTTCATATACAGTGTCGTTGGAAGCTCGAATAAAAAATGTATGCCCACTTGCTACAATAGTTGAAGATTACAGAAACAAACAATACTTCTGAAATGCTCAGAAATAAACCAATCGATTACAATACTTCTGAAACGCTCAGAAATAAACCAATCGATTACAATACTACTTGAATTCTCATAAATAAGCCAATCGATTGCTAGGGTTTTAAGTTATCCAACGATATATCCGTCCAGTTGCTCCGGAGAGTCAGGGTACATTGGATTAATGGCCGCAATCACATCCTAATACCTCTCATTAATTTCCAACAACCACCACCGTGCCATCGTTCTGTAATTGAAATTTCAAAATTCAAAATTTAAACTAGTGTGCCCTTTATTTGAAAGAATTTAAATTTTGAAATGTGTAGGTTCAAAGGCTAGGAGACAATGTATAGTGCTTGTCACATAAGATATGCCCTGCTCTGAAACATCACACAATGAAAGGATGTAACATATCAATGTGCAGGATTCAAACATGGAATTGTAGTATCCGGGAGGATAACTTAAAACCCAAGCAATCGATTGGTTTATTTCTGAGCATTTCAGAAGTATTGTAATTGATTGGTTTATTTCTGTGCATTTCAGAGAGATCATGAAGGTCATATACAGTTCCGTTGGAAGCTTGACTTAACAATGTATGCCCACTTGCTACAATAGCTGAACATTACAGAAACAAATGATAATTATGAAATGCTCAGAAATAAACCAATCGATTAAAATACTTCTGAAATGCTCAGAAATAAACAGATTGATTGCAATATTTCTGAAATGCTTAGAAATAAACCAATTGATTGCTTGGGTTTTAAGTTATCTGGCGAGATATCCGGCCAGTTTCTCCGTCATGTTAGGATACATTCGATTAATGGCCGCAATCACATGTTAAGACCTCTCATAAATGTCCAACAACCACCACCGTGCCATCATTCTATAATTGAAATTTCAAAATTCAAAATTTAAACTACTGTGCCATTTATTTGAAAGAATTGAAATTTTGAAATGTCTAGGTTCAAAGGCCATGAGAAACTATATAGCGCTTTCCACATAAGATATTCCCTGCTCCAAAACATCATATAAAGAAAGGATGTAACATATGCATGTGCAGGATTCAACCATGGAATTGCAGTATCCAGGAGGATAACTTAAAACCCAAGCAATCGATTCTTTTATTTATGAGCATTTCATAAGTATTGTATTCGATTGGTTTATTTCTGAGCATATCATAAGTATTGTAATCGATTGGTTTATTTCTGAGGATTTCAGAAGTATTTCTTGTTTCTGTAATGTTCAACTATTGTAGCAAGTGGGGATACATTGTTCAGTCAAGCTTCCAGTAGCACTGTATATGACCTTCATGATATCTCTGAGTGGTTGTTGGAGCTGATACTGAATCAAAAACGAATATTGTCCCACCAAAAATTTACAACATCGTTGCGCTACAGTCTTCTCTGCCTCAAAAAATCAATCCAGCCAGTGGTGAGTGCATAAGATTCGCCACATTTTCCGGAGTTTCTCTAGCTGGGGAAGAAAGTGCGATCCACTCCATGTTTAATGTCGTGTAAGCGAAGAACAAAGATTTATTCGTTCATCATAGTTGGTTTTTTCTCAAGTCTGAGGTGTGGTATAACATAATCCTCAACGAATGCATAATATTATATTATACCACACCTCAGACCTGATCAAAACGTAACTACGATGAACTACTCAATCTTGGATCTCTGCTTACACGACATTGAGCATGGAGTGGATCACACTTTCGTGCTCAGCTAGAGAAACTCCGCCAAATCTAGCAAATCTTACTCACTCACCACATATTGGATTGATTTTTTTACGCAGAGAGGACTGTGGAACAACGACGTTGTAAAGTTTTGGTGGGACGAGATCCGTGGTCGATTATGTATCACCTCCAGGCACCACTCATAGATATTGTGAAGGTCATATACAGTGTCGTTGGAAGCTCGACTGAACAATGTATTACCACTTTCTACAATAGCTAAAGAATACAGAAAAAAACAATACTTCTGAAATACTCAGAAATAAACCAATCGATTACAATACCTCTGAAATGATAAAAAATAAACCAATCGATTGCTTGGGTTTTAAGTTATCTGGCGATATATCCGGCCAGTTTCTCCAACAAGTTAGGGTACATTGGATTAATCACCGCAATCAAATGTTAATACCTCTCATAAATGTCCAACAACCACCACCATACCATTGTTCTGTAATTGAAATTTCAAAATTCAAAATTTAAACTAGTGCGCCTTTTATTTGAAAGAATTGAAATTTTGAAATCTCTGGGTTCAAATTCCATGAGACACTATATAGCGCTTTCCACATAAGATATGCCCTGCTCTGAAAAATCACATAAATAAAGGATGTAACATATGCATGTGCAGGATTCGACCATGGAATTGCACTATCCAAGAGGATAACTTAAAACCTAAGCAATCGATTGGTTTATTTTTGAGCATTTAAGAAGTATTGTAATCAATTGGTTTATTTTTGAGCATTTAAGAAGTATTGTAATCAATTGGTTTGTTTCTGAGCATTTCAGAGATATTGTGAAGGTAATATACAGTGCCACTGGAGGCTCGACTGGAAAATGTATGCCCACTTGCTACAATAGCTGAAGATTACAAAAACAAATAATACTTCTGAAATGCTAAAAAATAAACCAATCGCCTACAATACTTCTGAAACGCTTAGAAATAAACCAATCGATTACAATATTTCTGAAATGCTCTTAAATAAACCAATCGATTGCTTGGGTTTTAAGTTATCCGACGAGATATCCAGTCAGTTGCTCCGGCGAGTTAGGGTACATTGGATTAATGTCTTCAATCACATGCTAATACCTCTCATAAATGTCCAACAACCACCATCGTGCCATCGTTTTGTAATTGAAATTTCAAAATTCAAAATTTAAACTAGTGCGCCCTTTATTTGAAAGAAATGAAATTTTGAAATGCCCGGGTTCAAAGGCCATGAGATGGTGTATAGCGCTTGCCACATAATATATACCCTTCTCTGAAACATCACATAAAGAAAAGATGTAACATATGCATGTGTAGGATTCAACCATGAAATTGCAGTATCCACGAGGATAACTTAAAACCCAAGCAATCGATTGGTTTATTTCTGAGTATTTCAAAAGTATTGTAATCGATTGGTTTATTTGTGAGCATTTTAGAGATATCGTGAAGGTCATATACAATGCCACTGGAAGCTCGACTGAACAATATATGCCCACTTGCTACAATAGCTGAAGATTACAAAAACAAACAATACTTTTGAAATGCTCAGAAATAAACCAATCGATTATAATACTTCTAAAACGCTCAGAAATAAACCAATCGATTACAATACTTCTGAAATGCTTAGAAAAAAACCAATCAATTGCTTGGGTTTTAAGTTATCCGACTAGATATTCAGCCAGTTTCTTCGACGAGTTAGGGTACATTGGATTAATGGCCGCAATCACATGCTAAGACCTCTCATAAATATCCAACAACCACCACTGCGCCATCGTTCTGCAATTGAAATTTCAAAATTTAAAATTTAAATTAGTGCGACCATTATTTGAAAGAATTGAAATTTTGAAATGTATGGGTTCAAAGGCCATGAGATGGTGTATAGCGCTTGCCACATAAGATATGCCCTGCTCTGAAACATCACATAAAGAAAGGATGTAACATATGCATGTGCACGATTCGACCATAGAATTGTAGTATCGAGGAGGATAACTTAAAACCCAAGCAATCGATTGGTTTATTTATGAGCATTTCAAAAGTATTGTAATCGATTGGTTTATTTCTGAGCGTTTCAGAAGTATTGTAATCGATTGGTTTATTTCTGAGCATTTCAGAGGTATTGTTTTTTAATGTAATCTTCAACTATTATAGCAAGTGGGAATATATTGTTTAGTCAAGCTTCCAGCGACACTATATATGACCTTCACGATATATTTGAGTGGTGCCTGGAGGTGATACAAAATCGACCACAGATCTCGTCCCACCAAAACTTTACAACGTCGTTGTGCCGCAGTCCTCTCTGCCTCAAAAAATCAATCCAACGAGTGGTGAGTCCATAAGATTCACCAAATTTGCCGGAGTTTCTCCAGCGGAGGATGAAAGTGTAATCCACTCCATGCTCAATGTCGTGTAAGCGGAGATCCAAGCTTGAGCCGTTCATCATAATTGCATTTTGCTCAGGTCTGAGGTGTGGTATAATATAATCCTCCATGAATGCATAATATTATATTACACCACACCTCAGACCTGAGCAAAATGCAACTATGATGAACGACTCTAGCTTGGATCTTCACTTACACGACATTGAGCATGGAGTGGATCACACTTTCGTCCTTAGCTGGAGAAACTCCGACAAATCTAGCGAATCTTATGGACTCACCACTAGTTGGATTGATTTTTTGAGGCAGAGAGGATTGCGGCGCAACGATGTTGTAAAGTTTTGGTGGGACGAGATCTGTGGTCGATTTTGTATCACCTCCAGGCACCACTCAGAGATATCATGAAGGTCATATACAATGTCATTGGAAGCTCGACTGAACAATGTATGCCCACTTGCTACAATAGCTAAAGATTACAGAAACAAACAATAGTTCTGAAATGCTCAGAAATAAACCAATCGATTACAATACTTCTGAAATGATCAGAAATAAACCAATGGATTGCATTGGTTTTAAGTTATCATGCTCGATACTGCAATTCCATGGTCGAATCTTACATCATTTATTTATGTGATCTCTCGAAGGAGGTCATATCTTATGTGGCAAGCGCTATACACCATCTCATGGCCTTTGAACCGAGACATTTCAAAATTTCAATTCTTTCAAATGAAGAGCGCACTAGTTTAAATTTTGAATTTTGAAATTTCAATCACAGAACGATGGCACGGTGGTGGACATTTATGAGAGATCTTAGCATGTGATTGAGGCCATTAATCCAATGTACCCTAACTCTCCGAATATCTAGTCGCTCGCATCATGTGTTGATGGATGAAGATGCATGCATGGCATGCACTCGCAGTTTCTGCACGGTTGGACTATACAGCAGCCCACTAATGATTGGGCTTCTGCATAGTGTGTAGAGCTTGCCATCAGGTCACAGGGTCGATACCCACGAACGCAGATTTGTGGTTAGACGATAACGAGACGGGTGACGAAAATACCTCGTCAATCACGTTCCAAATGACTCCCTCCGTGCAAGGAGGAGTGGTGAGAGATCCCATGTACCGGTAATATTTCATGCTATCGAATATTATGTCATTCGGATCCACCATGACCAGGGGTTCGAATATTATGTCATTCGGATCCACCATGACCAGGGGTTCTTCCGGCGGTTCCACATTCGCAATGGCCATGATTTCTTCCATTAACTGTTCGTTATAACCAAACATAGTCAGCAAAATATAATCGCGTCATTATATATATATATATGAATAAGCAAAATAATAGTTCACAAATATACCCCTGCCAGGAAAGTGTCAGGAGTGCCTAGGTCGTAAAGGATTCCAATCACGGCAATTTCGCCGTCCACCGCTTGGTGCACCAGATGGATTTCTAAGGAATGTCTGTTTCAATGCAAAACCCTTGAGCAACGCCTAAATAACAAAAGATAATTTAGTGTAGCAGGGATTGAAAACAGGGTTTTGAGATTGTACTGTTTTCCATCTAAAGTGTGCTCAGCCGGAGTGTGCCAATGGCATTGATTCAGTGTGAATATTTTCCCTTCTATCTCAACACTGCCGGCGCCTTCCGACCATTTCACCTGATGCAACACAGCCATAGATGTATGAGAGATCGAACCTGAAACCTTTGTAGAGTAATAGATGTCAAAAGCTTTAAAAGAAGGTTCCCTTGCTGACCATGATGTCGTGGCCCCTGTTGACGAGGGTTGCATTTGCAGGGTGATAGATTCTGCTGAGAGTGCCCAGGTCCGGAGAAATTATAGTGTTTCCCTTCACCACATCGATGGGAGACTGTTGCGTCCCGTTCCCGCAGGCCTTCCATTCCTCCTTGAGCTCCCCCCAGTGCTCAGGCCCCTTCGGACCCTCTTTGTACTCGAACTCCCTCTCGTCCTCTGTCCGTTCACACCAACAAGATCGAGTTTCAGATTAATGTCTGCAAATTTCTTTATGAAGATTTTAAAAAACACGGTTATAAAGGGTACGAGACGAATTACCAGCTTCCAGAGTTCGAACCCCGGCAATAAAGAGAATGAGGGAAAATGCAACGAATGCCGATATTACAGATCGCGCCATAGTGAGGAAGCGAAAGAAAGAATGGGTGGGATAGTAGAGGGTTTGGGTGAACACAGGCAATACAGAAAACGAGATAACATAAACCAGACACTGGCCAACAAGCCTATCTAGTAACGAATTGGCTTCCTCAATCGCGTCGCCCGCTATTTATTTGTTCGTTTAGTAGACGAATCGTCAGCGTGGAATGGGATTTAGTGGGAAAACAATAACTTAGTGGTAAGATGAAACTAAGAATATGAAACCACCAAAAAAATATGAAACTATTGATTGTGAAACCACCAAAGAATATGAAACTATTGATTGTAATTATGTCTGGTGGCGTTTCTTAATCATATTATGTAAATGTTTAAAAAAGTAAGCAGGTTAATAGAAGCTTTTTAAAATGTTAGAAATTTATGAACATAAGATTTGGTTAATTGATTTGGAAGGACAACTAAAAATATGCTAGCATCTTCAATTGATAACCATAAAATTAAAATTTATGATTAAAAAATTATTAAATATACCCATTCTCAATAGGTGTACAAATAATAGAATTTCCAAGTACATTCCTCCTACAAAGTTGGTAGAGCTTTAAGTCCTTATTAGTTGCACTGTGGAAAGGATGTCGCACCACATAAATGCCTCCGGCTCTCTCCACTCTCTCCTTATAGGTTTACTCAAATATTTTCGACTTATTTTAGACTTATCTCCTTATAGGTTTACTCAAATATCAAGTGTAGGTAGTCGTTGGATGTGAAACTAACTTCCATATCCAATGAGTACACATTTTGCATGTTTTTGATAGACCCACATTGAGATAAATTGGAAATACATGTAAAAAAAACATGTTTATTTTCACGTATTTCCAGTTTATCTCATTGTGGGTCTATAAAAAACAAACATAGTGGGCACTCATTGAATGTGGAATTTAATTATGCATCAAATGACTACCTACATTTGAGATTTCAGTAAACTTAAAAGGAGATAAGTCAAAAAATACAATTAAAAAAAATATTTTTCTTTGTTTCCATCCAAAAATATTTACCCTTATGGTTGACATCATAATCTTGAATCCTATTGGTTGATTTAAATTTTATTTTGATAGTACATTTTTTATTTTGATGCTCATTTTTTTACTTCAAAATTCCCCTAATGATTTAAAGGAAGAAGAATCAAGGATTCATAATGAACCAAAAGGAAGAAGCATAACTATCTATAACAATATATACTCTACCTCATCTAAAGAATAATGGTAATAACTAAAACATTAGAAATGAAAAACCTAGGATATTGCTTGCGGAAATTATAGGAAGAATGGACCCTTCAACTTAAGTGAAGCATAAAGAACAAAATCTCACAGTTTTAGTAGACTCTAGAAATACACACAATTTCATTGATAATAATCTCGTAAAACAAATAAACCTTTTTCTATACCCAGTGAAAGATCTCGTTGTTAAAATGGCTAATGGTAAACAATTCAAAGGAATAGGAAGGCATTATAACATTCATGTTCATATACAAAGCTTGGAACTACAAACTAGATGCTACAAGCTACCACTCAATGGGATAAACATGGTATGAAGAGCACAGTGGTTGATGCAATTGGGAACATATGCCACAAACCTCCAAGAACAATTTATGGAATTCAAATGGTAAGGGAAGAACTACAATTTCTATGGGTTAGGAATCCTATAATGTATGCTAAAAGAAATCTCAAATCACACACTTCTTCTACAAACAAGCCTCACAGATATTCAAACAAAAACAAATCCACAACCAAGATGACTCTCTTCTAGGGTTTCTTTGAGGATTAAGCGTTGATAAAGGGAGAAGAAATTTGATTGATTCATAATGGATCATTATATAGTTTTTCATCTACTTTGGTACTTTTTGGGTGGAAAAATTGGAAGAATTGGCTTGCAAGGTCCATTTTAGGGGTGGGTCCCAATTTGGTGATTTGGGGTCTGAAACTTCCAGAGATGATTTGAGGCATCAAATGACACTTTTTTGTGCCAAAATTTTGGGATCTTAGCATCTATCTCATAAACACTATTCTACACACTAAAATCTTTCCCGTGACTAAAAATTACCTCAATCAGAGTTCATATGCAAACGTTATGCCTCCTACAAGTGGATCTCTATTGGCTACAATGGTACCAAGTAGATGCCACATTAGTGCCCATTAGTCACACATGTGGGGATAGTCATGTATGTAATTTCAATAATATTCTAGAGGGTCCAAAGCCCTAACACTAATTAAGGGTTGAGGCATGCAAAATCCCTAACCCTAACCCCATATGACTATGATCATGTTATGTTAAACATCGAGCCACTAGGAAGAGAAGGGGTTCCCTTATTTTGGGTATTGTTATTATTACATGGTTCAATAGAGCACCCAAGAATGGGATATTGAAGGATAACCATGGAGGTAGAAGGTTTTGTAGCATCCATTCAGGGCACAATGTAATACCCCTAGGCCGAACCCCAACTGTACATATAAATGTAAATGAAGATATAGGCTGGTGAGCCAGGATATTTTGGGCCAGAAGGATTATGTGACTATTAGGCCAGATATCCTAGATGTTAAAGGTCAGTGAGACTATTATTGTAATATGTAAACACTCATATCATTAATAAAGTACATCACTACTACAGACCAACCTAAAAGCGAGTATGGGGGGATAAACTCGATCCAGTAGAAAGGGAAAGGGGGATACGATTCTAGGAAAGGGGCTGAGCTAGGGAGATTAATCCCAATGGAATACTATATTAATATTCCTTAAAGGTTAAAGTATGAATATAACTTTATATAAATCTGAAGTTTCAAAAGAGGGGACAAGGGAGTCCCTTGGGTGCCATGTGTCATAAAGGGCACATGCATATATATAACATGGGGACTTAGTGTATTTAGGAGCATATTCATTATTTCTTTTGGGGGAATTATTCCTTCAGGGAGGAGCAGTGAATTGTACCGTGGGGTATTGGACTGCAATAAGAACTTTTACTTGTTCTGGTTAGTTTGAGAGATGAATTGAAGAAGAGGGTTGTCAAGCCCGTATGATTTAAGAAGCAGGTTGCCTGGCCAGTAAGACTAAAGAAGTGGGTTGTCAGGCTCATGAGCATTCTCTCTAGGTCAGAGAACTGTTTGGAATTGACTTTCAAAGTTCCAAACTGTAGCTACAGGTGTTTGCGACTTCTTGTTCGACCTGTTGTTGAAGCCTTAGAGGGGAAGTGGGGCAGCTGAAGGAGTGTTGATCAGAGAAGGGGTACACTTCCTGGGTGGGATAAACATGTGGGGAATGGGAGACTGTAGGTTGTTCGTTTGAGTTGGCACCCGTGTCTGAGTTTGTAAGATATTAAAGAGACCTTATCCTGGTTAGAAACCCTTTACCCAGATGGAATTAGCCCCAGCTCGGGGGTGAACCACTGCTGAGAGTTATGAGCAGTGGGCTCTAAGGCTGGGTGGAATATGGAAGGTCTTCTTGCAGTTGATGTTTATTTCCTGAGATAAGTATCATTCATGTTCTTATTTCAATTACTATGTGTGTGTGATTATGAGTTTTTTGTTATGGAACCTCTGTTGTTAAATTGTATATATGAATTATTTTTGTTGCATGCATTTCGCTATTATTTCCACTTAACTCTATTCATATGCAGAATTTATTATTTAATATTAATGGTATCAAAATTTTTAATTTTGCATGACGTGGCCCAACCTCGGTGGCTGGGTACGTTACAAAGTGGTACCAGATCAATTTTGTTGAGTTGTTGGTAATGGGGACATTACACTATGGTATCAACACTCGAGCTTTCAACACTGAGCCTGCATGGGCCATTTAGCAAAGTGCAAAAGTGAAATTACAGAGTTTGCAAGTGAACCGTTGAAATAATGTTAGGAAGAGTTTGTTGGAATTTTTTTTGAAAACATGGTTACAATGTTTCTGTGGTGAAATCGTGAGCAGTGGGGTGAAATTGGGCCAAAGCCCCAATTTTCTATGTTAAAATTCATGGGGAATTTGGGAAATTTGGTCCAAGGATGAGTTTTTCCTAATTTTAATCTCTTTATGAGAAAATTCATACCTGTAATTTGTTGAATTTGAATTCAACATAAGACTATGGTTGATTAAGTGAAATTGGTTAAATAAGTTTCCCAATTCACGAAGGTATTGAAGAAACATTCATGCCAGAAATGTCGACCAATTGTGAACACGAGTAGTTGGTTTATCTAGAGGTTGAATTTGTGTTTAAGAATAGGGAAATTCAATGCATTTTAATGGTTACAGAGAGACCATGGTAAAATTAGATGAAATTGGGAAAAATCCCTAATTTCCTGCAGCTAAATAATTGCAAATTCGAAGTGAAAAAGTCGAAATTGAGAAGCAACTGTAATGTACCTCAAATTTACCATAAAAAAAAAAATTCAATATCTAATTCTATTTCGTTTAAGCTTAGATTTTAAGAGAAGGAAAGATTCAATTCGATCCATAAAGACATCATTACACCAGTCTAGTTTTCTTCGAACAGAAAGTTGTCAAAGTAATTCAGTTCTGCACATTTCATTATGTTGGTGATTGCAAGTCTGGATCTTCATGACTGCTAGAACAGTAGGTAACTTGACTGTCTGCTATGTGCGCATGTAAAGGCGATATTATCATTTTTACTTTAGGAAATTCCTCCAACGTTTTCTACCAGTCCATACATTACAGTATTTGAGTTGCTCCTATAACAATAATTCCTACTATGTTCCTACAACTTTGTGAAGAAACGGAGGTTAATCAGGTTTCGATGATCACAAATGATGAATAAACAAAGGACCCCGCTATTTGTCGAAATCCAAAATACATAACGACTGGGGGCCAACACTTCGAGATTTCGGGGTTCGGGGTTTCGCGAGTACAAAAGCCAGACATCAACACACCACATTTCTCGAAATTGCGAAAAGATGTCGAGCACTTCGGGATTTCGGGGTTCGAAATACCGTGAATTCAAAAGTCAAAACATCAAAACACCACAATTTCTGAATCGCGAAAGGAAAGTGGGACCCACATTTCGAGGTTTCGGGGCCTAGGACTTCAAGACTTCAAGTACCCAACAACGACATATACAAACTTCCGAAATGGGAAAAAGGGAAAGGTGAGACCCGCATTTGGGGATTTTGGGGTTCAGAACTTCGCAAGTTCTGAAGTCCAAACTTCAACATATACAAACTTTTGAAATGGGTGAAAGGGAAAAGTGAGACCCGCATTTCAGGATTTCGGGGTTCAGAACTTCGCGAGTTCCGATGTCCAAACATCAACATATACAAACTTCTGAAATGTGAAAAGGGAAGGGTGAGACCCGCATTTTGGGATTTCGGGGTTCGAAACTTCACGAGCTCTGGTGTCCAAACATCAACATATACAAACTTCCAAAATGCGAAAAAGGAAAGGTGGGTCCCGTATTTCGGGATTTTAGGGTTCGAAACTTCGTGAGTTCTGGTGTCCAAACATCCAACGTACAACAATTTTCGAATTGCGAAAAAGAAAGGAACTAACATTTCAGGATTTCAGGATTCGGGGTTTCGGGGTTTCAAATGCCAAAAAACAACACACAACAACTCCCGAATTCCGAAAGTTGAAAGGGTGTGGGATCAACACTTCGGGATTTCAGGATTTGGGGTTTCGGGGTTTCAAATGCCAAACAACAACCCACAACAACTCCTGAATTTCGAAAGGTGAAAGGGTGTGGGACCAACACTTCGGGATTTCGAGATTCGGGGTTTTGGGGTTTCAAATGCCAAACAACAACACACAACAACTCCCGAAATTTCGAAAGGTGAAAGGGTGTGGGACCAACACTTCGGGATTTCGGGATTTGGGGTTTCGGGGTTTCAAATGCCAAACCACAACACACAACAACTCCCAAATTTCGAAAGGTGAAAGGGTGTGGGACCAACACTTCAGGATTTCAGGATTCAGGGTTTTGGGGTTTCAAATGCCAAACCACAACACACAACAACTCTTGAATTCCGAAAGGTGAAAGGGTGTGGGACCAACACTTTGGGATTTCGGGGTTTGGAAAAGCAAGGGAACATCGTATAAATGTAACCAGCAAGTCTCGAATGCCGAAAATCACATTATTTTCATAATTCTAATATTTTTACCTTGTACTGGTATTCTTACTTTTGTTTTGTGAAACAGTAGGTGTAGAAGGATTCAATATCCGTTTACTTATCAGAATTCCGAAAAAAATCTAACTTATGAGTTTTATACGTATATAATTTATAAAAAGGGTACAATAAGGTAACATGATCTGTAAAAGGTAACTCATATTATGTTCACTTAGAGCCTCTTTAAGCAATGCATTAAACGTCAACAATACTAGATATGTGCATCTATGCAAATGCAAGAATAAGAATATCATTCCATCAGAGTTTGGAAATTATAAATGATGATCCGAGGGATGTGAGTTTGGTTTCTGAGGTTCCCAGAATTCTTTAACTTTCTGAATTTTGTACATCTAGGATTTTGACCTTAGATTAAACCTAACCCGTAGATGGACCGACTTTCTTAAACTCAACTTCTATAAAAATAAATTTGCCTAGCACTTCCAGATTTCGGGAGGGACCACTCCAGAATTTAGACTGTGATTGTACATTTAATACCATGATAAACGTCATCCATTGAAAGAAATATTTCAAATTTAGAACAATTAGATGCATAATATCAGTTGTACCCAAAACATCCAAGAATAGAGAGGGAAATTTTTACATTAACACAATCAGATATAATCGCACAACATATACCTGCCATCAATCAAAACATAGCCATTCAAAATAGAGAGGGGTAGATCAACATATCTGAATCCAATCCGAGGGAAGACAAAGGGAACAACCACGTTCCTCCCAACCATAGAATAGGGCAACCAAAGTTACTTGCCCGATTCACCCCCTAGCCTGACCATGAATCCATGAGGGCAAACTTGGAAACTCCTCCTCAGCAATGTCCATCAATTCCAACAGTTATCCTCTTGCCTCACACTTACTCAACAGTGCGCATAACAGCAAGGCAATTCTATTTCAGCAAGCTCCTCTTGCCTCACACTCAATCCGCAGTGTTCATAACAATAAGAGAGCTCAGAAATATTTTCCCAGCATACTTGGCAGCGTTCTGCCTCCTCGCATATGCTATTTATCAATTTTTGCCCGGGTCTTTTTCCCTCCTTTGGGGATTTTCACAGCTCTCTTAATCCCTGATTTTCAGGGGCTGCCAGTGGCCAAATATCTGATTTTCCACTTCTCATAATCAGCCTAGAGGCAGTTCCAACATGTTCCCCACTCATGGAGTCATGGTCAGCTGATTTTAACATGGTTGTTCCATTTGTCCTCCTGCAATTAATATAAATATTCTGTTGTGATACAAGTGTCATAGTCAAATAGTTAGTTGATTCCAAATAGATCTATGCCCAATAGTCACAATAATTAAATACAATTATTAAATTTGAAATTCAGAATTGCCATAAATGGCAAAAATTTTCCAGATTCAAATTTTCCAAAAACGGAAATAATTTTCCAGCACATAAAAAAATATTTTATTTTGGGGGGATGTCACATCCTTTCCCCCTTCTGTAAAACACTATCCTCAGTGTTTGTTCCTTTATTGGAACAGGATTGGATGAGATTTCCGCAAATCTCCTTCCAATTCCCAAGTGGCCTCCTCAGGACTAAAGTGCTTCCATTGCACCTTTACCTAAGCGACGACTCTGTTCCGAAGTGCTATTTCTCTCCGGTCCAGAATGCGTAGGGGTTCCACCTGGAACTCGCCTTCGGGTTCTACCTACACCAAGTTCCAATCAATCATATGAGTACAGTCATGAATATACTTTTTCAACAAAGATACATGAAATACATTATGAATTCTTAGATTAGCTGGGAGTGCAAGTTGATATGATATGGGTCCAATTCGAGCTAGTATCTCGAAGGGCCCACAAAAGCTGGGTGCCAGCTTGGCACAGTTCCCCAACTTCAGTGAGATTTTTTGGGCTTTGACCTTCAAATAAACATGGTCTCCCATTTGAAATTCCAAGTGTCTTCTTTTCTAATCCGCATAGCTCTTTTTTCTGTCCTGTGCCTCTTTCAAGTTCTGTTGTACCTTCCTTACCATGTTCTCCATTTCTTGGAGCATCTTTGGTCCAACCATGAGTCTGTCAGCCAGGTTATGCCAGCTAATTGGAGTTGTACACTTTTTGCCGTACAGTATTTCGAAAGGGCTCAACTTAGCTGAAGTTTGGTACCCGTTGTTATATGCAAATTCTACCAAGTGTAGGTAGTCTTCCCACTTGTTCGGTTTTGTTCTTACATACATGTAGAGCATATCCTCTATTATTTGGTTTGTCCTTTCGGTCTATCCATATGTTTGTGGATGATAACTCGTACTGAAATTCAAATTAGTATTTATCCCTGCAAACAATTCCTTCCAAAAAGCGGATGTCAATTTTACGTCTCTATCTGAAATCACCATTTTAGGAATACCATGCAATCTAAAAATTTCTTTCATGAATATTTTAGCAATGTTAATAGCTTTAAAGGTAGACTTTACAGGAATAAAGTGTGCAGACTTACTGATTTTATTGATTACAACCATGATAGAATCATTCTGTTTCTGAGTTTTAGGAAAACCTGTTATAAAGTCCAACGATATGGTCTCCTATTTCCATTTTGGTACTGGTAATGGTTGTAATAGGCCGGCTCGATGCTGGTGTTCGGCCTTAACCTGCTGACAATCTTGGCACCTAGCCAAATACTCTATTGTTTCTCCCTTCATATTAGGCCAGTAAAATAGTTTTCTGAGTGCTGCTACTGTTTTCTGGTAACCTGGATGGCCAGAATATGGTTTCTTATGCACTTCGTCTAAAATAATTAATTTTAGTTCTGTTGAATCTAGTATGCAAAGTCTATTTTTAAATTTTAATAGTCCCTTCTTGTCGATACTTATATCTGATTTATCTGAGTTTGCCATACTATTTTGAAATTCTTCCATTATCTTAGCGTAATTTCCAACATTGATACCTTCCATCCTTATTCTTTGTTCCAGATCACTTTCTGCCCTGCTAATGTTTATCTCAAATAACCCATGGACTCTTCTGCTTAACGTGTCTGCTACTTTATTTTCCTTACCCTTGATATGTCTAACCTCGAAGTCGAATTCGCTCAGGAAGGCTAGCCACATTGCTTGTCTTGCATTAAGGTCTGGTTGGTTAAACATATATTTCACCCCGCTATTATCCGTCAATATTAAGAATTTTCTGCCCATTATATAGTGTCGCCACATTTTTAAGGCATGTATTACTGCTGCCAATTCTAAGTCATAAGTGACATAATTCCGCTCGTGTTCCTTTAATTTCCGGGACTCATAACAAATCACGTGCCCTTCCTGAGTTAGAAAACCACCTATTCCCTCTTTACTTTCATCAACGCATACTATGAAGTCTTTATTTGGGTCTGCTACCTTCAAGATGGGCGTCGATGTCAATAATTCTTTAGCTTGTTAAAACTGTCTTAACACTTTTGCGACCAGTTAAACTTGGTCCCTTTATTTTGTAATGACGTGATAGGGTAGGCTATCTTGGAGAACGCTTCTATAAATCTGCGATAATATCCGGTGATTCCCATGAATGACCGGATATCTGCCACATCCTTAGGCACTGGCCATTCCATAATGGATTTTATCTTTTTCGGGTCTACGACAATACCTTCCGAGGAAATGACATATCCTAAATATTGTATTTCTTTTTGATAAAAATCACATTTGTCGAATTTTGTGTATAATTTGTGTTTCCTGAGTGTTTGCAGAACTATTCGTGAGTCTTCATCATGTTCCTCCTCCGTTTTAGAATAGACCAGAATATCGTTGGTAAATACTACTAGGAACTTATCTAAGTACTGGCTGAAAATGTTGTTCATCAAGCACATAAATGTGGTTGGTGCATTAGTGAGTCTGAAAGGTATGAGTACAACTCGTAGTGTCTGTATCTTGTTCGAAAAGCTGTTTTTTTTATTTCCTGGTCTTTTATCCTAACTTGATGATATCCAGATCGTAAATCCAATTTTGAGAAGATCTTGGCCCCACCAACTTGGTCGAACAGATCATTTATCCTGGGTAAGCGGTATTTTTTCTTAATGGTCACTTTGTTCATTTGTCTATAATCGATACATAATCTTAGAGTACCGTCTTTCTTTTTCAAAAAGAGGACTGGTGCTCCCCATGGCGAGACACTTGGTCTGATATACTCTTTATCCAACAATTCCTGTAATTGTATTTTTAATTCTGTCAGTTCTGGTAGACTCATTCGGTAGGGTGCTTTTGAGATAGGGGTTGATTCGGGTAGTAAGTCTATGGAGAAATCTATTTCTCTCCTAGGAGGCAATTCTGGTATCTCATCAACAAACATGTTTCTGAATTCACGTAGGGCAGCAAAGTCTTCTAACTTGGGCTTATCTCCTTTTTCTAATAGATTTGTTACTTGGATGGCGTAAAATTGACATCCCTTTCTAATACATTTATTGAATTGCATCGCTGAAACTTGTCTAACTGACGCAAGTTTTGGTATGCCTTGGGTTGTTCTAACAGTGCCAAAATTATCTTTGTAGCTAAGTACCTTTGTATAAAAGTCTAGTACTTCTTTGTGTTGTTCCAACCAATCCATCCCGATAATCATATCATAAGATCTTAGTGGTAGGATGTTCAGATTGGTCCTTATCTTTTGACCATCTAAGATGAACTCAAGATCAGAAATAAAGTTGACTGCTTTCCTTTTAGTACCTATTGCTATTTGTACAAGCCAAGATTTTGCATGTTTTTGTTTCTTAAGTTTATTCGACTCTACTACATCGGGAGTAATATAACTTAACGTAGCTCCAGGGTCAATTAAAATAGAAATTCAAGTGTCATGGATTTTACCTTCGATCTCTACCACCGAGGACTGGTGGTCAGCTTATCGACCATCTATGGCTGCATTTGTCTGATGCAAACTTTTGCCCATGTCTCCCATTGTCGAGGCTTCCTGTAAATTGTGAACAACAGTTCTGTTTGTTGTAATTAAACATGGAAAATTCCTCCTTAGATGAGGCTCTCCACACTCCCAACACTTTAATGGCTCGCAGGAGTTGTCCCCAAACTTATTCGTTCCCAGGTTTATCGGTTTACCGTTACCTTGCGTATTCGGATGATTGGAGTAAAAATCCTTCCTTGGGAAACTTTTTGTTGCATTTCGATAAGGAGTTGGTTGATATCCCTTCTTCCGCTAGTTTATTCCATCTTGTTTCTTATCCTTCTAGGTCTTAGGAAACTCTATCTATTTTTTATACTGATCATAGCACATTCGTTCTTTCCTGAATACCTCACTCAAGGATTTGGGGTTGTCAAACTCAATTCTGTCCCTGTAGGATTGTGGTAAACAACTTAAGAATCGCTGGATTTTTACCTTATCCTCCCGGATGTATGGTACGAACCTTAGTAGTTCCAGAAATTTATTTATAAGGTCCTCCATCGTCATTTGTCTGAGTCGTAACTCATAAAATTCTTTTGTCTTCCTTTCATAATAGCTTTCAGAAAGGTATTGTTTCTTGAAATACTTCTTGAAGTCGGACCATTCCAACTATTTCTCCTTTAGGCCCTTGACCAATTTCAGGTCCTGCCACCAAATGTTGGCCTTCCCCTTCAGATTGTAGATGGCCATTCTGACCTTTATGTTACTAGAATAGTTGTAGATTTGGAAGTATTTTTTTGATGTCCAACAACCATGCCTCGACTTCTTCTCCTATCCTGGATTCTCCATCAAAGGTAGCTGGTTTAATCTTTTTAAATTCTCCTTCAAGGTGGTCTGTTTGTTTCCTTTTTTTGTCTGGTATGGTTTTGTCTTCGGCTGAAGGTGTCCCTTCAGACAAACTGTCTCCTTTTTTTTTTTTCGCACCAGAGTTCTTGGAGGCCCTCTTGCTGACCTATTCCTCATGGTTATCATCTTTTGGACTTTTCTTGGTTACTATACTACGCAGTAGGACTTCATTTATCTCTTGTTGTTCCTGCTATGCCTTCTTCAATTTTTCATTGTCGGCCTTAAAAACCTGTAGTTCAACAATAAGGTTCCTCATTGCTTCCAACACCTTCGTGGGTGAGCTTCCATCACTGTTATGTCTCGGATCTCCAGGAGGTCCTTGCTGTGGATTCCCTCCATCCTGATTTCTGCACCTTCTTGAGCTGCCATTATTTAACACAAAATAGAAAAGATTTATGTTTGTAATCCACAAGATTTATTAGTATATATACTAAGCAATTAATGTGGCCCTGTTCAGGCCCAGTGTTGTAACTTTTTCTCTGATACCATATGTAATGTACCTCAAATTTACCATAATTTTTTTTTTTCAATATCTAATTCTATTTCGTTTAAGCTTAGATTTTAAGAGAAGGTAAGATTCAATTCGATCCATAAAGACATCATTACACCAGTCTAGTTTTCTTCGAACAAAAAGTTGTCAAAGTAATTCAGTTCTGCACATTTCATTATGTTGGTGATTGCAAGTCTGGATCTTCATGACTGCTAGAATAGTAGGTAACTTTATTGTCTGCTATGTGTGTGTATAAAGGCGATATTATCATTTTTACTGTAGGAAATTCCTCCAACGTTTTCTAATAGTCCATACATTACAGTATTTGAGTTGCTCCTATAACTATAATTCCTACTATGTTCCTATAGCTTTGTGAAGAAATAGAGGTTAATCGGGTTTTGGTGATCACAAATGCCGAATAAACAAAGGACCCCGCTATTTGCCGAAATCCAAAATACGAAATGACTGGGGGCCAGCACTTCGGGATTTCGGGGTTCGGGGTTTCGCGAGTACAAAAGCCAGACATCAACACACCATATTTCCCGAAATTGCGAAAAGATCCCGAGCACTTCGGGATTTCGGGGTTCGAAATCCCGTGACTTCAAAAGTCAAAACATCAAAACAGCACAATTTCTAAATCGCGAAAGGAAAGTGGGACCCGCATTTTGGGGTTTCGGGGTCTGGGACTTCGAGACTTTAAGCACCCAACAATGACATATACAAACTTCCAAAATGCGAAAAAGGGAAAGGTGAGACCCGCATTTCATGATTTTGGGGTTCGAAACTTCACGAGTTTCGAAGTCCAAACCTCAACATATACAAACTTCCGAATTGCGAAAAAGGGAAAAGTGAGACCCGCATTTCGGGATTTCAGGGTTCGGAACTTCGCGAGTTCTGATGTCCAAACATCAACATATACAAACTTATGAAATGCAAAAAGGGAAGGGTGAGACCTGCATTTTGGGATTTCGGGGTTCGAAACCTCGCGAGCTACGGTTTCCAAACATCAACATATACAAACTTCCAAAACGAAAAAAAGGAAAGGTGGGTCCCACATTTCGGGATTTCGGGGTTCGGAACTTCACAAGTTCCGGTGTCCAAACATCCAACGTACAAGAATTTCTAAATTGCGAAAAAGAAAGGAACTAACATTTCAGGATTTCGGGATTCAGGGTTTCGGGGTTTCAAATGCCAAAAAACAACACACAACAACTCTCGAATTTTGAAAGGTGAAAGGGTGTGGGATCAACACTTCGGGATTTCAGGATTCGGGGTTTCAAGGTTTCAAATGCCAAACAACAACACACAACAACTCCCAAATTCCGAAAGGTCAAAGGGTGTGGGACCAACACTTTGGGATTTTGGGATTCGGGGTTTCAAATGCCAAATCACAACACACAACAACTCTCGAATTCCGAAAGGTGAAAGGGTGTGGGACCAACACTTCAGGAATTTGGGATTCAGGGTTTCGGGGTTTCAAATGCCAAACCACAACACACAAGAACTCCCGAATTCTGAAAGGTGAAAGGGTGTGGGACCAACACTTCGGGATTTCGGGATTTGGGGTTTCGGCGTTTGGAAAAGCAAGGGAACATCATATGAATGTAACCAGCCAGTCCCGAATGTCGAAAATCACATTATTTTCATGATTCTAAGGTTTTTACCTTGTACTGGTACTCTTACTTTCGTTCTGTAAAACAGTAGGTGTAGAAGGATTCAATATCCGTTTACTTATCAGAATTTCAAAAAAAAACTAACTTCTGAGTTTTATACGTATATAATTTATAAAAGGGGTACAATAGGGTAACAGGTTATGTAAAAGGTAACTCCTATTATTTTCACTTAGAGCCTCTTTAAGCAATGCATTAAACGTCAACAGTACTAGATATGTGCATCTATGTAAATGCAAGAATAAAAATATCATTCCATCAGAGTTTGGAAATTATAAATGATGATCCGAGGGTTCTGAGTTTGGTTTCCGAGGTTCCCAGAATTCTTTAACTTTCCAAATTTTGTACATCTAGGATTTTGACCTCAAATTAAACCTAACCCATAGATGGACCTGCTTTCTTAAACTCAACTTGTATAAAAATAAATTTTCCTAGCACTTCCAGATTTCGGGAGGGACCACTCCAGAATTTAGACTGTGATTGTACATTTAATACCATGATAAACGTCATCCATTGAAAGAATTATTTCAAATTTAGAACAATTAGATGCATAATATCAGTTGCACCCAAAACATCCAAGAGCAGAGAGGGAAAGTTTTACATTAACACAATCAGATATAATCACACAACAGATACCTTCCATCAATCAAAACATAGCCATTCAAAATAGAGAGGGGTAGATCAACATATCTGAATCCAATCCGCAGGAAGACAAAGGGAACAACCATGTTCCTCCCAACCATAGAATAGGGAAACCAAAGTTACTTTCCCGATTCACCCCCTATCCTGACCATGAATCCATGAGGGCGAACTTGGAAACTCCTCCTCAACAATGTCCTTCAATTCCAACAGTTATCCTGTTGTCTCACACTTACTCAACAGTGCTCATAACAACAAGGAAATTTTGTTTTAGCAAGCTCCTCTTGGCTCACATTCAATCCGCAGTGTTCATAATAGCAAGAGAGCTCAGAAATATTTTCCCAGCATACTTGGCAGCGTCCTGCCTCCTCGCATATGCTATTTATCAATTTTTGCCCGGGTCTTTTTCCCTCCTTTGGGGATTTTCACAGCTCTCTTAATCCCTAATTTTCAAGGGCTGACAATGGCCAAATATCTGATTTTCCACTTCTCATAATCATCCTAGAGGCAGTTCCAACATGTTCCCCACTCATGGAGTCATGGTCAGCTAATTTTAACATGGCTGTTCCATTTGTCCTTCTGCAATTAATATAAATATTCTGTTGTGATACAAGTGTCATATTCAAATAGTTAGTTGATTCCAAATAGATCTCTGCCCAACAGTCACAATAATTAAATACAATTATTAAATTCGAAATTCAGAATTTCCATAAATGGCAAAAAATTTCCAGATTCGAATTTTCCAAAAACGGAAATAATTTTCCAGCACATAAAAAAATATTTTATTTTTGGGGGATGTCACAACAACGAACAAATGTTTATGTACAGGGATTTATTTGGGTTGTATTTTGATTATTCACAGATATCTAATGATGGACAAAGAAGGAATTTCATTTTTTTGGGAAAATTTGAGCAATTTTGGAATATTTGGAAAATAGGCGAAATGGAAAAATTTTGG
This sequence comes from Picea engelmannii, assembly GCA_009831015.1. NCBI lineage: Eukaryota > Viridiplantae > Streptophyta > Pinopsida > Pinales > Pinaceae > Picea > Picea engelmannii. Next base: position 825,045 of record ML776979.1, read on the forward strand.
TATTTTTCTGCATGCCGACGTGAGCATGGTGTGGGGACCTTGTGTCAGTCGATGTGGTATAATGTGACATGTACTTCCATGGTGGTAGGTACACGAAGGCAGGGAGCTAGAAATGGTTAAGTGTTGATACTTTTGGACGGACTTATGAAAGAAAGGTTACAAGACCGTGAGTCCGCGAGTCTGAAGAAATGGAAAAATGTCTAAGTTTTGGGACTTATTATGAGTCCGTGATTCTGCGAGTCCATGAGTCCAAAGAAGTGTAAAAATGACTAAGTTTTGGGATTTATTATGAGTCTGTGACTTCGCGAGTTAGCGAGTCCGAATAATTGGAAAAATGGTTAAGTGTTTGGGACTTATTATGAGTCTGTGGGTCCACGAGTCTGAAGAAGTGGAAAATGGTTAAGAGTTGAGACTTTCATATGGAATTATGAAAGAAAGGTTACAATACCGTGAGTCCGCGAGTCCGAAGAAGTGGAAAAATGGCTAAGTGTTAGGACTTATTATGAGTCCATGATTCCATGAGTTTGCTAGTCCAAAGAAGTGGAAACATGGTTAAGTGTTGAGACTTAGTCCGATTCCATGAGTCAGTGAGTCTGCGAGTCTGAAGAAGTGGAAAAATGGTTAAGTGTTGAGAATTTTGGATGGAATTAGGAAAGAAATGTTACAAGACCGTGAGTCTGCGAGTTTGAAGAAGTGGAAAAATGACTAAGTATGGGGACTCTTCGAACAGACTTATGAAAGGAAGAGTTATGCCTTCGTGAGTCTGTGGGTCCGTGAGCTTGCAAAGATGAAAATGGTTAAGTATGAAGACTCTCTGGATAAACTTATGAAGAGTTATGCCTTCGTGAGTCTGTGGGTCCGTGAGCTTGCAAAGATGAAAATGGTTAAGTATGGAGACTCTCTGGATAAACTTATGAAAGGGAGAGTTATGCTTCTATGAGTTTGTGAGTCCAAACAGATGAAAATAATCTTATTTTGAGACTTTTCGGGCGGACTCGTGAAAGAAAGGATTATGATACATTATTGAAACAAAATTGTACATAATTTCATGGATATTGTTAAATTATTTTATCCTAATAAATTTTTTTGGCTACATTTTGCAGAATTAGCAACATTTATATCAGAACAAGATCACCACAAAGTTCAAAATCATGGAATATGCATAGGGGTCTTATAACCATGAATATGAGATCAGAGGGATGTATGTTAATATGGGTAATGAAGGTACAAATTCAAATGGACATGGTGAAGGTAAGGAATAGAGAATGAACTTGGTAGAGACTATTAAAATTTTGCAAAAGGATGTCCAAAGTTATAAAGTTGATAATGAGAGGCTTATGAAATCCAAGGAGCAACAGGAAGACTTCAACATAAATTTAATGTAGAGTTGGACATAATAGAAAAGAAGATGGATAAGGAGAATGACTCAAGAAAATCATGGAGTCACAGGTATCACGATAAGAGGAGAATAAAAAGAAGTGTTTGTAGGCATCGCCATCATTCCCCAAGACATTCAACTAAGAGAGCACACAAAATTTCAATTCCATCCCATGTCAGGAAGCATAAGAAAAGTTCTGGGGTGGATTAGCTATAGGGGGGAACGAACAAAATCAAGCCTCCTACATTTGATGGTGAGAACAAGAAGGATGAGGATGAAGAGACATGGCCTCTAGGCATGAGGAAGTATTTTTCAATTACAAAATTATTCTTCACAAGAAGAAGGAATAATTTTCATCTATCAACTAAAAGGAAAAACATCAATGTTGTGGGATCAATTTGTATAGGTGTAGCACATCGATGAAAAGAAAGTAAATTGGAGGTAATTCAAGAGGTATTTCCAAAAGAAATACTTGACTAAGTGAACCTATGATAAGAAAATGAATAAGTTCTTTGAACTCAATCTTGGGAGTATGACCATTGATGAATATGAAACGATGTTTTTAGAGTTGCTAAAGTATGTTTCTTTCATCAAGGATGATAAAGTTAATATTCAAAGATATCTGAGTGGGTTTCCATTATTTATCAGTGACAAGATACAATAAAATGATCCCAAAACATTAGAGGAAACTATAAGAAGGTCTAAGTGCCTTTATGATCAACATAAAGGGAGAGAAACTTACCAAAAATCTTGGGAAAACAAGAAGAAAAGAAAGATCAAACATAGGAAGAAGGGAACTAAGCCACCATTCTTTAGAAATAATTCTCAAGGAAAACTAGCTTTATGATCAAAACATTGGGGAAAATACCAAGGCATCCACCTATCCAATGTTGGGGTTGTAAGGGAAATCATATGTACCGATATTTCCCTCACATAGGTGAAAAAGTGAGGATTGTTCACAATGTACAATAGACTGACATAATGGAGGACATGGAAAGAAATGTACCTAAGATCTATGCAACCCTAGACAATAAGCAAGTTGAGTTTCAATCACACATGATTGCAGTGGAAGGTAAAATCAACAACCAAACCATTTCTATTTTAATTGACTCATGAGCTATTCATAGTTATCTAGATCCTAAGTTGGTGGAGAGATTTCATTTGCCAAGAAGCAATTTTGGAAAAACTTAGATGGTTTAGCTACAGGAGCTACAAGAAAAATTAGTGAGATGGTTAAGGCATGTCCAATGAACATGAATGGGCTGAACACTAGGGATGAATTGAACATCATACCTTTAGGTTCCTATGAATCCTTAATCGGTATGGATTGGTTGGACCAATATCATTATTTCCTATATTTTTATAATAAGGCATTTACTTGCTTGGATGAGGAAGGAAACTTAAGAACAATACAAGGAATTCTCAGGGAAGTAACCGTCAGATAAATTTCATCCTTGCAACTGAAGAAGAGTTACAGAAAAGAGTGTCAAATATTTGCAGCACATATGGAAGAGACACCTAAAGATAAGATGGAAAATTTTGAAGATTATGAAGTTCTAAAAGAGTTTGAATATTTATTTAGGGAAATACCAAGATTTCCACCCAAGAGAGATATTGAATTCTCCATCAGTATGATGCCTGGAGCAACTCCAGTATCTAAGACCCCTTACAGGATGACTACACCAGAACTGAAGGAATTGTAAATGCAACTTGAAGAGATTCTGAAGAAGGGGTATATAATTCCAGTGTTTCACCTTTGGGTTCCCCAGTATTATTTGTGAAGAAAAAGGATGGAACGTTGAGACTTTGCATTGACTTCAGGCGGTTGAACACGGTAACTATGAAGAAGAAGTATCTTTTTCCAAGGATCGACGACTTCTTTGATCAACAGGAAGATGCAAAAATAATCTCCAAGATTGATCTCAAGTTAGACTATCATCAGGTACAAATTAAAGAAGAAGACATCAACAAGACTTCCTTCCGAACAAGGTATGGACATTATGAGTTCACAATGGTGCCATTTGGGTTATTAAATGCACCAGTTGTCTTTATGTGTTTTATGAATGACATTTTCAGAGAATACTTATATAAGTTTACCATTTTCTTACTGGATGGAATTATTATATATTCTAAGTATGAAGAAGAGCATGAGCATCACTTGAGTATGGTTTTACAAGTATTGAGGGAACATTAGTTGTATTCCAAATTGAGCAAGTGCTCATTCCATCATAATAAAATTCATTATTTGGGCCATATCATTTCATAGAAAGGGATATAGTGGATTTAGAAAAGATAAAGGCTATTGCAGGATGTCCAACACCAAGGAATTTCTCATAGGTGAGGTCATTTATGGGCCTTACAGGATACTATAGGATCTTTGGACAACAAGGTAAAGAGAGGATAAGTTATTTTACTGAAATCCTTGATGAACCTTTTACAATATCCTGCATGTCCAAGGAAACTTCTAATATATTTTTGTTTCTTGTAGGAGGTAGGGAGATGATTTTGATTTTGTTTTTGTCTATTTCAATCCCTCTGGAGGACATATAATGTCCTAAAACAATCCCTTCATTCATCATCATATTACATTTTTCATTGCTAGGAGACAGGTTCATTTATCTACATATTTGGAGAACTTTGTCTGAATTCTATAAGGCTTCATCAAAATATTTTCCATAAGGGGTAAATTCATCCATGTAGATCCCAAATTTGTCATGAATGAGTTCTTAAAATATGATGATAATTTCTCTTTGGAAAGTGGTTGGAAAATTGCATAGGCCAAAAGGTAAGACTCTGTAAGAAAATGTTCCCCAGGGAAAAGTGAAGGTGGTCTTGTCCTCATCTCTAGGACTGATTTATATTTGGTTGTATCCACTAAATCCATCTAGAAATGAAAAGTATTCTTTTCCAGCTAAGACATCCAAGACTTGGTCAATAAAGTGTAGGGGGAAATGGTCTTTTCTGGTATCCTTGTTTAACTCTCGGTAATCTACACATATCCTCCATTTCCCATTCTTCTTTGGAACAATAACTAGAGGAGAGACCCATTCAATCTCTGAGATTGGATATATGAATCCAACGTTTACCATTTTTTGACGCTCTTGTTTAACTATGTCTTTCATTGTAGGGTTTGTTGAATTTCTTTAAGCTAGGGTGAGAATGTAGTTCATTTCAATTTCATAATTTCTTAACCATAAACAAGAATGTTGCAACAACCAATATCAGAAGAAGAAACACCATGCACAAGAACACAAGATATATCCTGAGAAACTCTTCTCAACAAGGGAGAAAAACCCAGCCAAATCCTTTGCTATATTATTCAAGATAAATACCTTTCACCACCAAGAATGACTTAGCACACAAGAGGGTTATTAAGCCCTATAAGACTAGTGCCCAAGAGAGGTGCGTACCTTTTCCAAAGAGAAGTACTTGCTGAAATTTCCAAAACACACAAGAAGGATATGATTCTACAATTGAGAATCATCTCCTACTTCTATTAGACTTTGACCAATTAACAAGGGTGTCTAATGGCACAATAGGGACGACCTCTCAAAGTCAAATATACTTATTATTATAATTAATATTCAAAGTATTAATTATCTTATTTACATTAATCTTATTAACATAGGGCTGACATGTACCCTTTACCTAATAACTAGGGTTACAGGTAGGTCTGACTCTTGAACAATATATAGAAAATAATATGATACACTCACTTGTGCTCATCCACTAGGGGCACATCCATAGGGATTCCAAAGCTCTGATTCACTGCATTACACATATGAACCAGATATTCACATGGTCACTTGTTCTCGTCCACAGGCACATCCACTCTACAGATCTTCTTTCCCACTGCCACCAACAGGAGAATCATTTGGAGTCTTCTCGTCAACTCTGCTGCTCAGAGAAGGCCATCACATCATCTTCATTTCTGTTCACATGATGGTGTTCCTGGCTCTTTTTGGATTTCCCATGTTCACCTTGTGCTTAGCCACAGTCACATCCTAACTTAACAGATCACTTTTCCACTGGATAATTATCTGGAGTTCTTCTCTCCCACGTCATGGAGGAGGTCATCTCTACATTCCTAGCTCTGTCCCAGGATGTAACCACGAACCCTTCTTAGGGGATTTCTCTTAGGTTTGTAAGATGAGATAAAGGCTTCACATAACTGCTATGTTCCACATCTCACAGGTTTGTAAGCTGGAGGATGTCTCCTATAGCTACATTCATCAACAAGGTTCATCCTTCTTTGGGGCTTCCTAAGAGTTTTGAAATCCTCCTTGATGTAAAAATGGTGAGTACAAATAGAAGGAGGGATGCTTTCATGTCTTTATAATCCCATGAAAAAACTTCAACATTTCTTTTCAGCACATCTAATAGTTTTTCTTCTTGCTGACTAGTAAGTTTATTGTTGATTTTTAATGTTTTTGTAGGGTTGATCTCTATGGTTTTGATAGTCAGATCTTCTATTTCAGTAGTGAAAAAATATGTCCATAATTCTTTATTATTTTAAACATAAATTTTAGATATGTTATCATCATTTATCCCTTATATTTTAACATCAGTTGAATATTGATTTTGCAGAAAATTCAAGGAAGGTTTTCTCATCAATCATACTATCAATCACGAAATTGTTGATTGTATAGATGGGATAGGTAGTTGTTTATGTGAGGTCTTCTTCCTCTTCCACCCACCTAGGTAGATTTTATGTTATTAAAGGTTGGGCAGGATGATAAAGAACAATTTTATTTTGGGAAAGGCCGTCAATTATAGTCATAAGCAAAGTTACCAACTTAATGAGAACTGTGACCTCAAAACGAGAACTCTAGCCCTTAAAACCCATATTTTTTCATAAAAAACATGAAAATCAACCCCCAAATCAAAAGTGGTGCTACCGGCAGCACCATCTTTTGGAACCAGGTCAAAATTACAACTTTTTTCAAGCATGGGCTTAAAATATCAAATGGTTTCTTACAAAAACTTTAAAATCAACACCCAAATAAAAAAGTGGTGCTATCAGTAGCACCATTTTTTCTAACCGGTTCAAATTACAACTTTTTCAAGAATGGCCTTAGAACATAAAATAGTTTCTTAAAAAAACCTTAAAATCAACACCTAAATAAAAAAAGTGACGCTGCCTAAAGAAAAATGTTTTTTCTAAACGTTAAAATTGCAGCTAATTATGACCTAATTGAAATTTTGGCCTTGACAACAAATCCCTATGCAAATAAAAAACCCAAAATTGGATCTTAAATGGTCACATGAAAATTTATTTATAATATTTTTTTAATTTACATTAAAAAATAAATAAAGAGAAAGGAGAAAATATTCAATTTTTTTTTTAATGAAGAAAAAAACACATTTAAAAAAATATATATATTACTTTAAAAAAAGGTGGATTTTTTTTTTTAAAGAAATGTTTTTTTTTTGTAAGTGAGTGTAAGAAACTGTATTGCTGCAAAAAAATTATGATACAAAAAAGGGGGCCTCCTGGTCTGCCTAGTAGGAAACCAGACCAGGGGTTCCCAATTTTTTCTTGCTAAAATATACGAGGGGTGGGACTGGTCTGCCACTGGGGGAAACCAGGCCAGTCCTACCATAACTTGTTTGAAATGATAAGCAACATAGACATAAAAAGTAGAAGCTGAGAAAAACCACTAGACCTGAGTGGGTCGTGGTCCGGACTGACCTGACTATGCCTAGAAATCCTACCATTAGACTAAACATTTACTTGTCCAGGACAATGATGTGTTTCTTTCCACCATCTGCTTAGCTGTTGTTATCATCCTTCTGGGAGATCGTGCGAATATTCCTGATTTGGGATGGCGTACTGTGTCCATCAGCTGGCGTGATGTCCATTTGACGGAAATAGCACAGATAGAGGTGGAATTGAGCATCCAACCACTCCATCTTGGCTTTCTGGTCCTTCTTGACCTTAACTAACAGTTTGGTAATATTTTCTAGACTGCTGAGGCGACTCAAGATTTCGTCCATCATTTTCGTGTGTTCCTTATTTTCCCCTTGTCTGGTGTCTTCCATTTACAATCTCACTTTGTCGATCATCATATTAGTTAGCCATGCCATCTCCATTGATTTATGGTAGATGGTTTCCCTGGGCTGTGTGGCCCCAGATTAGTTACCCAGTCCGCTTCATGTGCCAGTGTATCCCATGATTTGACTTTGCATTTTTCTTTTATTTCCTTTTCCCACTAGGTAATGGTCTCTTTTCCTTTTGAAGCAACCAGAGTTTGGAAGGTGCCCTCCACGTCTTTTTTCGGCTGCTCCATTCTTTTCACCCACCTTGGACTAATAGGGACTTCCTTTCCAAGGGGATTCCTCTTCCTTTGCGTTCTCTTCATAAGCACCATCCCGCTTGTCCTGTCACAGCTCCTTTGCTGGATACTCAGCTTGTACCTCGCTTCACAAGGATTCTTCCTTTCCCTAGCCTTGTATCTGTAATATCCCCTGTAGTTGTGCTCCTTTTGTTTACAACTATTCCTGCTGTCTCTCCTCTTATTGATCTTCCCCTGCTGCGAGCTTGTCCTTTAAATCACGGTTTTCTCGTAGTGATGAGTTCTTCTGTCATTTTTCCCCATTGTGGCTCGTATGATCATGATGACTCGGCCTTTATCCCTATGTGGGTCCCTGCCCCTGCTCGCTTGATATCCGACTGTGCTTCTCTTTATACCTATACTTTGGCACGGTGTATCAAGTATGGGCCATGTCACTCCCTCATGCCTTACGCCATTCGTTGCATGCGGTTTTCCATCTGTACTATCCCACATGATTTCCCTGCAACTCTTACTTTCAAAAGGGCCTTGCTTCTGTACCCCTGCCTGCCTTTTATGTTGATCCTGCATGGTAATTGGTGGAAGAGTGTCAAGCAATCCTATCCTGCCTGGGTCCTATGTGCTTGTCGCTAGGCCTTGCACCGCCCTCCTCGATATGAACTTCCTTGATTAAGCTTCCTTCCTAATCTTTTGTTGCTAGTTGGATGTAGCCAGTTATGAGTTGTCCACTCGGGATGCTAATCCAGGTAGTGTCTAGTTCCGTACCTTCCTTCCCAACTCCCTCATTAGCTAGTCTGTCTGCCAGACCATTCACTGAACTGCACACCCAACACAACTCCATTGTATTAAGAGTTTTCATATGCTCTTGGATTTTCTATAGGGAATGTGCGAGGCACTAGTGTCGCTGAACCTTTCCCACTCTGGTGCCATTTTGGAGTCTCTTCGGTGTGTTGATGACCAAGGTGGATTCGCCTTCCATGATAGTGTTTTTCATCCTTTCGTGTCCTAGGATTTCAAGGTGAAGATCTAGGGATCCAAACTCTGCTGCATAGTTGGTTGAGTTTCCCATACCCCCAGTGTATATCTGGATGATGTTACCACCATTGTCTCTGATCACCCCTCCCATCCCTCCCACTCCTAGGTTTCCTTTCGCCGCCTCGTCAAAATTGAATTTGAGAAACCCTAATGGAGAGGGGGTCCAGTTGCGGTCTCCTATTTGGAGTTGTGGTTCCCACCCTACTGGTGTGTTGTTGCGCCCCTATTTTAGGTGAAACAAATCCAGGATACGACAGTCCTAGTCTGTGATTTGTGCTTTTCCTTATTGTAGTTGTGGCTCTACACTATTTCTCGTATTTGGGAGATTATTGCATCCTTGAGATTTCCTTCCAGTAGGATTTCATTTCTAAATATGCGTTGGTTACTTTCTTTCCATATTTCCTAGATGATCATCCCCGACGTTAGATTCTAGTAGAGGTTCATGATTTCATTTTCGCTGTAACTCTCATTCCAATTGTTGATGGTTGTGTTGATGTTACCTCAGATCCTATTGGACTGGCAATAGATGCATGTCGCCCAATCCCATATCTTTGTTGTGTAACTGCATTCATTGAGGAGGTGATTAGTTGTTTCCTCCTTAGCTTGACAGAGATGGAAATGAGATGGACCTATATATCCCCTTTTCTTGAGTTTTTCCCAGGTCATAATTCGGTTGTGAATAACTAACCATTCGAACATTTTGATTTTTGGCCATTAGGGGCTGCCCCAAATCTTTCCCCACTATTGCCTCGGGTCTTTTTGGTTTTGGTTCGCAATGTAATTCCGTTCTTATTTTAATTTGAANATTGGTCCTCTTCCTCTAAGACTGCAATTTTCCTTTTCCCCAGTTCCTACTCCACTTCTTTTGTTAAAGTTGTGATCTGGTCTCTATTTTGTGGATTGCTTTTGTCCCAGATCCTCCATCTGTTGCTACCATTTCTTTGCTTCTAGTAGTGATGGATTTTTATTTTTCCTTGCGCTATCATTTTCTGTTCGAGCTCCTCCCTGTCCGAATTTTCCATTATGGGTTCCTGTTGCCACACATCCTCCTAGAATCTGGTTGTTTTACCATTTTTGACTTCCTAGAAGCCGTGTTTATGGATCCAGTTCTTGTTGCACTAGGAAATATTCCAAATGGATGATCCCTCCCTTGTTCCCATGAATCGAATTTGATCTTGATCGTTGATGTTCGAGGCATACTTGGCATTTCAGAGGTTTTCCCATGGTACTGAAATGCCCTTGCCCATATCCACCAGAGTTTTTCCTCGTAGGCTTCATTGGTTACCTGTGGGTCTTCTAACCCTAGTCCTCCTTTGCCTTTTGGTCTACAAACCATCTCCCAGGCCACCATGGCCCATTTCTTTTTATTTTCAACACCTCGCCATAGGAAATCTCTTTAAATGGCTCTTATCTTTTGTAGTATTCCTTTGGGAGTGCGAAACACTTACATCATATACACCAGAACTACTTGTAGAACCGCTTTGGTATGGATAAGCCTCCCAGCTAGGTTGAGGGCTCTGTAAGTCCAATTTTTTACCCTCTCCTGCAGTTTGTTGATCACTCCTTCCCACATTGTCATTTTGGATGCTCTGTCCATCAGGGGGATTCCCAAGTATTTCGTTGGGATCTTTTTGCATTCAAACCTCATAATGTTGGCTAGGTTTCTTTGAATTGTAGGATTAGTGTTGAATAAGTATATCATGGATTTGGAGTGGTTGATATCCACCCCTGAGGTTTCCCCAATGTATTCTAAGATTCTTTTAAAGGCTTTTTCTTCCTTGACCGTGGGTGTGCCATGGAGTAGGGCATCATCAACAAACTTTTGGTGTGTGGAGGTTGGAAAATATTCGAAAGGTTTGATGCCCTTTATTTATCCTGTTGCAGTTGCACTTTTTATGCTTCTGTTTATCCCTTCCATCATCATAATGAACAAGAAGGGGGAAAGCGGGTCTCCTTATTTGATGCCTCTCGAAGGCCAGAAGGGTTTTCTTGGGGCTCCATTGATTAGAAGCAAGTAGCTTGTGGTTGAGACTATATTTATGATCCAGTTAATCTAGTGTTGTTCAAAACAAAAGGTGTAACATCCCTAAAAATAAATTATTTTTAAGTCTGAAAATACTTAGGAATTTATTTCCATTTTTGGTAAATTCGAAATTGGAAAATTATTGCCATTTATGGCAATTCCGAATTCCGAATTTAGTTAATTGTAAATTATGATTATCACTGTTGGGCAGAGATCTTATTTGACCCAACTAACTCTTTAAATATGACACTTGTAAGAAAACAAATATTTTTATATTTATTGTTGATGGGAAAATGGAACAGTCAGGTTGAAATCAACTGACCATGACTCCATGAGTGGGGAACATGTTGGAACTACCTCAAGGATGAATGTTACAAGTGGAAAATCAAGAATTTGTCCATTGCCAGCCCCTGAAAATTAGTTATTTGGAAAGCTACAAAAATTCCCAAGGGGAAAAGACCTGGGCATAATTTTGTTTGGATATATAGCATATGGGAGGAGGTAGGACGTTGCCTAGTATGCTCAGGAATAATTATCTATTGTTGTTATGAACACTATTTTCAGAGTGTGAGGCAAGGAGAAGTTTTCAAAAATAGAAGGACTATAGCTTAGGTGGAATTATGGAGTTCGCCCTCATGGATTCATGGTCAGGCTAGGGGGTGAGCGAAGAAAGTAGATTTGGCTGTTCCATTCTAAGGTTGGGAGGAACTTGGTTGTTCCATTTGTTGTTCGACAATTGCTCAGATATGTCCATCTACTCCTTCTCTGACCGAGTGTTATTTGTTTGATGACTGACATAATGCATCTCTTTAAATATGGATGAATGGATTTATTGATTAAATTTTTGTTGGAATGAAATATAATACAGTATAACTCTTACAGTTTTATTGTATTCCTTGAGTAAGAGATTCTACGTGTACTAACTATAAATGGGACTGTGTTATATAAGTATACAGAAGATGTATCTAAGCTAGATGGGATATGTATTGTGCTAACCCTATCCTTCAAGGCATATAATTTATTGCATATAGGTAACCAGCTCAAAAATTTATTGTCAATTGAAAATGCCAAAGGACAGTCTGGAGGTAAACTTGAAATTTAATATTTACCTAGACATATATTGCTACAACTTAAATACATAGGCTATACCAAATAGTTATGAAGATCAGACTGTACAAATGTTATTGAAGACTTGGAAGAAAAAACGACAAGAGACATATTCTTCGGCCAAAGTCCCAAGGGCCCCAGAATAAAACTAAAACGACAAGAGACATAGATTGTATTCATAATGGTACAAAGGCGTTATAGAATAAGGAAAATAATTGTAGATTAAAAGGAACATTATTTACAATTTTGGAGAAGACGAATTCAATTGAACATGCCAGGAAATAAGTTCTCACAGAATTAACTGTATTGCGAAGATTTTCTCCTGAGTTCTCTAAAATTTTACTGTGAAATTCTTTGGGACACGAAAAATGTAGTAAAGGTCGAGTGTTACTGACATACTCAGGAATTTAGACATTCTGTGATTTCAAAAGGTAGGGATATAAAAGAAAACGAATTGTGCCCCTTCAAAAAAATGAATAAGGACCTTCACGAGCACCAAGACTTTAGCCTCAGAAATTAATAGACCGAGGATATCACTAAACAAATTCCAGAGTTACCTGATATCGACGTATCTATAAATAAAGGAAAGACTCAATGACATGAAATCCATAAGGGAAACGCTCCTCCACACTATTGGAAAACCTAGTTCCTGACTAGGGAAGAAAACCCAAGAAAGCCACAGAGCATACAGTCAAAATCGTGAATAGATATTAATATTTACCGAAGTAACAATATTTCTGAAGGGTTTAAGTATGGGACTATTATTTTACATTGATCCCGTAAAGTTCGAGGAACTCGAAATAAGCAACGAATAACATGCAGTAAGATGTCATCACACAGGGTCCTAACAAACAATACAAAAGATAGGTATAAAGCCAAAGAAAACCCCAAACACTACTCGGTGAAATTCCATTGCCAAAAACTCTACACTAGGCCATGGAAGACAGGCCAGTCATGCTCTTAGGATTTTTTTGAAAGAACTGATACATACAATAAAACTTTTCTTAAAATCGGGAGTTAAGATATAAACAACCAGAGAATCCTTACCTAGTTTATGGTAGCGTTTGATGGTTGTGGTATGCCATACTCTCCTCTACCAGAGAGACCCTGACTCCACCAAAATGTTGGTTATGCTACCACAAAAGACTAAAACAAGGTTATCACTGTAAACAAAGGGAAAACTACAGAGAGCTGAGAGGACGAGTGAAACAATAGACTTGGAAAATAACCCGTAGGTTAAGCTTAATGGAATTAATGCAGAGTTGTACCTAGCCCATGTGATTAAGGAAATGTGGAAAAAAATCGATGGACACAATAAACAAGCGACGGTCCCAAGGAGGCGAGTTACAGAATGCCATAAATGTCGTTGGCAGGGCTCATTTACACCATGATAGTTGCATACTATAGGACTAGGACAACTGTAACAACATATCAGTTCTAGGTTATAGTTTAGTTTAAGTCTTTTACCCTAGTTTAGTTAGAGTTATATACTTCATCTCAAATCCGTTAGCCCTCGTGCCAGGGTTAGTTCGAGGATTAGTCCTAATAAGTGGGGAAAACAACCAAGAACGATTAATAGGCACCTAGCCGTTTGGTTGAAACTGTTCTAGGCCTTAATGTTATTACGTGTTGAATGTCATGTGGATAGAACTTGTTCCGTAAATACCTTTCACACAAGTCTGAGGGGTTAATTCATTAATTTGAAGCCCGTGTTGAAATATGCATTATTGTTTTCCATAGTATGTACATAGCTTGCGTTAATTGAATGTATACTCTATGGCGAGTATATATATTTATATATAGTTATATTCGCTTAGATAATCCAACTACCTTCCTTGAGAATAGGAATGAGTTAGATTCTTTTGTTTTCAATTGTCAAGGATATGGTAAATGTAAAGGGTGCAAAGAAAAAGTAGTGTTAAATCACATCATAGTATCATTAAGAAAGGTTAGAGAAGTAATGAAAGCATTGAATAATGACCCTAGGAATTTTTTTTTTATGGGTAAATATGGGGTACATTACATATGGTATCAGAGAAAAGGATACAACAGTTGGACCTTAAACAGGGCCAAAACATTTGCTCAGCACATATTTTTTGTTTATGTAAAACTAACAAAACCATTACTGTTACAAACAAAAAACTTTTTTTCTGTTGTGATCATGGCAGCACAGAATGAAGTAGAGATCAGACTCGAGGAGAATCCTGAGAAAAGGCCTCTTGAATAACAAAGGAAAAACAGTGATGGAAGTTCACCTACCAAGGTTCTGGAAACTATGAGAAATCTCATTATGGAGCTACAAGTTTTCAAAGCAGAGAATGAGAAATTGAAAAAGGCAAAACAAGAACAACAGGAAATAAATGAATTACTATTGAGGAGCATAGTGACAAAGAAGAGCCCGAAGGACAATAATGAGGAAGAAGAGATCAACAAAAGGGCCTCCAAAAATTTTGGTCCTGAAGGAGAGAAAGGAGACAACTCTTCCGAAGGTACACCATCAGCTGAAGATAAAACAAAAACAGGAAGAAAAAGGAAATGGTAGACCATCTTGAGGGAGAGTTTAAGAAAATCAAATTGTCCACCTTTTACGGGGAATCCAGAATAGGGGAGGAGGTTGAAGCATGGTTATTGGACATTAAAAAGTGTTTCCAAATATACAATTATTCCAGCAATATGAAGGTTAGAATGGCCATCTATAACTTGAAAGGAAAAGAAAGCATATGGTGGCAGGATCTGAAGTTGGCCAAGGGCCTAAAGGAAAAACAAATGGAATGGTCGGACTTTAAGAAACAATATCTATCTGAAAGTTACTATGAAAGAAAAAAAAAAGAGTTTTATGAGCTACGACTCAGTCAAATGGCTATGGATGACCTGATAAACAAATTCCTTGAATTATTATGGTTTGTGCCTTATATCCAACAGGACACAGTAAAAATACAGTTGTTCCTAAGTTGTTTACCACAGTCCTATAAGTACAAAATCGAATTCGAAAGCCCCAAGTCCTTGAGTGAAGTTTTTCGGAAGGCCCGAATGTGTTAATACCAATACAAACAATGGTCGGAATTTCCTAAGGCTTGGAAGGAGAAGAAACAAGACCGAATGAACCAACGGAAGAAGGGATATCAACCAACCCCTTTCTGAAATGCAGAAAAGAGTTTTCCAAGGAAATATTTTCACTCCCACAACCAGAACACCCAAGGAGGTGGTAAACTAGTTAATCTGGGAACAAAGAAGTTTGGGGACAGCACCAGAGAACCGTTAAAATGGTGGGAATGTGGAGAACCTCACTTAAGGAGGAACTGCCCATGTTTGACTTCAACAACCAGGACTATAGTTCACAACCTACACGAAGCCTCTACAGTGGAATATGTAGGCAGAAGCTTACATCAGATCAATGCAACCGTGGATGGCTGACAAGATGATCACCAATCCACTGTAGTGGAAATTGAAGGTAAAATTAACAATACCCGTATTTTTGTTTTAATTGATCCTAGAGCTACGTTGAGTTATATCGCTCTTGGTGTAGTGGATTCAAATAAACTTAAAAGAAAAAAACATGCAAAATCTTGGCTAGTACAACTAGCAAGAGGGATAAAAAGAAAAGTATCTGATTTTATTTCCGACTGTGAGTTGAGTTTAGGTGGTCAAAACACAAAGACAAATATGAACATTCTACCATTAGGGTCTTATGACATAATTATCAGAATGGATTGGTTAGAATGGCATAAAGTAGTTTTAGATTGTTATGAAAAATCACTCAAGTATAAAGACGAAAACGATATTGTTAGGACAATTCAAGGTATACAAAAACCAATCTCAGTTAGGTAGATTTCAACAATGAAATTTAAGAAGTGCATGAGAAAAGGTTGTCAGATTTATGTTATCCAAGTGAAAAATCGGTTGGAAAAAGAAAATAAACCTAGCTTAGAGGATTTTGTCGTCTTGCATGATTTTAGAGACGTGTTTGTTGATGAGATACCTGAATTTCCCCCAAGGAGAGAGATATACTTTTCTATCGATCTTCTATCTGGTTCAGGTCCTATATCTAAGGTGCCCTACCGAATGCGTTTACCCGAAATAACAGAATTAAAGATTCAATTACAAGAACTGTTGGACAAGAAATACATTCGGCCAAGTGTCTCACCATGGGGAGCACCAGTTATTTTTGTTAAAAATAAGGATGTAACTCTAAGGTTATGCATCGATTATAGACAATTAAACAAATTAACTGTTAAGAACAAGTACCCCTTACCTAGGATAAATGATCTGTTCGATCAAGTAGGTGGGGAAAATATTTTTTCTAAATTGGATTTAAGATCTAGTTATCACCATGTTAGGATAAAAGATGAGGACATAATTAAAAAAACATTTAGAATGAGATATGGACATTACGAATTTGTTGTTATACCGTTTGGTCTCACTAACGCACCAACCACATTTATGTGTTTAATGAACAACATTTTCAGTCAGTACTTGGACAAGTTTGTTTTGGTATTTATTGACGATATCCTAGTATATTATAAAACAAAATAAGAACATGAAGAACACTTAAGGATTGTTCTACAAACTTTAAGAAAACACAAACTGTATGCTAAATTCGATAAGTGTGACTTTTATCAGAAGAAAATACAGTACCTAGGACATGTAATATATGCATAAGGTATTGCAGTCGATCCTAAGAAAATAAGATCCATCATGGAATGGCCGATCCCTAAGGACGTAGCGAACATCTAGTCATTCATGGGAATCACCCGATATTACCGCAGATTTATAGAGGGATTTTCCAAGATTGCATACCCTATCACATCATTACAAAAGAAGGGAACCAAGTTTAACTGGTCACATAAATGTCAGGACAATTTTAATAATTTAAAGGAATTGTTAACAACCACACCCATTTTAAAGGTAGCAGATCTGGACAAAGACTTCACAGTTTGTGTGGATGCAAGTAAAGAAGGTTTTGGTGTTGTCCTGACTCAGGAAGGGCACACTATTTTTTATGATTCCCAAAAACTAAAGGAACGTGAACGAAACTACGTCACTCATGACTTAGATTTGGCAGTTGTAATACACACCTTAAAAAAATGGCGGAACTGTATAATGGGAATTTTTTTTATGTTATTGACTGATAACAACGGTGCAAAATTTTTGTTTAGTTTACCAGAACTTAACACAAGGCAAGCAAGATGGTTGGCCTTCTTGAGAGAATTTGACTTTGAGGTAAGACACATCAAGGGTAAGGAAAACAATGTGGTTGATGCCTTAAGAAGAAGAGTTCATGGGATGTTTGAAATAAACATTAGCAAGGAAGAAAGCGATCTTGAGCAGAGGATAAAGGTTGTAGGTAATAATGATGAAATTTACACTAAAACAGTGGCAGATTTATGGAATAATACATAAAATTCATACAAAACATATCTCATTTTGGACAGAAATGACCTACTACGATTTAAAAACAGAATATACATACCAGATTCGACTGAATCAAAGTTAACAGTTTTGGAGGAAGTACACAAGAAACCATATTCTGGTCATCCGGGATACCAGAAAATGGTAAAAACACTAAGGAATTTATTTTATTGCCCTAATTTGAAGGGCAAAACAACAGACTACTTATGTAAGTGTCAATATTGTCATCAATTGAAATTTGAACACCAGCATCCAACTGACCTTTTGCATCCCTTACCTATGATGGAATGGAAATGGGAGACTATATCACTGGACTTTATTATAGGTTTTCCTAGAACTAAAAAACAAAATGATTCAATTATGGTGGTAATCGATAAGCTTAGTAAGTCTACACAATTTATTCATATAAAGTCTAATTTTAAAGCTATAAACATCGTTTAAATATTCATGAAATATATTTTTAGACTGCATGGTATTCCTAAAATGGTGATCTCGGATAGAGACGTAAAATTTACATTTACTTTTGAAAATAATTGTTTTCAGGATTAAATACTAACTTGAATTTCAGCACAAGTTATCATCCACAAATGGATGGGCAGACCAAACGAACAAACCAAATCGTGAAATATATGCTACGAATGTACGTAAGGACAAAACCAAGCAAATGGGAAAACTACCTGTACTTGGTGGAATTTTCATACAATAGTGGTTACCAAACAACGACTAAGATGATCCCCTTCGAAGTACTGTATGATAGAAAGTGTATGACTCCGATTAGCTAGGATAACCCAGTTGAAAGACTCATGGTGGGACGAGAAATCCTCCAGGAAATGGAGAGTACGGTAAGAAAATTACAATAGAGTTTAAAAGAGGAACATGACAGACAAAAAAGTTACGCGGACCTAAAAAGGAAACACATCAAATTTCAAGTGGGAGACCACATCTATTTAAAAGTCAAAGCCAAAAGAAGTTCACTAAAGCTAGGAAATTGTGCCAAGTTGGCACCCAGGTTTTGTGGTCCTTTCAAGATCTTAGCTTGAATTGGACCCATGGCATATTAACTTGCACTTCCTACAAATCTAAAAATTCATAATGTATTTCATGTTTCTTTGTTAAAGAATTATGTTAATGACCCTACTCATATGATCAATTGGAACTTGGTTCAAGTGGAACCAGAAGGCGAGTTCCAAGCGGAACCTTTGTGCATTCTGTACAGGAGAGAAATAACACTTATGAATAGAGTTGTCACCCAGGTAAAAGTGCAATGGAAGCACTTTAGTCCTGAGGAGGCCACTTGGGAGTTGGAGGGAGATTTGTAGAAATATCATCCAATCCTGTTCTGAGAAAGGGACAAACACTGAGGAAAGTGTTTTATTGAAGGGGGAAAGAATGTAACATCCCCAAAAATAAATTGTTTTTCAGTCTGAAAATACTTAGGAATTTATTTCCATTTTTGGTAAATTCGAAATTGGAAAATTATTGCCATTTATGGAAATTCCGAATTCTGAATTTAGTTAATTGTAAATTATGATTATGACTATTGGGAAGAGATCTAATTTGACCCAACTAACTCTTTAACTATGACACTTGTAAGAAAAAAAATATTTTTATATTTATTGTTGATGGACAAATGGAACCACCAGGTTGAAGTCAGCTGAGCATGAATCCATGAGTGGGGAACATGTTGGAACTACCTCAAGGATGAATGTTACAAGTGGAAAATCAAGAATTTGGCCATTGGCAGCCCCTAAAAAATCAGGGATTTGGAAAGCTGCGAAAATTCCCAAGGGGAAAAGACCTAGGCACAATTTCTTTTGGATATATAACATGTTGGAAATGTTTAACAGGTTGTCATTGATGGCAAGTACAACAATGAAGATGGCATGAATACAGGAAGAATGTAACAGACGGGAACCAGAAGTATTTTGGGAAGAAGCTGCAGAGCCACCTCGATAAGATCAGAAGAGATAGTGCAGAGGATGTTTGGTATGTTTTACAGGCAGCGTAAGCTTGTCATTGATGGCAAGAACAACAGTAATGATGGCTTGAGTACAACACTAATGATCAACAGGAAAATAGAAGATAAGTCCAGGAAGATCGAATGATCGAAGGCAATGCTGGCAAGTACAACAGTGAATATGGTAGGATCAGAGTGTGCATCGATGGAAAAACAGGAACAACGTAAGCTCGGGAGGAATTAGTGCAGAGTCGAATGCAGTGCGCAGGTGTGCACCAGGGATGAGGTTAACTCATGACTAAATCTCAAGGGAGATAGCATACTTAGGATCACAGGCGGATCAAAGGTCGAGGCCTTTGACACTTAGAAATTCTTCCAAGTAAGAAGGATGTGTAACCTTGGAGGAGAAGCGCCAGTGATCGTTGGATCCCATCCCGAATTCTCGATGACTATCAGATCTCAATGCAGACAAGAGGAGCGCACATATATGGAGGATATATCTCGAGCGTTAGATCCGAGCACAGGGTCCAACCACCTTTGGATTGAGGAGAACCTGCACGTTCTTTAAAGTGCAAGGAGTAGAGGGCTCACAAATACTGACAGCATGAGGGCCGCCAGATCTAAATAAAGACAAGAAGAGAACGCTGAAGAGGAGGATAGATATCAGGCGTCAGATCTGAGCACAGGGTCCGACCACCGTTGGATCGAGGAAAACCTGCACGATATTTAAAAGTGCAAGGAGTAGAGGGCTCACAAATCCCGAAAGCAGGAGGACCGTCCATCTGAGGGGGTTATGTGGACCATTGATCCAAGACCATTTCAGGGTTTCAAGGATCGAGTGTTGGAGATGTCAAAGAATATTAACATCAAGAATCCCAAAATCGCGATGTGTGAAATCCCGACTGAATCTGAACCGTCAGATCAAGATGTGATCTAGACCATCGACCCAACTCACATCAGCAGACATGTCAGCTAGGAACACGTGGCACAACCAAGTAATGACAAGTGTCAGACTGATTCAACATTTTAGGCACATGTAAGTCACGAATTAGAGTGACACGTGGCAGTATTCAACACGTGTCAATCCACGTGTGACATCAGCAGATGGACACCACTTCGGAGTTTCGAGGATCGCGTGTTGGAAATGTCAAAGAAACAATGCAACAAGAATCTCGATTTCACGATATGCAAAATCGTGACTTAAATCGCAGCCATTGAATCAAGATCAAATCTGGACCGTTGATTCCAGTCCATGTCGGAGTTTCGAGGATCGAGTGTTGAAGTTGTCAAAGAACATTCACCACAGGAATCTCGATTTCGCGATATGTGAAATCGCGATGTAATCTGAGCCGTCAGATTAAGGTTGAATCTGGACCGTTGATTCCAGTCCTTGTCGGAGTTTCATGGATCGAGAGTTGGACATGTCAAAGATTATTGACATCAGGAATCTCGATATCGCGATATGTGAAATCGCGATGTAATCTGAGCCGTTAGATTAAGGTTGAATCTGGACCGTTGATTCCAGTCCTTGTCGAAGTTTCGGGGATTGAGAGTTGGACATGTCAAAGATTATTGACATCAGGAATCCCGATATCGTGATATGTGAAATCGCGATGTAAACTGAACCATCAGATCAAGTGTTGATCGGAGGGATACTGATGCAAGACACAGTGAAACTGCCAGAAACCATTGATGGCATCTGCTAGAGAATTCGAAGAGACCCCTGTGTGATCGCCAGAGGAGATGAAGAGTCTCCAAGATTTGTCCAATTGAAGGAAGACTATTCTTAGAAGGGATTGACAGATGGATGAGTGTGGAAGCTTGTAACTGAAACAGAGAAGGTGAGCTCGACTGTCACAGAGAAGTTGAAGAGTCTCAACTGCCATAGAGGCTGAGGAATCTTAGCATAACATCCAGTGATGCTAAACGCATGGAAAAACGACCAGAGAAGCTGAATAGTTATGATGATGATCACGTAGAGCACTCGAGAGGTGGAGGAGATTGGCGCGGTATGAGCATGCAAAATGGTGAATATTGCATGCACAAGATGCACAGAAGCTATATATACACGACACAGAGAAGAGAAGTGGTTGATGTTGTTGTTGGATTTGCTGTGGTCGCTGTGTAGAAGGATTGAAGTGTGAGTAAGGAGGCGGAGCGCAGGAGAAGAAATACACAGTAGAGGAAGGTTGCATTGAAGGGACATGGTGCAGAGAGTATAAATGGTAGAAGAACAGACAACGCAAGTCATATGTGCAGGAAGGCAGTGAGGCAGACAGAGTAACAAAATGCATAAGAACAGTGATGAGTCTGGTAAGCCATTGTTGAACATTATATCACTATAATAAGTTTCAGTAGCAAAGATTTATGTTTCAGGGTGGAAGGGAGGTGCTCAGGAGGACTGTTTTCCTCAGAGGTTCAAGTGGGTGCTTGAACATAGGGAGTTGTAGCTTCCATCTGGTTGCAGCCAGAGAAACCAGGGTGGCAAGGTGGTGCAAGGGAGAAATTTTGTTCTCTATTATACAGGTTGGTGCTTGTATGATTGGAAGTTGGTGCTTTCATCCAGTTGGTGCTAGAAACACTCAGGGAGTTGGTGCTTCCTTCTAGTTGGTGCTAGAGAAACCAGGGAGTTGGTGCTTCCTTCTAGTTGGTGCTAGAGAAACCAGGGAGTTGGTGCTTCCTTCTAGTGGGTGCTAGAGAAA